>CP144038.1:600000-1109269 GCA_036426225.1 Cryptococcus sp. DSM 104548
TCGCTCTACGAGAGTCTCCAGCTCAGCTGGCCGGTGCTCTGAATGCCGGCAAGTCCAAGAAAGCCAAGACCGGTTCATCTGCCAGTGCCCAGCCAGGCAAGAGAAAGCGTGGCGAGGAGGCCGACAGCGACGAGGAGGAGGCCAAGGGCGGCAAGGAGTTGACGGCAAGGAACGAGACCGAGAGAAGGATGTACGAGGCCGTCAGGAAGCAGGGTCGAACTCTCAAGAGCGGGGGTAAACTTGGTGTGTTTGCTGGCGGCAAGGGTATGTCTGGTGGTGCCCAAAGAGGGGGCGGATCTGGTGGAGAATTTCATGTGGTCGACACTGGGGAGCTGGAGAGGCTCGTTTCGGGGAGGAAGTGAGTAGAGATGCTGAGCATATGTATCATAGTGCGGTCTTGCATATCGGTCTCAATGCAATTGAAATCCGTATCTTTTTCACTTGAAGTCTAGCCAGGAGCCCGCCCATGGAATATAACCTGGTTGTCAGTCGTTTGCCATGGTGACAAGAGGCTGAAACCTGAAGCAACATGTCAGTCCTCGCGTCGCGCACGCTCCGACTTTCTTTGCGAGACTCCTGGACACACGCCCACACACGCCTCTGATCTACTCACCGTATCAGCCCGTTACCTTTGGCTGCATTATTTGATCCCATTCAAAGCTCAAGGCGAAACATAAAGCTGTATCTCTGGACACAGGATTTGCAGTATGTATGCTTCGATATCATGATCGAGGCTTGGCGCTGACTTGTATCTACAGCAATATCTACCGGCTTCAAGCGCTCGTCACGCTTGGTGACAACAAGCATCAGCTCCCATTCAACTGAGGGCAGCACACATCTGCGACAAACGCAGTGACCTGCTGGCTTGACACAGTCCACCGCTCAGCCACTGCTCTCTGACTCGTCCGGCTGTCACGCCGACCTTCTTGTCCGACAAGAAGCCACTGAGTTGATCATACATCTGCTTCCCATCTCTCCTCAATCCAATCCTTCCATTCTTCGGTCTCGCATCTTCCAGCTCAAAAGCTCGCCTTCGCCTATGATGATGTCCCCTCCACTACTAGTCACTACACGGTCGACACCGCCCAAGGCCATAATCGACGTGTCAGTCTCTCACAACGAGAAACGCTTTCCACCGTTACAGTTGGCTGCACCAGTCACGTTACGATCTGCACGTCCAGGCGGAGGCGACACTCAGAGAAGGCGCGACGCCGTGCGAAAGCATGCGTTCACAGTATATGGGAGCGTCGAGTCAGACCAGCGAGGGTCAGTAGAGGCAGGTAAGTGGAACGCCGCTTCGAAGAAGAATGTAGACATTCATAGCTGACGACCACGACAGCGGAAGGATTAGGTACTTCCAAGCCCTTGCCCAGACTGCCGTCCACGTACATAAACACTCAATTTGTGTCCCCTCAGGCCACCCACTCCCGAAGCCCCTCATGCTCCTCTCACCCATTTGCCGTCTCGAATTCCTCGCGTACCAGTTTGATTATCTCTCCTTTGTCTGGTTGGCACACTGGGATACCGGATACACCGCCCGAAGGCTGGTTTGATTCGTTGGGGGATTGGTTCGAGAGAGAGGAGAAGAGGGTCTTGCTTCAGCAGAGCCCGTCGGAAGAGCTCTTCACAGAAGACAAGTCCCTGGACAGCAGGCTCGC
Source organism: Cryptococcus sp. DSM 104548 (assembly GCA_036426225.1). Taxonomy (NCBI): domain Eukaryota; kingdom Fungi; phylum Basidiomycota; class Tremellomycetes; order Tremellales; family Cryptococcaceae; genus Cryptococcus; species Cryptococcus maquisensis. The sequence goes on from CP144038.1 coordinate 601,659, forward strand.
AACCCCGCCGAAACCTATCCATCTGCCCCCCACGCCGCCGTCCGCTGAAGCAGCAAAGTCTCCAGCAGCAAAGCCAGTCTGCTCCCATAAAGAGTCTCGGTCCTCGCTGAGCTCCTCTTTGGGCTCTATAATCCCCAATACACGAGATCGTCCGCCAACGTTGATGGACCCCTTGGCCATAGGAGGATGGGGACGTGAATGGGAAAGGGGCTTCAGCCATAAAAAGTTCAACGAGTCAGTAGAGAGTTCGTCGACTGGGGAGGACGATAGTCGGTCGACCATGAGTTCAGAGAGCTCAATGCCAAGTCCAGCCCCGAGCTCGCTCTTGGAGCGGCGCATGAGCGAGAGCTTGTCGTTGGCCTCACCGGCTTATTCTCCCACCTCTCTGCCACATCCATTCGGACAAAGACGAATGCGGCTACGGGATCCTCCTACACCTTATGAGAGGAATAAGAAGTTTAGCAAGAGAATGAATGAATCCTGGTTGGACTTTTCGGAGGATGCAGAGGATGCGAGAGCCTGGGATGATGACGAGGTGACTGTGAAGGGAGGATCTAGTAGGTGGAGCGCAGTCTTCTCCGAGGTCGGTCATTTGTCTGAGCCAGAAAGCCGAAGCTTATCACACGGATTAGGTGGATCTTGACTCCAATGCAATATCTTCAGAGACGGAAAGTCGTCCCACCGAGGCCTCCCAGATCAGAGATGCGTATCTTGCAAGTATTCTTTCCCGGTTGAGTGATTGAAGCTGACGTTCGCAAAGAGGAGCATGCAGCCATGAGCAGTTTCACGACCGTTCAACCCTGTCTATAAGCCATCCAAAAGAGATTCGAGTACCCTTCCTGTGCTGTGAAGGTTGCGCCTCTCGCCATGTTGTGCTCATCAAGGAGTATTGTATTTATTGACTATGTTTCAGTGTCATTCTCTATTGTCAGCCGTCTTCAGCTTATAGTCGCATATCAGTGGATAAGGAAGACTTCAACATACATACGATGATGTAACTCAAATATGCGGATGTCGACCTTGCCCCACATCCTCTGTCAATCCACTTCAGGCCAAGCTCAGAGCATCGACCAGGGGCATCAATCCTCTGAAAGGGCCTCTACTATTGGTGGTTCCAACCACCCCAGCCTCTCACACAGCTTATTGAGGAACCACCCACTCAATCCCCAGACTTCCAGCCCTTTGACATCCAGGCTGATTCCCGGCGCTGGCGGGAGGACAAGGTCCTCTACTCGTATTTTGTGGTAAGGCTTGTACCAGTTCAGACGAAAGTTGTGGGTCGAGAGGCGGGTGGGGTCTGAGAGAATTGACAAGGGGAGAGGGAGCAGGGCTGATACTTCGGCTGGGGAAGGCACCAGGGAAGAGATGGGTTGTGAGGGCAGGCTGCAGTTGAGATCTTTGGGCCAAGGATTGGGCATGGAGTGCACGAAGCCCTTCACACTCTTCAATCACGGCTCCGATAGTGATCAAGCTGACTCACCACAAAAGGCCACACCCGAGACTTGTTTCCCAAGCTATACTCTGGCTCTAATCCACCTAGTATCTGAATGTGCGACGGCGGAATGGCCAGCTCTTCTTCAGTTTCTCTTGTTGCTGTATGTATGAGATCCCTGTCTGTCTGCATGATCAGATAGGGCATAGGTCAGATATGCCAGAATCAATGAGACGTTGCCTTACAGGGTCGGCTTTACCTCCCGGAAAGCTAGACGACCGTCAGCTTTATCCTCCAAAGGCTCCCAGTCAGGTCTACTCACCCAGCTTCGCCTGCATGCACCCTCATACCATGCGCTCTGATCTGCATCAAGACATGGGGGCGGTCCCCCACGTTCATAAGAGGTATCAGCACCCCCGATTCTCTCGGCTCTCGTTCCCGGTCGAAGGTGGCCGAGTGGGGCGGCAGGCGGGAGAGGGGCGGAACCTGCGAGAGGGGGATGAGATGGGAGGAGATGTCTTGGAGATGTTTGGGGGTGAATGCAGATTTCATTGTGATGTAGACAGATTGAACATTGGCATGGTCAAAAGTAAATTAGTACAGCGCCTCTTCAATTTCATCATCCACCTGATGCCAATGATGATGGTCGCGGAAGTCCCCACTTTCTCTTTCTTCCATTTTCCTTTCTCATCCTCAACACCTATATCTGTCCATTTCGCAAACAACTCTTACGCCCGCATCTTCTTGTCCGTGCTACAAGGTCGCCTTTTATTTCGGCCTAACCCCCGACCCCGCCCCACCACTTTCAGGGAGGAAGAACAATCAAGATGTCTACAGACGACGAACGACTCATCGAATTCCGCAATGCCACAAACTTCCGATCTGTCAAGCGTGCCGACCCATCCATATCGGAAATACTAGAGACGAGTGTGTACAGTGTCATATATCACTATGATGAGAGAAGTGAGAGGTGGGAGAAGCAAAAGATGGAGGGGCCGCTTTTTGTCGTCCGCAGGTGCGTCCTTGTGGCATGAGCTCAAGGGGTCGACTGACGCTATGTGTACAGGGAGAAAACGCCAGAATATCAACTATACATGCTCAACCGACAAACAGTGAAGAACCCCGCCATCCCATTAGTGCCCGGAGAGATGAAGATGACGGTCATTGATGATGGGATGCTGCAAGTTGCCCGCCGTGGAGAGAGTGCGTGTGACGCCCAAGCAAACAGAGTGCCCGAAGGATGCTAACACATCACTGCAGAGACGAGAATAGGGATCTGGTTTAGTGAGGGACACGAGCAAGTCGAGACATTCCGGGCTGCAATACTTGCGTAAGTGTAGAATACCTTTGTTCTCTAGCAGTACTGAGTGTGTATAGGATCGTTGGGCAGCCGTCCAAGAGGACCCCCGCTGTAGCGCCACCCCAAGTTGCTCCTATTGCGCTTTCACAGGCTGCTTTCGCACAACAGCCACCGCCTCCTATGCAAGAAGATGGTCTGAGCAAGCTCTTTGCGGGCCTTCTTGTACGTTAATCCCCTTTCTCGTTGCGCCAGATCTGATATTTCCCAGCCACCAATCAATGGTAATGCTACCGTCTCAGGTGGAACGCCCGCTGCCCAGAACGTTTCGCAAGAGCCTACGCCGAAGGAGGCACGTCCGCCCCCTCCCCTGCCATCTCACAGGCCCAGTCCCGCGTCTGCTCCTCCTGCCGTGGCTCAGCCGCAGTATTATACTCAGCCTCCGGCGCAATATCCGGCTCCGCCGCCGACGCAGATACAAGCGTCAGTGTCTGTCACCATGCCCACGGCTGCCTCTCCTCCTGACTCGGCCGTACCCACCTCATCAAAAAGCGAGAAGAAGTTGGAGACAGCCGACGACCTGCTGGCGAGCATCTTGGGCACTATTCCCCTTCCTCCCCAATCTGTACCGGCTCCTGCCACACAGAGAATTTCGCCTCCTGTCCCGACGTCCGTTCAGCCCCATCGTCAATACACGCCCCAATCTAGTCATCAGGTGCCGCAACCCGCGGCTTCTCCTGCCAATGCTTCCCAGCAACCGCAGGTATACGTTGACCAGCAAGCTTACACGTCTCCTCAAATCCGGCAGCCTCAGGTAGCTACTGAGCCGCTTGTGCGCAATTCGTCCAGGATTGGAGACGCGACGTTTACTCAGGCTGCTACTGCTGCTTCATTGTCTGGCGTATCCGACTCTTCGGGCGTCCCAGTATCCCAGCCTATACCTCATCAGTACAATCAATCCCAATACAATCCTAGCCACACTGGATATACTTCCCAACCATACAACCCCCAACGCGGCTTTTCTCCCCTTCCCCATCGCCCCAGTCCTCTGAGCGGGTACAGGCCCAACTCTGAAGGAAAGGCGGTCATGGCGGAAGCCGTCACGGACGTTACTGTGAAGAAGGAACAAGCAGAGAATGTGAGAATTTGGGGCGTGGAGTTGAGTGCTGAGCAGAGGAAGCTGGAGTTCAAGAGGAGATTGGTCGATCTGATGATGGTGAGTCCAAATTTCGTAATGGTTACAAAGACTGATTCCATCTTCGTAGACAGACGAGGTGTTTGTTGACGATCTGTGGAATTCCTATCTGGAAAGGATGGCAGGTATGAGGACAGCGCCGAAAGTGACGAACGGGTGGAATGAAGGGTAGTTATCGATCGCCGCTCTGGGACTGAGAAACTTGCTGCATGAATCAGACACATCTAGTATATGATCATCAGCAAAATGAAAGCATAGAATGAATTCCCGAGCAATGTGCTCGCAAGGAAATGAAAGAGAAGATGGTAAAAGTGGTGACATATTAAGGTGTCGCTCGCAGGTCGCAGCGCGCGCGTTCCGTTGCCTGAGTGGCCCATTACAGCAAGCCCTTTTGACGACCACTCCACCCTTTTCGCCCCCATCACCACCACTCTCCCCCGCGATGTCGCTTCCGATGCACCTCCGGTCGTACCGGGACAAGTCCAAGGATGAGGTCACCCGCGACTTCTTCAATGTCCCCCTTCAAGAACACCTCCCAGCCCCGGACCAGCCCCCGTCCGTGGTCAAGATACGCAACAACGGCGTCGCTGAAGAGAGGCTGGGGCAGGGAATGGAGATCAGTGCTGTGCTGAGCGTGGAAGGAAAGGAAGAGGTCTATGTGAGTCCGAAGCGTAGCATAGTCTTGTCGTGCTGCGTGGGCTTTGAGCTGTGATGCTGATCGCGGTTTCGGCATAGGCTGGGAGACTGTCGTTATTACCGCCATTCCTCTGCTTCATATCGCTCGATCGCAAGTCATGTCGCTGTACTCTTCCTTTGTATACCATTCGCCGTGTTGAGCGGTAAGTGACTTTCCGTATCGTGTCGCGGCTATGGAAGGCTGACGGACTGTACAGACTTAACTCTCGGGCGGGTGTGTTCGCGCTTTCATTAGCCACTTGGCATGGTATGCGGATTGTGCGTACTCTCGAGACGTATGTGGAGCGCTGGCTGACTTGTCATATAGGTCTTGCAACTCACAGCCTTGTTACCGACTGCCGAACACTTCTCAATCTTGCTCCGTGATGCTCTCAAGTCACAGGTGTGTATATTTTCTTATGATACAAGCATACAATCTGACCGTCCACAGCTTCCTGAGATGAAGAAGCTCAAACCCTTTCTTCCGACATTGTACTCTGAGTACCTGCTTGCGCCAACAACTGCAAGTAACCAAACACAGACTGAGGATCTGATCTCCACCAGTGATCTGGCCATTTCCGGAGCAGCACATGATGGGGAAGGAGATTTGAGGGGTCCTGGGGGTGAGGGAAAGGGTCAGTATGAGAGAGGACTGGGAGAGACATTCGGCTTTCCGGGTGATGCTCGCAAAATGAGGGAGAGGAGTAAGATGAGGCTTTGGAGAGAATACTACTTGAGTGGGTGACTTAGATGACGTTCTTTGCGCACGCTGACTGACTTTGCACAGTCCACGGACGCAATTTCACTTGTAGGAGTGAAAGTCATTGCCACTTGAACGAGCTAATATAGCATAGTGTTGAGATACCCGCCCTTCCAGAGACTACTCCAAGTTGGACTTCCTTCGAGATTACGGGGAGAACTCTGGGAGGTCATGTCAGGATCCATCTGTACGATCTACCGTCTTCCCCTATTATGTGCTGCACTGAAGACCGACCACTTCCAGACCTTCGTTACGCCAACCCTCAGACTTATTCTTTGCTGCTGTCTCAAAATGCCGGCAAGCATTCCCAATCTACAGACGAAATCGAGAAGGACCTCAACCGCTCTCTGCCTGAATATAAAGCCTACCAGACCGATGAGGGGTTGGCCAAACTCAGAAGGGTCCTCGTGGCGTACAGTTTCAGGAACCCGGAACTTGGGTACTGTCAAGCTCTAAACATTGTCGTCGCTGGCCTTCTGATGTAAGTGGCCCTTGCGATGGTGTACAAAGTTCTTACGTTCTGTTGCAGCTACATGTCAGAAGAACAAGCTTTCTGGCTGCTGGAGATTCTATGCGACCGAATATTGCCTGGTTACTATAGCCCCTCAATGGAAGGGACGCTCCTTGACCAGCGAGTGTTTGAATCCTTGGTCCAACGTTGCTTGCCCATGATTCATGAGCACTTCCGCTCAGTCGATGTGCAGATCTCGGTGGCCTCCCTGCCTTGGTTCTTGAGTTTGTATATCAACTCGATGCCTCTCATATTTGCTTTCAGAATTGTGGACTGTGTCCTAGCTATGGGAGTCAAAGTGCTCTTCCAGATCGGTCTAGGTCAGTTGTGCTTCTCATGAGCGACTTCTCCAATACTGATCATGTGATTTTAGCGGTTTTGAAGATTAATGGTGAAGAGTTACTCGAGATCACCGACGACGGAATGTTCATCAACCTCATGCGCCAATACTTTTCAACCATCGGCGACTCTGCTCACCCCGACCACGCCGATCCTCGCGTGCGGGCCATCACCAACTTCCAAGAACTCCTCGTTGTCGCCTTCCGTGAATTCAGCGTAATCACAGACGAGACTATATTGAGTGAGCGCAAGAGATTGCGGGCAATCATCAGCGATGAGATCGAGAAATTCTCCAAGCGTGCTGCTGTGAGGAACCTGAAGAAGGTCGGCAAATTCAGTAAAGAACAGACTGGGATCATCTATGATCACTACTTTGCGGCGGTGTGCTCACCGAATGCTGGGCCAGCTGTACATCCCTCGGTTGTCAGCCTGCCAGGCGACCAGTTTGACCAGCCACGTATACAAGTAGATGCCCAGGGAAGGGTCGAGACGAGGGTTGATTTGAAAACCTTCAAGATCTTCTTGAGTGGGATAGCGACCTGGGCGCGAGAGGAGACCGTGACGACCAATGCTTTCATGCAGAGGACAGACAAGAAAATCGCAGATCACGATTTGCTCGATAGGTGAGTCAATACATCCGTGTTGTTTGGCATGGGAAAGACCAGCTTATCCGATGAAGATTGTTCTATGCCTGGGATCACCAAGGCCAAGGATCTCTGTCTCTCCAGGATGTCGTGATTGGTCTAGACAGAGTCATGTCCGCTGGACTAATGGAATCTATAGAGTGGTTCTTCGAGCTTGTGAGTGTACTGCGGCAATGTGCGTCTTTGCTGACTTGCTCTTTCAGCATGACAAAGACAAGGATGGGTATCTCACCAAAGACGAGGTCATTCGCCTTTCCGAATCGCTTCTATTCATCTTCCGCAATGAACCTGGAGATATCTACCTTGCCTCAGTATCGAAGTTCATCCTCAACGCATTCGAGTTTGGCGATGCCACTGCCCCAGAAGGGAGCGTGACGAGTCCCTTGGATCGAGAGACTTTGGACGGTGATAAGGAGACGGCTAGCAGTGTCCGAGAAAGGTCAGATTCGACCGCTGCCCCACATAACGTACCTTACCTAAGTGAGTCATCTCAATCCACTCAGCAACACTGCTGATGCAATCTTTAGATCTGCCCACCTTCCGTATGGTCGTTCTGGCGGATGAGCTTCTAGAAAGCTTCTTTGACCATGACCTTCCTGCTTCGTTCAAGCTTGAAGTCGCAGAGGAAGAGGATTATCACCAGGCTCACCAACGACCAGATGGCCTGCTGGGCGGCCTCATGAACCTCGTCGTGACCAACGAGTACGTCCAATCTCCCCCATCAACTTATCGTGATATCCTGACGTACCTTCTCGCAGGAACAAGTCGCGTCTCAACCGATTCGCAGACGGTTTCGGTGCGGCTCTTGGCAAGCACGCGGAATGGCGCAAACCTTCCCTGGCCAAGGCAGCAGACCCTGCTGTAGCCAGCGCATCTACCGACCTGCGGGCTCGCGAGTCCCTGCTCACTCCTGCCCAACAGCAAGGTTTCTTCCAACGCAACCGCTCCTCTTCCTCGACATCCCACGTTTCTCAAGCTTCTCAGGCTTCTCAAGCGTCCAACAAAACTGGATCTACCATTGGGGGAGCCAGCATGGAAGAGAAGCGAAGTTTGGCCGATGTGGCCGCGCGATACCGGGAGGAGTCGCAAATGGTCAAGGCGGCCCAAGAGGCTGTCATGCAGCGACCCAACTTTGCTATTGATGCGATTGGTGATAGTGATGACGAAGGAGACGATGAGGAAGGCGGCGGTGAAGGAGACGAAGAGACAGCGGCGATCATGAACGAAGTGGAAAGGTTCTTGGCCCAGCATGGGGCCGAAGGCGAAAATGAAGAAGAAGGCGGACTCAAGGGAGAACAGAAGAAGATGGCTACGGAGCTGCTATCGGCGGAGCCGATGGGCAAGCCAGGTGGGAGCGGCAACGGGGCGTTGGTAGATATATAAGATAGAGTAGCTGCTACATAAGCTTTCCTGTACTTTGAAATGTGTCTCAAAGATGATTGCGGTTACTGGTTGATCATTCATGTAAATGAGGAGCGTCATGCATTGGTTTCAATTTTTTAAGAACGGCCATGATCGGGTACATATGGTGGATTTCAGCTCAATCATACTTGATCAGGTTTGTATTTCCGAAGCAAGCTCATTCCACCAAGTCTTCTCTGCTTCTTCCAAGTCCCCTTCGCTCTCGAGATCCCCGACCCATCTCTCCACGTCTTTTCTCCCAACCTTCCTCTCGCCTTCCGGGAGAGCCTTGAGCTTCGCGAGCAATTTCATGGATCCTTCTTGGTATTTTGACATCACTTCGGTCGGCAACAGTCCCGTACGAGTGGCGTAGAAACATATCCGGAGCTGTTGCAGAGCGATAGACCTTCCAAGAAGCTCAGATTCCCACCCAGCTTGGTAAGGCAGATCGCTGCCTCCAAGACTGGAGCCGCCGATCGAAAGCACGCCGCCCGCACTTGCAGGTGCAGGACCGATACGCACAAATCTCCAGCCAAGTGCCTCGCCCGCTCGCCCGGCGTAGGTTACAGCATTGTCAAATAGCTGCACAACATTTCTCTTGGCCGCGTCATTGACCTCTGCGAGTTTCGCCCTAGCGAGACTGGCCTTGGACAAAGACAGAAAGACAGAAGGCTTGAAGGTCCGCGGGGTGTTGCCATCTGTTGGTAGATCGGCAGCCGCCGAGAGGTGGGTGGTCGCTTGGGTCAGATGCAGCCAGGCATCCTGACCAAGAGACGAAGGCCCGGGAGGCAATTGAGCGCCGAGAAAAATAAGTCGGTTTGCGATAGTAATGTGGGTATCGGTGAGGGTGGTGATAATTTCTGGCCGCAGATGGCTATCTTCGCCAGGCGTACCGTTCAGGCTTTCAAGAACTTTGCCAAGGGCGGCAACAGCTCCGTCCAAAGACCTTTCAACACCAGATCCAGCTTTTGCCTCGCCCTTGTACGCGTCCCAGATAAGGCGATCCATGGCGAGAAGGACTTTGATCTCCAATAGAAGGAGCTCGGGCTGTCTTTCTTCGGGAGCAATGGCGGCTGCGCGATCAAGAATGACTCGGACGGCAATTTGCTCGTCCTCAGTCGGCGGTTGAGGAGTAGGCACAGACTCCCAAAGGGTAAGGTGGATGTCCATGAGAGTGATGACTGTGTCGATGAACGTGGAGGGTGTGGGCAGATGTGTTTCAAATGTTCCCGAGTTTTCACCCTCTTCGTCTTCCTTCGAACCTGCCTCGACCTCCATACCTTCGCCCTCGGCACCACCCTCAAGCTCTTCAGTGGTCTCTTCAGAAACATCGTCGTTTTCTCCACCCTCCTGCATGGAAACGGTCCTGAGAAAGGCTTCTTGACCATCCATGACCTCTGCTAGAGTATCCCTAGCGTCACACCTCAATTTCCTCACAACTGCGTCCTTATCCGCATCGTCGTCCGTTTGGAGGTCTTCCAAAACATCTGCCAATGTGGAGAAGGCTTGAGAAAGATTGAACGCGACGTCCATGCGAAGAAGAGGGGAGTTGGTGAGGTCGTTCGCTTTCTGATAGAGGGTGATGGACTCGCGGAAGAGTGGCAGGGACGAAGGTGGGAGGAAGAAATCTGAAGCTAACGTATATAGAGCTCGGGCCCTAGCTAGAATAAGCTACGGGTTATCAAACGATTGGACCTGCTCACTTGTTGTAAATGGCGTCATACGTCTCTTGTAACTCTGCAGCCTTGGTGTACAGCTCAATGGCCCTTTCGTAGAACCTTTGGGACTGCCGAATGTAAGTACGGATCCTAAGTGGACATGCTCGAGATCCCTGCGTACCTTTTCGCCGTCTCTATACCGCTCGCCCTTCTCCTCTTGTTCTACGCCGCCGTCCAGGGCCTCATCATAGGTATCATAGGTGGGGTTACGCTTGTTCTTGCCGGCACGCTTGTTGGGTTTGCGAGCATCGTCCTCGTTGTGGCGCTTGAGATTTCTTCGGGGGGGCATTGCAGAGAGCGTGTGAATGAAAAGGGTGGCAAAGAAGGAAGTAGAAAGAACACGCCGGGAAAAACTTGGCTCTGAATTATCATCGGATGGCCGGCGGTATTCTTATCTGCGCCCCGCCGTTACCTGGTGTCGTTCAACGAAGATGTCAGGACTGTGTCAGGAAGCTCATAAGACATCCAACAAGACGAGTTTCATCCTTCTATGTAATCTTGATTGTTTTCAAGCTTTCCAGCTCTTAAGCGCATCAAATTCATAGCAGAATAGCGAATTCGCAGACCAGAAGACGCCACTGATGGAAGAAGACTGTACTACACTGAGGATGATAGCATGTCATTCATGCATGAAGACTAGACATGACCACTGCCATGATTGCGCTTCAAATTGAGGGGCTTATGCTCACCTGAAGTCCTCCCGTAAGTATTTCTGACTAGTTGTGAACAATGTCCCTTGGGCCGACTCACCGGTGGATGTGGCGGTATGGTCATCACTGATCCCTGCGATGACGATGGCACATGATCTCCTAAGATAGGAGAATCAGGCCCAAATGATCCTTCAGTGACGATAAGAGGGGTGGGCAGCCAATTCCAGACCGTGACACCATCACTTGGCTGGTCGCTCCTACTACTTCTTGCGGCGGAGGAGCCTGGGCTGCTGACAGTATCGCTGTCATTGCTTGGTGTTGTGGTTGACCCTGGCGGAATCTTTGACCTTTTGACATCAACAGTATTATCGAACGTGGATCCTGCATCATGTTCTGAGATGTCAGACCTCTTCTGAGAGTACGCGACATCTGTTCCCTGGGCTGATGATGATGAGTCCCTTCTTGACGGTTCACACTTACTGCTAGCAGCCTGGTCATTGACATTGGCCCCATCAGAGGCTGTGGAAGGTGTAGCCTCACTGACAAAGGTTGGCGTTGGACTTGTGGCTCCACCACTAGATGATGGTGACAACGTGGTGGTCATGTTGTCGCCGGGCTCCTCTTCTGTCGTCTTGTTGTCACTCAGAGAAGCGGGGCACATCTCTACACTATCGCCCCCTGCTGATCTCGATCTTGTGCTGCTCGGCTCATGAATGTTCGAGTTGACAGAGACGTCGAGGCTGAGGGACTCATTTGAGGTAGCTGATGGGTGACTTTGACTCCCAGGCGTTTGCTGGCTTGCTGAACTGGAGAAAGTAGTTTGTGTTGGACTGACCGAGGCTGATGACTTCTCGTCTCCGCTGCCAGTCTCTATCTCAGGGGGAGAAGATCGACGAGGCCTGACCTTGAAAAGTTGACGTCTAGGCTTCTTCTTCCTCCTACTAGTAGCGGCCGAAAGAGCCTCTTCGGCATCCTCTAGTTGTCTCTCCTCTTCTTCTGCCTCTAGCTTTCGCAAGCACTCTCTATACTTTTCGTGATTGATCGGGGATCTGACGCTTTGCGAATACCTTGAGGGATTGGCAGTGGAGGCCGAGGCGTAGGTATTCCCCATACTGAAGCGCTTGACAGCCTTGCCTTCTTGGGAGTCGTCCCTCACGCAAGGCACATCTTTGTCTTCTTCTGGGACGATGTATTCGTTGTGGAGGCCCATGGAGACTGCTGGTGGGTGCTTTTGCAACGACTGGCCTGGTAGAGTGACAGTGTACTCTAAATAGTCTTGCCGATGATACAGATAGATCTAGCTGCAAGGTATCACATCACGGTGATGGCAGCAGTCAGTGATAGCAATGAAGAAAGGTTCCTCTTGACTATCCTTTGTATAGATTTACTTGGTTAGTAAGGGTTTTTCAGCAGTGTGTCCCCTGTCCCCTGCTGCTGCTGGTTGTCGAATTCGCTTAATGATCATTGGGCGCACGAGTACCGCGCTCTTGGTTGAACATACCACCGACGACAGCACAGTCCTGCTGAAGAATGACAATGCATTTCTCCACTCTATCTGTTTGAATCAAATTCTTACTTGGCTCTCTTCTTGCTACTACTACTACATTGCATCAAGCTTTCCTTACATAGGTCCGCTACCGCCATCATCCTATCTATAAGGTCATGATATATGATAGATCGAATCATAATCCATCAATTATTAGCCCCTGCTGATCGGGGGCGTGAATTGATACTCCATGATGTGGAAACGATCGCCTCGAAACTCAACGTTCCGTCTTCCTCGTACCAGTCCTCTGGAGCAAAGTCATCCGGGCGCAGTGGTCTGGACGCCCTAGAAGCCTGTTGCGAGGCCTCGTCTATGGCCAGCTGTGTCAAATGACCTGACTCATCAAACCAATCTTCTCCCACTTCGTCTCCTGCTGGAGACGAGAGTGCCCTTGTTGATTGGGGGCTGCCGGAAGGCGATGTACTACCACTGAATGTATCTCCAGACCAAAGACTCTGAAGCTTGCCAGACTTGTTGTCAGCCGCCTCATCGTCGGAAGAAGCCCGGCTTCCAGACCAAGACGAAGGGCGATATAGTTTTGGCAAATGTAAACTCTTCAAACATGCCGTGGCTCCAGACTTTGCAGATTGCCATCTGGACTTCTTCTTGTCCTTGGCACCATCTGATGATATGTCGCTCCCAGACCAGGAGGACGGCTTATATCTACTTGGGAGAGAAATATGACTCAACCGGGCAGAAGCCGCTGATTTGGCAGACTTCCACAGCGAGTGTTTATTCCCATTGGTGTCTTTGGAGAGATATTCTACTGAATTGGATGCAGGGTTCTGCAACACGCTCGGGACATCATACGAGCCACCGTCTGTATGGCGCGAATGACCCCACATACTCTTCGAGCGGTTCTTCGGTTCATGCACCTTCTTGGTGGCCAATTTTGAGAGGAATTTGCTGACGCCATTCGACTTCTTGCTCGTCGGATTTTGTTGTGAGCTCTCAGAGAAGCCTGATCCAAAATCTTCCCCAGTTGTATCAGCATTCATGGGCCAAGCGTTTGATTGTGACCGGGAAGTAGTCACGATGGGAGCATGATTATAGGGTGTACCGTGCACAACAGTGTATACTCCATCATCATAGTAATCCCTGTTTCTATGTTGTGGCTGAGCAAGAGATGAGCCGCTTTGAGATGGAGAGTACGGTCCCATATCACTCAGATCGCTTACTGACGATAAGTACCCTTGAGAGAAATCGCCTTCCGTGAGATCAGAAACGAACGAGCTGACCGAAATTTGACGATGTAAAGAGGCGCCACTCATCATGGGAGCTGATCGACCCCCCAAAGGAGCATAAGTGGATCCGACGTCCGGACGAGGCGCATTGAACGATGGGCCATGGTGAAGCTTCTTGTTGGTGGAGGCGGTGGACTCTAACCAAGGCATATTAGGCCCCAGGTGAGTGATTCCTCTTTCATCGGCACCGGGAAAGGGCCAGTCATCATCAGGTTGTTGTGGAAACAACCGCGACTGTGGATAGGAGGGCATGTACTCGTGTGGTCTAGTAGTAGCGTAGTAGTGCGAGGGAGTTGTGTAAGTTGCAGTCAAGCTGTGTGGGGCTTGGGAAAATGTAAGTCGAAGTTGTGTCTGAGTGGATTGGTGGTAGGGAGTCAAATGGCAAAGGGGAGAATGGTGAGTGGCAAAAGGAGGATGATGTGAAATGGGGGCCGGGGATTGAGTCGTTTCGAGTCTTTCCATCCCCAACTATTATGTGGTATCTAATGGTAGAGGTACACTATCCTTTCACGCTTGACCAGGAAAGCAGGTCTATCCGCCCCCAGAAGAGCTCAGGTCAAAGGATTGACGCAAGCAGCAGACTGCAGTGATCAAAGGACGAGCACCACCTGCGTCGCGGATACGTTGGACGAGGCAGTCTTCCTGATCCGTCCTGTCTTCGAAAGTGCGCCAGGTGTTTAGCATACTGCGCTCTCAAACGTGGTGTGCACCTCCGTAGATAAGCACTGTCCACAAGATACATAGCCTGTTTGAAGATGAAGCAAAGGACAGAGACAATCAAGCCGCGTACACCCCGAGCCTCTCGAAGGTGGCAATCGTGGCCTGGACAGTCTCCTCAAGAGTATGATCTGTAGATTCGCGCCATAGGTCAGCAGAGCAGCCAAAAGAGACCAACAGGGAACTCACACTTAAGCCCAAGCTCTTTCTCGCTCTTGCTGGAATCAATATCATAAGCTCCCTCGGGGGGCTCGTCGAGCCTGCCCTCTTGAGCCTTGTTGATGTACTTTTCCAGGTCGGGCCTGAGGTTGCGAGCGATGTCGACGATACGCTTGGAAGTGTACTTTTCGCCGGCGTTGAGGTATCGGCCGTTGGCGTGAGTGGTGATCGCGAGATAAACAGCTTCCGCAGTGTCACGTACCTATAATGAAGACCGGGTCAGTGAAGACCCAATGTTACATATGCCAGAGAAACTCACGTCGACACAGCGAACGGTAAAATCGAAAGGGAGATCAACAGTGGTACCGGCACCCAAACACGCAAAAGCAGCAGAAGTGGACATGTCTGCTCCCAAGATACCGTTGAGCTCCTTGAGGTCGCCTACCTGTTCAGGCGGGCCAAAGATAGCTGTAAACAACTCCCGTCAGTGTACTGGGATTCCCCACGAGAACACAAACATGCTTACCAGGGGGCAAAATGGTAGCGAGGCTCCATTTGGCGTTGGTCTCCTTATGAACCTTCCAAGCTTCGAGTTCGGCGTACTTTTTGGAGATAGAGTACCATTGACCGGGGTACGCACTGTGCCAATAGTGATCAGAATTTCTGGTTCAAGCTGTGACAGACTCGGCTAGACTCACGTCTCCTTGGCGTCTTCTTCAGTGAAGGGCAGCCAGTCAGCCTCGGTGTAGACCCTGCCCCCGTAGTCGGTGAAGGGCTTCATGCCATCTGCTGCGGCGACAAAGGAAGAGAGGACGGCCACCGACTCGATCCCTGAGGGTGTGTGAGGACAAGGTACCGATCTATGGGGCATGGTGCTCACTGGTGTTCTTTGCTGCAGCCTGAAGCAAGTTGCGAGTGCCAATGATGGCGGGAGCGGCGAATTCCTCGTAAGTAGGCAGAGTCAAGTTGAAAGGTGATGCGACGTGGGCAATCTACGACATCTGCATGAGCGATAATTCCTCGAAAGAGTACAGTACAAGGGTTCGTACGGCGTTGACATTCTTGAGAAGGGGCGTGTCCCAATTCCAGTCGGCATTGACAAGGTCGGGGACTATAAGGACATCCAAAGTACCGTCGGCGATATATTGCCTGAGGGCAGCGAGCTTCTTGATTTTGGCCTTCTTATCCTCCGAACGAACGGTGCCAATGACCTTGTGGCCCTTGGACAGGAAAGCGACAGCGGTGTGGACGGCTACGAAGCCGTTGAGGCCTGTGATGAGGACGGTGGTGGTGGAAGAAGACATGATGCGATGACTGGGGGTGCTGTGGATTGGCCTTCCATATGGGGCGAGCTTTATAGTGGGATGGCTGCTGATTCAAGGTCTCTTGAACGTGACTGATATTGGTAATGATGAAACCCATTATTACACCCGCGGCGCCCGCTTTTATGCTTATTAATCGGTATACTCAAGCATGATCACCGTATCTCAACCATAATAATTACATAAATTAATACTTACAGTTACAATACAAGGCGGAGGCCGTAGTAGTGAGCGATGGTGGTCCTGGCACCCGCCGTAAGAAGCTGCGCTATACATCCAATCTCTCCTACTTGGCTTGTTCATATCGCGCATGCAACAAACTCTCCCTGACCGCTCGCTGCATATCATGTACTGATACTCGTATGCGATGAAACGTCTGCCTCAATATCTACCATAACACGTAGACCCTCCACCAAAAGGCATTGCCCTATACGACTGCCCCCCCGACATGGCACTCGATATAAATTGATCATCCGCCGTACGCATCCCATAGCCCGGAATGGACGTCCCAGGCTGCGGGGGCTGACGCATGAATGACGGTGGTTCTTGGTTGACACGTGGACCTGTGAATGTGCTGCCTTTCTGGGGGGCGGCGAATGACGGTCTTGAAGTTGCTGGACGGCCGAAGGAGGGTGATGGGGCGGTATTGAACCTGGCAGATCCCCTGGACGGCATGAGATAATCTGCGTCGTCTTCCATTGTTGAGTCTGATGCGTCGTCTGGCCATTGGTTGGAGAAGGATCGTTGGGGCGGAGGTGCGTAGCTGCTGAAGCGTCAGTTCCATACTCCACTGAACAGGGATAAGTACTAGATGACGGACCTTTGACGGGGTCGCGGACGAGAGAATGACGAGAAGCTTGGCCGAGATGGAGGCGGTTCGGAATAAGAGTCGTCAGGGGGCGGGCGAGGGAATGACGAGAAGCTTGGTTTCGATGAAGGCGGTTCGAAATACGAGTCAGGGGGCGAACGAGAAAAGGGCCTTGATTGAGGCGGTTCGAAATAAGGGTCGTTCACGCTGGGGCCGAAATGCGATGGAGGTCTGAAGAAGCTGTTGCTCCTCTGGCTGGGATACCCGTCGTTTTTGTAATATCCGTTACGGGCAGGATACCTGTCGTTCATTTGGGACATTTGGCTTTCTTCAATCACTACATATTGACGATGAGCTTCAACACCAAGCGTAAATAACGGGAAAGACATACGTCTCCTTGCTACTGCTTCCCCACGGGCAAACAGGTTGGTCTCGACCCCAGTCTCTGCAAACCTCTCCCAAAGAGTCATTGTAGGTTGTTTTGGAGCCATCGATTGTACCGGGTCGACAGACAAGGCTGGGGGCGGGTCGGTAGGTGGTCGCGAGAATCCTAGTATCTCCCTTAACCGTTCTCGGCGTGAAGTCTCATCATTGAAAGATGCTGGGGGTTGACGAGATTCTCTATAGTCGGTCGTATCCAGCACGGTGGTCCTCGAGCTGGCCCTAGACAATCTCCGGCTGTCCCCCCGGGACAGGGACCGTGTCAGTCTTCGTCCCCGCCTCTCTTCTTCGTCTTTCATGACCCTCCTCGGATCCTCATCTCCAAAGCGACTCCGTCTCCTCCCTCGGCTGCCTAGGTCATCATCCTCTTTTTCGTCTTTATACCTCTGATACCCCCTCCGGCGCCGGATCTCAGCTAGCGGGTCATCATCAAAGTCGTTGAAAGAGTCAGTTCTGCTTTCTTTCGTATTTGAGGCGGGTATGGCGCCGCTCATGAGATATGGGTCGGGCTTTGGTGTTGGTCTGGTAATACGATTAGCAGTGATACCGGGACGGTCCAAACATGGGACTCACTGTGAGCGGGACGTGTCAGCGGGAGGTGGTTCTTCCTTGCCGAAAGCGCTTTTTGGTAAGAAGTCGTCGAATGTGGGGGTACGACTATGCATGAAGTCAGCTCTTCATTCCTCGTCTCGTTATGCAGCAAGACACCTACCCTCGGCCAGAAGCCGCTTCCTGTCGACTCTCCTCATAGCCCATCCCCGAATGTGTTCCACCACCGCCCAGCCTCTCCCCACGAGCCTCTGCACTGTGTTCATCGTCGCCCCCAATATCAAAGAGAGAATCATTATCGTCATCAAAAATCGTAGTTCTTTCCTCTGGGGCATCTTCTGCGTACGACTGAAATGACCGAGACCCCCCTGGCGGGCGCGATGGGCCACTCGGCCCAGCGGGCGCCGGGCGCCTGGGCGGCGGCGGGGTTTCCGCAGACGGGCGTCGTCGTTGAGCAGAGGCCATACTCCGAAACATATTCAATACTTTGGCTTTGGCCGAGGCAGGAAGACTGTTGAAACGGCTGTTACCATACTCAAACCCTAGGCGCGGGTTGAATTCGCTCGGGTCTCGGTGGATCGATTCCACGCTGCCTGGTGTGTCGGGGCGACTGGGGGAAGAGGGAGGGGGATCAACAGAGGATCCCTGGTAACCAGAAGGTTCTTGGTAGTCGGAATCGTTCGTCGAGTCACCCTGAGTATAGTTGGAGTCGCCCTGGGCATAATAGCGAGGATGCGGGAGGATTCGTTTGGGGCCGAGTGAATTGATGGGGTCGATGCTTTCGTGGGACATGGGTCCTGTGTTGTGTCTATGGTTAGTTTACAGGATGCGTTGGCGACACAGGTGCAGATATGCAGATTACAAGTCCCGCCCCAGCCCGTCTCGTGTATACACGGGGCAAAAAGACGAGCACAAAGGTCGTCGTTGGAAAGTCAAAGGTGATCTTTTCAATTACGTAAGTGTGCCTTTTGCGGTAGTCCGAAGTACGGCGGCCGATCGGGCTGGAGAACAAAAAGAAAGTCGTGTTGGGTCCCTGAACTTGTACCTGGGCTGCTCGCATTTCTATTGTTCTTTTTGGCTGCAAGTGCAGGGGGCAGGGGTGCACCGAGGGGGACTCTGATTGTTCAGAACGCATATAACTTGTTCTCACGCTCATTCTCATCTCCATCCATCCATCATGTCCCCTACCCAGACTAACCTCCTCTCCCACTACGCTCGACAGTACTCGGGATCAGTCCCCTCCTGCGTCGCTACCTGGTCAGTCCTGCCTCTCCCTCCGCACCCTGCAACATCGCTGACTGTCTGTAGCATGAGCTCGGGGAACACTACAGGCTGCTCCGGCGTCACTGATTATACCTGCGTCTGTGCCTCTGAGGCCTATATCGACTCGGTCAGCGTGAGTCTCCATCTATTCATTGCGAAAGAGCGGAGGCTGATATCTGTCGTGACAGGCTTGCTTCGCAAGCTCGTGTTCGGCTGCCGAGACTGCAGTTGGCGAAACTTACTCTGAATCTGCCTGTGCATACTATGTACGTTGTCCAATGTCTTTGTGCATCCAGGCAGCTGACTCTAGTGTAGGGTGTCGACATCAACAGCACCTCTTCAGCGTACGCTACTGTCCAAAGATCCCCGAGCAATCCACTGACACATGATATAGCACTACCACCGATAACTCTACTGCCACCGCTACAGTCTCCTCTACGGCCTCCGCCGTCATCGCCGCTCCCGTCACCACCTCCCACGCCTACATCAACATCCAAGCCATCGTACGTTCTCCACCGCCCCCACACTCTGTCTCCCCGACTGACATCCTCCTACAGTTCTCCTCCATCTGCAGTGCCATCCTCCTTCTCGCCCTCGTCTCTGGCTTTCTCTCCTGCCGCGCGCGCTACAAGCGCGAACAGGCCTTCTCGCAGAGCCGCACCTGGACCGGCGTGGGCAGTACCATGGTCGGCGCCAATACCCAGACCAAGGGCGCTAAAAGCAAGAGGTTTGCTTCGCGCAATGCCGATCCGACTGCGACATTTATGAGCGACAACTATGGGATGACGAGCTCCAACTTTGGGGGGACTACCCTCAATGGCGGTGGACAGACGGTGTCGTTTGGCGGGGCGTATGGAGCCGGGGTGGCGTACTCTGCTGGTCCGTCTTATACTAGTGGGAACGGCGGGTTTACCAACCGTCTTCCTGCTGGCGAGGATCAGGACGCCAAGTCAGAAGAGTATGAGATGGGCGACATCGCCAAGAAGAGCTGCATCAAGGAGAGCATTGAGGAGGAAGAGGGCTTGAACAGCCCTACTACTTCCAAGGGCCCGGGGAGTGAGATCGACTTGGATGGCAGTACTGTCCATCTGACTAGATTGGACAAGGACCATGTGTATTGAGTAGGCGGGCGAGAAAACTTTGTGGAAGAGTGAATAGCGAGTTTTTGGGTGTATTTATCAGCAATAATCAACTGATATATCTAGTCGACTCTTTTCTGGGTTTTCATTGTGAATGTATATTGATTGTGACAAACAGAGGTCCACAGTGAGACGAGGACGGTCGAAGCTCACAAGTATGAAGAGTACCTTGTCAAATATCAGATGCTGTGATGCATAATGTCTATGCGGTTTGGGTCTCGGCAGTGGCGGCGTCTGTCTCGGCCTTGTTGCCAGAGGCGTATCGATCCTTGATTGTCTTTTCAATCAGACCCTCTCTTTCCTTCCGCCTCTTCATGATCTCCCTGACAGCGACACCCTGATACAAAGAGTCAGCATCATCGCCAGACAGCACCAGTATGACTCACAGCATTGGCATGCGTTTGCGACCTCCACCTAGACCCCTTGTAAAACTTGAACAACGCCTTGTCCCTCCAGTTCTCCATGTCATCCAGATTGTAGTTGAGCTGCAAGTACTCTTTCCTCTTCTTGATCGCCTCCGCGCCATTGCCATACTCCTCGCCCTTGGCATAGTACTCCTCAACATCATCGGGGTAATGGAAAGGCTCCTTCAACCCCACCACAGCCCTCTTGTACGTCTCCAAACCACCCCCCTTCCTCACCACCTCCGCCGTCCTCGCTCGTCCCACAGACCCGAGATAGTTGTCCGTACGGATAAAGGTCACCTCGAGGCCGTAGACGGCGTGCAGGTACGAACGGAGATCGGTCTTGGTCATACCACGGGGGATCCGGAAGGTGGCGACGTAGGGATCGTAGGCTTCGCCTGGGGGAGTGTGGTTGCGGACGAGGCGGATGGTGATATTGGGGAGGTAGATTCTTTGACCGACGATGTCGCTCGACTCTTCATCCTGCGCAACGGCTTCCTCTCCTTCCGGGCCAGCGATAGCCTGGACGTTCTCCTCAAACAAAGATCTCCCGCCCATCTTTCTCAGCAGGAAAGCGTGCTTGCTGTTCTTGCCTCTGGGCGCATAACCACGCACACGAGACCTCCACTCGCTCGTCGCCGACAAATAAGCAGCTCGCAGCTCGGCATCGCTCCTCGCGCCGTCGAATTCTGAGCGCTTCAAGAGGGACCTGTAGTCCTTTTCGAGCGGTAGGGGAAACTTTTTGCCAGAGGCCGGGTCGAGTAGACCGGCGTCGGACAGGGGAGAGGGGGAAGCGAATTTAGATGGGGGTTGTTCGAGACGACGGCGGCGGACGGCGAGAGGGAGGGTGTTGGTGACGGACTGGAAGGAGGCAGGGGTGGTTGATGGCCCCGGGAGAGACGAGATGGCGCGACGGAAGATTCGAGACATGGCGCTGGCGAGGATACCCAGAAATGATAGCAGCCAAAGAAATCTCAAAAGTGTCAGAGGAGAACGGTCTTTCCGGAAATATAAGGGAGTGGCAGTTGATTACGTGATCAAATGAACGCGTCTCTAATCAAAACAAATCAATTTCTTGCATCTTCTCGCCCACGCCGCGATGCAGAACGTCGACAACCGCCAGCAATCATTCAACGCAGTCGCAAAGCCAAGGTCAAAGGCAAAGCCCCCCTTCCCCCTCAATCCCAAGAAATACCCCCACCTCACACCCGACTCCCTCGCCCAGGCCGGCTTCTACCACACACCAGGCTCCGCAGAGGGCTCTCTCGACAATTGCAAATGTTTCTTGTGTAATCTCGAGCTTGGAGGATGGGACGAGGAGGATGATCCGTTCGAGGAGCACGCAAAGAGGTCGAATTGTGCGTGGGCAGAGATGGTGTGCGCGGTCAAGGTCGAAAAAAGAAAGAGAGATCGAGATGTCAAGTATGAGTAAGTAGATCTGTATCAGTTGGCGAGGTGAGCTTATATGAGTAGGACGGTGTACGAGACGGAGGAGTCTCTCCCCCAGTCTGCCGAATCAATTCAAGTCCGGATTCAAACGTTCAAGAAGTGGTGGCCGTACAAACAAAAGGCGGGCTGGTTGCCGACTGTTAAAGCTGTGCGTCTTGCAACCTGTCTTCAAGAGTCAATCTAACAATCGTGTAGCTCGCCCGTGCAGGATTCGTATACAACCCGTCAACCGAGTCTACAGATGCCGTGTTTTGTCCCTACTGCGAGTACGGCGTTGAGGGATGGGAAGCTACCGACGACCCTTGGTGAGTGACACGAGGCGATAGTGGACATGGTCTAACACTGCGCGCAGGGAGATCCACCAATCAAAGGTGCCGGATTGTCACTTCTTCCGAGCTTCATCGGCTGCTCAGCTCGAAGAATCAGTGGTCAGTCGTCTCGTACTGCTTCATGTGCCATGTTGACACTACATCAGAGCAAGACCTCCCGCAGCAAGAACTCCCTCGCACCTTCCAAACGCAGCAAGCGCGCTACTACAGCAGCTACTGCCCCTTCCGAAGCTGAAGAGACAGACCTCGAACCAGAGCACATAGAAGCCGCCGAGGAACCGGCGTCTCAGACTACTACTGCTAGCAAGAGGGCTGCGAAACCCAGGGCTACGACAACTAGCAAGCCCAAGGGAGGGCGAGGGAAGAAGAAGGCTGCTACCGCTGAGCCTGAGGCTGAACCCGAGCCCCAGATACCCTCAGAGTCTGAGGGCGAGCTAGAACAGGCGGAACCAGAGCCACGGAGTGATGTGGAAATGGAGAGCCAGGCGGAAGATCAGGAGCCGACTCCGGTCAAGAAGCCTAAAGGCCGGCCAAAAGCTACCAAGGCTACTGAAAAGAAGCTCAAGGCGAGCAAGGCGAAGGGGCGTGGTACCAAGGCTGTTGAGGAGGAGGGATCGGATGCGCATATGGAGTCGGAAGCAGAGTCTCAAGCTCAGCAGACTGAGCCTGAAGAGGAGCCCGAACAGACAACGCCCAAGGCTACACAGCCGTCCACAAAATCCCACCGCTCGAAACCTTCTTCGCGCTCTGCCAAGCCACCTTCGCAGCCGTCTTCCCAACCGTCCAAACCTTCATCTCAACCTGCCAAACCCCCTTCCCAGCGCTCAAAACCGCCGTCTCAGACATCACAACCGTCCCACGCCAAACCACTCCCTTCTCTGCCCCCTTCATCCCTGCCTGCTGCCAAATCCCCAGCTGCCTCGTCTCCTTTCCATCCCTCCCAACTCAACCGCTTTGCCAACATCCCACCGTCTTCCCCTGTCGTCACCCCGAGAAACATTGCCACTCTGCGGACAGGCCAGCCCTCTTCCAGAGTGTCTCCCCATGTACCTCTGAACAGAACGGACCAGGATTCTAGCGTAGAGAGGGGGGCCCGATCGGCACAGCAGGTGATGGACGAACTTCTCACTTCGCCTGCGCTCGCCTCGCCTGCCAGGCGCATCCCCCAGGCATCTAGGTCACCTCTCGGTGTACCAGAATCGTACGAGCCGGGGCAGCTGCCAGAAGAGATCATGAGCATGACGCTGGAGGATCTGGTCAGGCAAGAGATGAAGAAGGCTTATGAAAAGCTGAGAAACGAAGGAGAGTCAAAGATTGAGCAGTGGGCGGAGAGAGCGGCAGCAGAGAGGAAGAAGATTGAGGCCCTGTAGATTTGCATAAGCCATGCACTACGTTCTTCACTGTACGCCATGACCACAGACCCTCGTCCGATAACTTCAGGGGTCAAGGTAGCGACGAGAGACTAAAAAGAGGAAGTACCGTCATGATATGTCTTGATATGCATAGAAAGTGCCCTCATTATATTGTCCAGTAAAGAGTATTGTCCATCACCAATCCAGCGACCGCAGAATGATAAAGCCGAGGTACCGAGAGGCCATGAGCGTTAGCCGGCGACGTTGTACCATGGGACGACTCGCGGCTCCGCCTATCCCAAAGCACGCCCTCTGTGCGACCAGCGCCACATAAGACAACTGGCTGACGATGAACTCAAGCCAGTTAAAATCGGATTCGGGCACCCATACTCTCCCAACATCTCCTCGCCAGAATCAGGAACGCGCTCCCCAACTTTCCTTCGTTGGGCAAATTGTTCGTTCGTTAGCAGTCTTCCTCATGACGAGGGTGTTAAAGTACCGGACAACTCTGAAAGGTTGGGACGATAGGAATATTCGGGGTTTCATCAGGTGGAACGTGCAAGTGGCGAGGGAAGTGTATAGACCAGCACGACCCTGAACAAAGGCATAAGGAAATGAAAACACGTTGCATTGAATCACTCACGCGACTGTCGCCTTGTTTGCAGAGCCTTTCAGAGAGAGAGAGATTAGAAGTACCAACAGACTGATGTTGATGAGACATAGAGGGATAAAAAAATGGACTGCCCTGAAGATGAGCTGTGCTGTTTGCGAAAGTAGAAGCGAGTGGTCTCACAGAGGGAAGAATGATCCATTCTTTCCCAAGGTCGCTGATGTACGTATGAAAATGCTCTGATGTCGTCTCTTTTCCAGGGACTAGAGACACTGGGTGATTGGGGGGTGCTGATCTGCACTAATGGCTGAGAAGTGATATACGAGATTGCTGAAATTCCCGCGCTCCATCACCGACGAGCGAGGCCGGCGGGCCATTGAGAATGAGGCGAGGATAATGAGGGACAGGATTGGTGCTTTACAGACATCATTTCCTCGGCATGGCAGGCCTTGGGCTCTATACATATAGACAGTCATGAGTGTTGGTCAAAGATGTTGCGCTGTGCTTTGACTTACGAGGGCGCCGCCGGGTGGTGATGGGACTGATAGTAGCTGGAAGAGCCAGGGTGTATAGAGAGAGAGCGCAGTGTATATGCCACATCAGGGGTGGGATGGAAGAGGGATAAGAGGGATGACGAGACCAGGAGGCAGCAGAGGAGGATGAAGAAGAGGATAACGAGGATGAAGAGGATGAAGAAGAAGAAGAGATGGAAAGCGAGAAACTAATAGGCGAGTGGTGTTGGCCGCCGTGGCCGTCGCGTGGGGGTGTTCCAACTGCTGCACACAGGTCTGTGTACTGGAGTATGGCTCTCATATGTACAGCTGCATCCATACTTTAATATAATAGCGCGTCCATCGTCGCAATGCTCAATGCTCTCTGTCCTACATTTGCAGTATGCCCTTCCATTTTCGGAAGATCAAAAGGCCCCCATACTGGAAAATCATAAGCATTGCCCAACGACGATGAATCATATGACTCACGGAGACGGCCGGGCCAACCGAAATCCACTGCAGCCGCATGAGGGAATAGGGAAGAGTAACCATGAACTCGATAAAGTGGTAGCGCCTCCCGACATTCCATACTCGGCAAGATCACCGCCGTCTTCTCGGCCCGCAGGCCGTGGGCCATAGGCCGTCGATCGCATGGTATACGAGTTTGGGAGATAATGTGGAAAGGGACACAAGCCTGAGAGATTCGGGGCTTGGAGAAATGGAATATGGCTGTGGTAAACGAAGAGAATCCGACCACGGTTCTGAATATCGGCATGATGAGAAGACAGAAGACTATCAAGGCCTGTCGATACACTTACCAGTCTAGAGTCTCCTTTGAGCCTCCGCGCACTAGGGATACAAACAACCAAAGAAATGGACCCAAGTTGGTGATAGAAAGAGGGACCACGGTTGCGTCTGCAAGCAATCAACAAGGTTAGCGCGAGTAACACCGTCGTACAGGGTGGTCTCACACAAGAGACAACGATCTCTCTCCAAAAGTTGTCGATCAGGTGATATGCTCGGTATACTTTCTCATCGCTGAGTGCAGTGTTGCTGGGAGGATTCGCAGCGATAAACAGAGGTAGGAGTTGCTGTGCGATATTCGCGGCGGCCGGCCGCATCGCCGTTGGTGTTGGCGGCTATGATGGCTAGGAGACAGGGTCGAAAACAAGGCCAATGGGTTGATGGGAGTGCGAGTGGGACCGATGGGTGTATGAAGAGAACATGGCGATGATGTATCAGAAAGTGAGAATTGGGGCGACCAGGGTGATGGGCCGGTGTGGAAACCATTAATCGGCCCGTGCCTTTTATGTTTGTTCTCACTTTTACCTTTCTTGTTGACGTTCTCCCTCTTGGAAACTCAGGTTCCTCGAGGGTGTCATCTCCTTGCTCAAACATGCGAAGTGGCGCCGATGCCTTTTGGCTGCCACTGCACTGAAAGCATTGGGACAAAAACACTGCCAAAACGCCAGCTGAGCCAGCTCGGGCTCCCGAGGATTGGGCCCCGCTTCCGCGACCTAGGATTAGATTCGATGCATAACTCTTATGTATGTATGTAGTACTCGTACCTCCAAATGGAAATTCTCGGATACTGCAAGTGACGATCTTATGAAACGAGTGCATGTGTGCTCAAATCGCAGAGACCAGACTGACCAGACTCGAAGGGCAAGTGATCTCCGGCCCCATGAGCACCAAGCTCCCTTGCACAGTCTTCAAATAACCCTTGCCAGAGCGAGTATATCTCTGCGTTTCTTACGATTCCCAGCAGAATCCAGCCATAACCAATACTTGATGGTGTGGGACCTGGATCATCGCTGTTGCGCAATGTCTTGTCGTATTCTCCCAACCCGTTTACGAGTAGTTTGAAGAGATGTTGGGTACTGGTCCTGTCAGACCTGACCGTGCAGCAGCTTGTTGGAAGATGCTGCTCCCAATGAAGTGGAAGGCAGCCGCTCTCTTCTCATGAAGACAGTGTATGAAGGACGCACGAAAGCTCGCGAGCGGCTTCAGTACACTACAAGAATGTTCAGTTATGTGGATCGTAGTTTGTGGATCAATAGAGAAGAGAGCTCACATTGTGCCACTCTCTGAGGAGAAGACCCCACCAGCACTGATAATGGTGCCCCTCTTTGGAACCGGTGTCAAAGAACCTCCAGCATGGGACGTCTGCATTCATAGCCCGAACCTTTTGTGCCACCAAATGCAGTGGTGTCTTGCTCAACCACTCAAAGATGTACACCATGTCAAGGTGTTTCAGCCATGCTTCGCAGGCTTCCAGCCGAGTCACCTGGTACTCATGCGAGCTACACCATGGTCGAAAGCACCGTGCTGGTGTCAGGACTTACCATGATACTTTCGTGCACGAAATATGTAAAGTGGTAGCTCTTGACACCATCTCTCAGCGGACCCGGTTCATGAAGGATAGGCTTGTTTGACCCTTCTACTGGAATACTCTTCTCGCTCTGTGCCCGATTTTTCAACGCGAACCGATTGGCATTTGGGTAGCACAGAAGTAGTGGATTCGTGCTCAAAGAATGCGGAAGGGAATTCGACACAGGGTTGGTTTCTTGATATGGGAGCGGCTGGGGGCTGTTGTTGTCATCTTGTTGTTGGCTTCCAACAGGGCTGGTAGACATATTGCCTGGAACAACGCTTTGAATCCACATTTCGTTAATGGGAGGTGTAGGGAGAGAAGCGTAGAAGAAGAAGGAGGGGCCGGTAATATTTTGTAGGCGGAACAACTGAGAGTGCAAACTACATAATAGATCCGCTTTGTTCTGGGCTTACGACGCACAAAGCAAAATGTTGCGTCAGCTTACAAGGAGTGCCCCAGTGACATTGCGGTTGGACATATCACTCGTACCATACTTGGGCAAATCAGATCTGCTCTGATTCGAGCCCTCGGCCGCGGGATGGTCGCGGTGGGAAGTACCGCTCGAAGGCTCGTAATTCCAAGCATTGAAATCGATGGGGGACTGGTTCACGTCAGGTAAAGACTCGATGGCGCTTGAGTCAATCGCTTCTGAGCGGATTCTCGGCGGATAGTTGCGGTTTTCAGCCAAGGCGGATTCAATGGTCGTTGAGCTGTGTCAATGTATTGTTGCTTGCCTGTCGCCTAGGTCGACCCTCTTTCATACAGAGTGAAACAAAAGACAGAGTGAAGGGATAGCCTCAGCAAGCGAGCTCGCTGTCTGGATCGGTTGGGCGAGGTGTGATGAAACTGCCAGGGCAGAAAGGTCGACCGAGATCATGGTTGAGCTTCTCTTTCCGCTCATGCTGCCAAAGGATCGACTTTTGACAATGCTAAGTCAGGCCCGCCCACCGTGGCCCCTAATTTTTGTATTAGATCTGCGCGTGCGGCGGGGGTCGCTGGCTGGTATTTCGCAGTCCTATCTCGGTCGCATGGGCAAGGGCGAAGCATTGTGTAATCGAATCATCAAGAAAATGAGCTCATTGACGGAGATCGACAGGCTCAAAGGAACCGCGAGTCTTTATATGTCAGATGCCAAAGAGATCTATGCATTAGCCACATTCCGTCGTAACCATACCTATGCATTAGTCACCTCCCCC
This sequence comes from Cryptococcus sp. DSM 104548, assembly GCA_036426225.1. Taxonomy (NCBI): domain Eukaryota; kingdom Fungi; phylum Basidiomycota; class Tremellomycetes; order Tremellales; family Cryptococcaceae; genus Cryptococcus; species Cryptococcus maquisensis. The sequence continues at coordinate 629,674 of CP144038.1, forward strand.
CCCTCTATAGGCCTCATCGTCCCGAGTCCTGATACGCAGGATGCCTTCCTCCTTCAACATCTCTCTCCCTCTTCCCGCCCAACAAGCTCCTCCCCGGCCCTTGCTGACCTCTTTGCCCTCTCCTACCTCCTTCGTCGTCCGACGACTCGTCCTCCTCCGGCAACTCGCCGAGCGGCACGCCCTCTTCTTCAAAGGCGTTAAAGAGTGTAGAGTTCTGAGCGCGATACAGATTGGAGCGGCGCCCGTGACCGGCGGATTGGAGGGAACCGTCGGCGGCGTATGATGAACCCGGAACAGCGCCGTATCCAAATCCAGCACCGTTGGACTCCATCGAAAGTCGACCAGACATGCTCATGCGGGGATCTGTTTTGTGTGATCAGTCACAAACAGACAGTGAATGATTAAGGAACTTACTCATGAGACCAGACTCCAGGCTGGAGGTGGGGTGGGGTGTCTCAGGTTCTCGAGAGATGTTGAGAAGGTAGACACCCATGAAGATGGTGAGGAAACCGCAGATGAGGGAAATGGTGTTGACGCCTCCGGGAGTGTTGAAACCGGAGAAGAGGAGGGCAGAGGCAATGATGGTGGCGGTGGTGAAGAAGACATAGTAGATAGGGTTGACACTGATGAAGCATATGAGCACTGTGGACCGAAAGGAGAATATATCAAGACTTGCACGTTGGTCGAGAACGTATCCAGCGCTTTGTTGAAGTAGTTCTGGGACCCAGCATGAGCGATGATCAAAAAGGGGAACATCAACATACCATTTGTACAACAATACACCCGACGACAACGACGAGAAACACATAAGTGCTGACATGCGTAAGTTGATTGTTGCCGGACAGAGTCAGCTTTAATGCAACACCAAAACCCTATATACTCCGTCAGCACACGATTGGCACATATGAATTCGCAACATACCTTGATAGCCATGACAGAGACACTTCCGACAAGGGAACAAATGGAGAGGTAGACCATAGGATTCTTTGTGCCATGCGTCGGAACGACCCGATAGATCATGAACAGAGAAAAGATGCCGACAAAAGTGATGTATGCAAGGAATACCGGACGAGCAGCATAGCTCAATATTTCGTCGACAGTCTCCACTTCCTTGTCGGAAGGAGCATGGAGGACAATGACAACCGATCCGATCTTATAACCAAGCGTCAATCTCCGCGCGCCCGTAGGCCATGGGCATTGACTTACAATACAGGCGGCACATCCACATACACCCAGCCTTCCTAATTTCTCATCCAGCAGGAATGAAGCCAGGATAGCTCTGATGGATAATCAGGCGCCAGCCCACTGTCGTTACAGCCGAGACTTACCCTATAATGACGCTCATGGCACCAAGTGGTGTAACCAGGATAGCCGGAGCGAAGGTATAGGCCGCAAAGTTTGCCACTGTGACATATCAGTTTTGAAAGATTACAGGCCAAGGCAGCGCATACCTTCCCCAACAACCACTGAGACAAGGCGTTAGTGGATGCAACAACAGCAACAGACCTGACTCACTGGTGATCATGCCGGCCCACCAGATGGGATTTTGTAGATATGCCAAATCATCCGCTATGGCCAGATATGAGCCCTTCGGTCCAACAAATAGAGTGACAGAGACATACAGGCGCTGCGCGAGTTATTTGACCGTTGATGCGAGTGGGGATATTCATCGGATCGAGCAGCCGCGTCGTTGAGACCCTGTGAGTTGTATTGAGTATCGATGGCTTTCTCCGTGATATGCAAGCTTACCTTCTTTGTGATGATAAAACTGGAGCTGTGTGGTATAGACAATGAGCGCCGTCGCGTGAAAAGCCAGATCATGATGGACGCGTTGCACGTACCCGATAAGGAACGTTCCCCCCAGCGCAAGTCCCAGCCCGATGTACTTTTCTTCGAGCATTATCTGAGTATAGCGATGGATGCGAGAAAACACGAAAGAGATGTTCACGGCAGACTTATCGATCGCCCTGTCTTAACGAAAGGCTCTTTAACGCGTAGCGCTGCGCATGGCACGTGACCGCCACCTCATCACTGAAGTCTCCTTTTGAGCTGCTTTTGAGATATAACTCACCTTTCAACTCGCTATCAAAAACGATCTCTCCTTTAATCGGGCGTTCCGCCATCTTCTATGGACAGTGTGGTCACTGGGTATCCGCTGCCTGATCAGCTACACTCTCCAACTCTTCACTTGCCCCTGTCAATATCCCCGCAACGCCATCGACTATAAGACGACGGACGTAAGTGACATATCTCGTCAACTGCATAGAGTCGGCGCGAAGCAAAAGGAAGAACCACTGACGAGAACAGATTTACTCAGCATCGCCCTGTATCCTATGAGCAACATCAACTGCAGCCGTCCAAAACCACCCCTCCGTCGCGCGCGCAAGGCGTTCTACAACACCTCGACTGCGACTGCTTCAATCGATGCTGCCCATTCTGCTACCCGCTCGGCCAACATTTCAGATTTCATGCCCTCTCAATGTTCTCGCTATGGGAGCAAGGCTACCCTGGCCAATTTGGAAGGTTCCCAAGACGACAATAGAGACAGGTGGTACAGCAGGGCGAAGAAGAGGGTGAAGTCAATGTTGTCATTCGCATCTCGGAGCCGACGAAAGCATGACCGATCGTTTATCAGCGAAGATGACCTCTATAGCGGACGTAACTCGCTCCCGGACGATCTCACTCAATCAGACACCTTCTCATATTCGCCAGCGCCCAGTGACGAAATTGGAGTCGCTATCACCTTGGATGAGGTTTGCGGCGACAGGTCCCTTTCTTCTCTTGTCGACTTTCACATACCTCACCAGCTGCATAATATTCCAGAAGATCCTGACGGTGAGCAGCGAGAAGAATCAAGTCTCCGTTTCAGTGTCAGGCCGCAAAGTGCCATTGATCACTCGCTTCATCACCCTACGCCCACTCACATACCAGTCTTTCCCGTACATGTGGAGGACGCTTGGGACGAAAAGCGTGCAGAGTTTGGATACGTTGATGACTTGCAGACAGAGCTGGAGGGAGATCCTGCTAGCTCGAGATCAAATCGAGATGATGTGGTAGACCGGTGCTTTGTCTCCCATTTTTCAAGCCAGTCGTTCGCGGCGTCGACCTCTTCCAACCGGCAGCAATCCCCGGCTCCAAGCGTCCGTCCACTTCCAGCCGAAGATGAGGAGGAGCGAGAGGTGCACCCCTTGAGGTCGCATCCTGTTCAACGAGGAAGACAGGGGCTGAACACGAGGAAGAGCCACTGGGCCTCGGTGGGAAACGTAGTCGAATATGAAAGAGATGATCTGTATGGCACCCGTTTCGAGGACATCTTCGATCCAAAAGTTGGCTTTGGCAGATTTGGAGGAAGAAGCCTCAATGAGGAAGAGTCAGCAACAAGCGCCAGCGATTACATTCCTTATTCTTCTGGCATGTCTTCGCCAGATGTGACCCCGGAATCATCTAATACCAGCCCCGATAGTAGTCAAAGCGGCTTGCCAATACCTGCCACTAAGAGTGACCCCCAAAGTGATAGAAGAAGGGATGGGGTGACGGAGTTTGACACATCTACCATGCCGAACACCACTTTGAACGATATCCTGACAGTAGATCTCTTCACCGCCGACTTTCCCGATTTTACGACCTACTCTTTCATCGGCCACGATATCAGTTTCTTCCCCGGGTCCAAAAGAACATTGCCGATTTCGTACATATCAAAAGTGGGCAGCGATACGCCCCGATTGGAGGTAGGGGGTGGACCTTCTTGGCTCATGCCTGATGATTCGGGGAGGACGGTGCATGAGATGCTGCTGGAGGGGCAAGCTGAGCGAGATAAGAGGCTCGGGGATGTAAAGACTGGGTTTGAGGAGCAGAGTCGGTACATGAGGGAGTTATTGAGTGATGAAGAATGGCAGGCTTGATTTGAGAAGGCTCCCTATCTGAGCAAGCATCTACTCTGAAAGCGCCTGGAAGAGCCACGAGAATGTTGTAGTACCTAGATTGTCGACCTTATACATTACGGGCCACGAGGAGGACTCCTTATGCAGACGCAAGAAATGCATCAGAGACATAAATCATAATAGTCATACAGCCTTCCCGACCAGTCCAGGTAACGAATGGTGGAAGGGTTCTAAGATATCTACGATGTTCTAGTTTTTGAGATGATGACGACTGGCCCCCACTCCTAGCTCTCAGGCGGCCTAGGCGGCAGGCGAGTCGACGATACCGCCAGACTTCCTTCGTAAAAGGTCGACAGCGCCACGCAATTGTTCGAGGAAGACAAACATGCAGATGGTATTCGGCGTGAGACGGACTACAATCTGTCAGCTAGGGCTAGAAGGAAGAGAGAATGGTAGACCCACTCCAAGCAGGAAGCCATCCCTTGAACAAGAATCTCGGTCCCTCCAGCTTCAAGCTCTCCGTCAGCAACGCAATCGGCCCCTGCCCAGCTCCAGGCTTCATGTTCATGATTCTGCTCTTGACCACATCGGCGGGGGCACAGATGGTGGTGGCGACGGTACCCGATAAGGCGGAGGAGACGAAATGCAGGGGCATGCCGTTGTGCATGAGGCCGGCGGCAAGGATGTGGTCTTTGAAAAAGTCGTATGAGACGAGCTGGGAGGCGTTCATGAGGATGGCTCGGATCTGCAGATATGTCAGCTTGAGATTTGGTGGTACGCTGTGCGACGTACAGTATTCGGGGCAAGCCCACGGGCAAGGGAAGCAGGGCCCTCGTTGGAGACCATTTTGTACAGACCGTGGATGGAGTTTCTGTAGTGGACTTGGTGCTCGAGAGGTTTCGTAGGGTCGGCCACCATCCTAGACAGACAAGTCAATACCAAAGCCAAATCGGACCAAAAACGGGACTCACCTGACAAGGATGATGTCCGCAGGGTTACCAGCGACACCACCCAAAGCACCAGCCGTGCTCGCACAGATCACCATGTCTCCTGTAGTCAACTTTTTCTGGCCGTTATTTGACATTTGATTCTTCATGAGGTCGTAGACACCCAGTCTTGTGACGCTGTATGTCATTTGTCGAAAGATGGACGCGGTGAGACCGGTATACAGACCTCGAACGCCTGATATATGTCAGCTTGATGTGCGACAAGGGGGGGGAGGGACTAACCGTCATGCTGGACTACACCCTTGACTGCCTGGATAAAGGTGGTTCTTGTTGTCGAGGTTTGCATTCGCCTACACATCGTATCAGCTTCGGATCCCCGAACAGTGTTGGTATGAAGGAGACTTACACTCTCATGACATCGAGGGGATGTGTACAGCATGCAGCCACTGTTTGGTCAATTGTCAGCAGTGAATCAGAGACTGAGGCATGCTCAGACACTCACTGGACGCAGCAGCGCCTGCAGTCGGAGTTGGCCGGCGTGCAAGATAAAGTGTGCAAGTCGACAGTGCATGAGATGAGGGGGACAGGGGGCGAGGGCATGATGGTCAGTATGGTATCATTCCGTCAACGGAGCTATTTCTCACCTCCGAGCCTACAAGCACAGGTCGCGTGAGCACATATCCAATAAGAGAGGGAAAAATTGAGCACAAAACGAGTCGTGTTTTTTTTGCTCGGCCCTCGGTATGGCAGACAGAAACACGACTCACCAGAAAGGGTATTTTTGTTGTTGAGGGGCCATGGTATGTGGTGTCTAGAGGAGAATTGAGTGGTGATTTTTGGTTGGGGGTGAATGCACTGTCTTTGTCTGAGTCAAGTAAAACTCGCGACTTTCCATTCGGCGAGCAGGCAAACCCGAAGTGGAGGCAGGTGAGGTACACCCAGTACCACGTGGCAACGCGTCAAGCCATCGGCCTCAGACTCTTGCTGGCGCTTGACTCTGGCAACATCTTTGACGCATCGAAGCAGTGACTTGAACGCCAGATACCCAATAATGATCCCGTCAAGTTTGTCCAGCACACTCAAGCAACAACGGCTCAAAGCCAGTCGCGGAAGAAGCCTATCAACTGTCTCCTCGACAGCCCGTCTACCCGTATCACGCCGTGCCATGCTCTACGGTGTGTCTCTTACAGATGGTCATCTACCTCTTGCTCAACATATGATCATCAGTACCCGGATCCAATCCCCGAATGCTGGAAAAGTCTTTATCAAGCCCTGCCGATTCGGTGGCTTATGACCTCGAAGACTCTGTCAGCCCGGGAAAGAAGGCTGATGCTAGAAGACTTATATCAGACTTGCTTAACGTGCGTGGATATCTTTTCGAAGAACCAAATTGATACATGCTGAATACAGCTTTCAGGGTGAAAGACGGCCGAGAGGCGAGGTTGTTGCTCGTGTGAATGCGATCGGCACTGGCTATGAGGAGGAAGACCTCGATGCCGTGGCAAGTCACATTCCTCTTCTCGTAGACTATACTACCTCACAGCTGACAACGTCTATCCAGCTCCGAACAAGACACGTCGAAGCCATCGCTCTCCCCAAAACAGACTGCCCCGAACATATCAAATACGTCATCTCCCGCATCAACGCCCTCTCACCACCACACAAACGGTCAGGCCAGCCGGACGCTATCAAGATCATAGCCATGATTGAGGATGCAAGGGCAATGGTGGCTATCGAAGCTATAGCGGCAAGTGGAAAGGGGCATTTGGATGCTTTGTTGTTTGCTGCTGAAGATTGTGAGCGCTCACCAAACATATTGGGTGGTCTTGCATGCTGATAACGCCAGACTGCGCTGACGTTGGACTGACGCGAACACGAACTCGTCAAGAACTACTGTACCCCCGTTCCAAGCTTGTGACCACCGCCAAAGCGTTCGGGCTGCAGGCTATCGACTTGGTCTGCGTAAACTACAAGGACAAGAGCGTTTTGGCGGAGGAGTCGGAGGAGGGCAAGAGGTTGGGTTTCGACGGCAAGGTAAGTGTACGACATGGTATAGCATGCTGCTATGAGCTAATCTGGTACATAGCAAGCGATACATCCTGAGCAAATTGACATTATCCACAGTTCCTTCGCACCAAGCGAGCAGGGTAGGCAGCTGATCCATCTCTTGGCTTGTATCTAGCTGACCTTGTCGTAAGCTATCCTCAAAGCGGCACGCGTAAAGTTCTCATTCGAGCACCACGACCAACTCGGCAAAGGCGCATATAGCCTGGACGGAGTCATGATCGATGCCCCGGTATATAAGCAAGCTATCAAGGTACTGGTTAAGGCCGAGATAGCAGGACTGAGTATTCCTAATGTGACAGTGCATGACATTTGATTAGTTCATCTGATCTATGTAAACTATATAATGCGTATTGGCATAGCATATGATGTATATATCTAGTTCGCTGTTACTGTACAGACAATGACTTTCTCCAAGAGGTCATCAATACTTGACCGTCAGTTGGCACTTTGCCCGGACCTTGTGTCCTGTACACAACTTGTCAGCAAATGTTCCACAATGTGCTCGTCTCGTCACGTACCAATAACGTAGAAAACGAATGGAACAGCGGTCAACGCCAACCCAATGAATGCAAACAGTCTTTTATTCAGGTCAGCTTTGGTCTCGTCAAGAAGCATGGATGACTTACGAGGTAGCCCACTGATCCCCAAGTGTGTCGTACATGGTCGGGAACGCTAGGATCACTAGACCTGTTACCCCGTACCTCACAAGGGTTGATCCAGAAAGCTGACAGACAGGCAGTAAGAAATGTATTCCAGGTGACATACGGAAAGGGAGCTTACAGCAGAGGCTGCAAAAGGACCATAGGCATCGATCAGATACTGGAAAGAACCTTGAAATATCGATAGCAGACCGATACCAAAAGGCAGTCCGCTACGTCGCGTCAGTCCATTGGTATACTCGAAAAGCGTCGACGCACCTCATCATTGGTATCCAGTAGTTGAACTCGGTCCCGGAGGTCCATGCGAACCAGAACATGCCTGCAGGAAGGAGCCAAGAGCAGAGCATGACTGTCCAGAACTAGTCAGTCGCCAAGTAATCGCACTTATGGGGCATGACTCACGGGGGATAAGCCTCTCTTCTGGCTCGACTCTTCCATTCCTGATCCCCCTCCTTTCGATCCCAGCCTTGGCATCCCTCGCGAGGCCCTGGTATCGCTTCCAATGGAGGAAATTCACAATCATCAAGAGGAGAAATCCGACTTGCACGGGCACGAACATGAGGCCGCCTTTTCCGCCTGTCAAACCATGCTTCTTGAAGACGATGGGGTAGGCGTCGAAGAAACCGTATAGGACCGTATACACGACTGGAAGCGTCAGTGTTTGTATTTCATAGGATAGAAACGGACATACCCAGGAGATAAGCTATGAAAAACTGCACCACCGGCTCTTTCCCCAACATCTTGAAAGGCCTTTGAAGATATTTTGGCGTCAACTCTCGGAACGTCTCGTCCTCAATTTGCGCCCTCCAGATATCTTGCCCGGTCTTCTTGCGATAAACGACAGCTTTGAATTTGAGGAGCGCTGATGACAGGGTTTCAGGCATGAAGAAGAAGCAGAGGAGGAAGGCGAGAGCGTTCCAGATGGCGCACACCCAGTAGCACCAGCGCCAGCCATAAGATGGGTTCTGAGCAGCAAAGCCTATAGACAAGTCAGTCGACTGTTTGCAATCTGGACGTAAACTTACCTCCAATGATGGGGCCCAGGCAGGGACCCAAGAAACCAGCAGTAGAGAACAGGGGCATGGCGATAGTCCTCAATACCGGATCCCCAACGTCATTCAGCGATCCTCCCGCATTTGATAAAGGAGTCGTTGACCATACGCCAGCGATGAAGCGTAGGATCAGAAGAGCAGGAAGATTCGGAGCAACGGCGCAGGCGATTTGAAAGATTGTAGCGAGGAAGATAGTGACCAGGTACACAGGCAAACGACCGTATACTGAGATACGTTAGCGATAGGAATACTGCTTTGAAGGAAGACTCGCATTCAGACAAAGGGGCAAAGGGCATAGCTCCCACTCCTAACCCTATCAAGAACATACTCGTTGCAGCTGTCGCAGCTAATTGCGAACAACCAAACTCTGCCATCATCCCCTCCTCCGCAGCAGCCGATACCGAGCTCGCAAACGTCAACGATAGGGTTAAAAATGATAACAACCCTATGACAAAGGTCTTGTACAAGCCAGACCAATTTTGAGGGTTGCGCGGGTCATCAGAGTCGAAGGAGACATATATTATGGGAGATTTTGGGTGTTCGAGGGATTGTTCGTCGTGGGCGGAAAGGTGTGGGGGCTGTTGAGGAGCAAAGGCTCGATATTGAAAGTAGGCCTCCATGTTGAGGGATAGATTGATACAAAAAAGATGCCAGAGAGGAGTGTCCGTTATATAGAGAATCTAGATTGTCTGGCGCTGTTGCACAAAATAGTCTCCGGGCGCCGGTGATACAACGCTAACCCCGCCGCCGCCGTGACCGGCGCCGGTGTTAACGACATCTATAGCTCTGGCAGATTGCATCTATGGCCTCTATAGATTGTCATACGGCAGACATTAAGTGGTCTACATGGTTGCGTTGTATTTACTTCTTGTCAATGCTGTAATTCACTCGCCTCAACCCGATCCCCAACAAAAACAGACTTCCCACTACTGACGCAACCGCCAGGGGCTTTTGGATTTGGGCGGAGAAGGGATAGTGGTATGTCACCTGTAAAGCCGCCGATGTCAGTTGTATCCGAGGGCGTCGGACAAAACTCCAAAACTCACGTAGACATCCTTGGCATGTTGCTCGGTGCATCGGGCCTTTTTGATGGTGATCTGAGGTCGACCGGTGGTGTCGAGGTATGTCTTGTGGATAGAGTGGGAGATGCTGTCAACCGGGAAGGGTGTGTAGATCTCGATGTCACTATAGTTGGTCAGCAATGCTCCTTGCTAACACTATATAACCCACGTGGCTCCCTCGGGTAAAACAATGGTCACTTCAGCATCGTCCACAACAACATCCTTGATACCAGTCAAGAAAGGAACAGCCAAGACCTTCTTGCCACCCTCCTTATCCACCTTGAGCACATCTCCCAAAGGGATGTCGTATCCCACCGTGAAGCTGTAGTTCCAACCACCGAGGAGAGGGTACCGGGGCTTCAACTCGAGGAAGCCATCAACAGTCCTGGGACTCCGGCCCTTGCTCTTCAATTGGACTTGAGCGGGGGTGACGCCTTGTCGGAAATGTGAAGTGGAGACGTTTCCGATGGTGTCGTAATAGTAGGGAGAGTGGGCGGTGGGAGGGGTACGGAGGGTGAGCTCGGCAAGAATTTGGGCGGGGGAAGAGGCGTGGAATCGGGACATTTGGTGCGCGAGTCGAGAGAAGTGACCTTTGAGCCTGTATAGATGTCAGCAGTCATCATACACACAAAGAGGCGACGCACTTGGGACCGATGTTGGCCAAAGAGATCTCATCTTGAATGTTCAAGTTGGCTCCCCAGTGACTGACTTCGGCACTTCGCTTCAAGGTGGTAATACCAATGACAGGCTCCTTGGTCTCGTAGTGCACCTCGAAGGGCTCCTGTTTGACCTTGGAATCTCCGAGAGTGGCAGGAAGGGAGTGGAATGGACCGAGAGTAAGAGATGTACCGGCTTTGGTCACGGTGTTGTCACGAGTATAGGTGTCGGGTACGGAGCCGTATGCGATGATCACATGGGGAGCTCTGTAGCAGAGTCAGAAGGGTCCTTCAAGCAGTAAGCTCGACACTCACCGAACCTTGATGCGCTCGACGTCGCTAGGGTACCAGCTGTCCACGTAAGTAGAGTTGGTGATGAAGAGCAAGTACTGCGCGTCGGTCTGAGCAATTTCAGCAGGGAGCGGTTTGCTTGGGTGGTCGAGGACATATGTCAGCGATAATGTGACAGAGTCATCCTTCTTCAAGTCTCCCAAGGGGACCGACACTGTAGGCGGCCTTGGCCACTGTCAGCACAAGTCTACCTCATGAAGCGCAGCAGCCTACCTGTTACTCAGAATAGTAACCCCTTCCACATTCTTGCCGCCAATTGCAACCTCCCACCAGGCCGGTATCAGATCACCATCCCCTGCCAGCGCGAGGTGATACTCTCCAGGACCGTCCACAAGGGCTTTGATGTTGTACTGGGTAGTGACATGGGCTGTCGCGCCTGCGAGTTCGAGCGTGCGTGCAACAGCAGTGTTTTTGAACACCTGTGGCGGCGGCGCGAGGGCAGAGGCGACCGAGAGAAGCGGGAGAAAGAGAGCGGCGAGCAGCATGGCGAGCCGTTTTGAGCGTGAAGCAATAGGGCAACTCTGGGCGACTTGAGCATGCCACGTCCAACGAAGGACGTCGGCTTCGGAACGGGATCAATTCACCTCGAGTATCTCCACGTCAGGCTGAGAGCAAAGCAAGTCTGGCGAAACTATCTTTTCGTTTCTTTACTTTTATTCTCAACAAAATACATACGGCACCGCAAGATGCATCAAGTCACCTCAATACCACAATTTCTCTCCCATCCCGATTGATACACCACGCAACTATGTGTACACTGTTCTCGCCTTACCCAGCAGTCCAGTGATAGGAATATTTGCCATAATGAGGAACCTTTGTTCGTGCTTTACTTCCTTCAGCCTTTTGGTTGGTGGCGCTGTCTCTGTGCTTCAAATGTCTCGGAGATGGACAGGTAGTGGACTGCACATTTCTATAGCTATTAATGTGATATGAAACCAGAATGCATGTGGTATACACGGGACAAACACGAGAGAAGAAGGGAAGAGACTACGGGGCGGCAGGCTGAGCAGGCGCTGGAGTGGCGGTCACTCCGCCTTGAGGCGTTTGTGTAGCACCATCCGCACCTTGACCGTACTGGGTTGCTTGCCAAGCTTGGACTGTCACGGGATAAGCTTTTGCTGCGACCGATGTAGATGTACGTACACTGGGGGTCGTTGACATCGTAACCGTACGCTGCCCAATAAGCAGCATACTGAGCCCAGGCGTCGGATCCTTGAGCAGGTGTGGCGCCTCCAGCTGCGCCGGCAGCGGGAGTAGCGGCTGGCTGGGAACCGGGCGTACCAGTAGCACCCTGTTGCTGGAGAGAGATTCAGCTGGATTCCACAAAAGAAAGAGGATGCTCACAGCGTAGTAGGCAGCATAGGCATCTTGTCCGGCAGGCTGGGCACTGTACCCCTGGTACCCACCGTAGACGCCGCCGGCTTGTTGGTTCATGTTAACCGAGTCGCGGGCTTTGGCGTGTTCTGACCGCAGGACTTCAAGAAGGTCCTCGGCAAGGACCTTGGCACGGTTAACTTGCTCATCGTTGGGAGCGCTATGAAGCGTCAGCTCAGGTGTATATCGCCGAGTTGTTGAAAACTTACGCAATGTTGATGTGCATAGCCTCGTCGGACTCTCGCCCAGTGTCGCTTTCCATGAAACCTGATCCTAGCCCCTTGATTTGCACTCGCGCACCAGTCTCCGCCTGGATGTACTTGACAAACATACCCTGTATATGTTATAAACGCAAGCCCCATAGACCAGAACCGACTTACACCTGGTCCAACAGTCTTTGCTCGGACATTGAAGTTTCTCATGCTATCCAACCCAATATACAGCTTCTGCTCTGGCCACTTCACTCTTCCGTTCGGCAGTACTCCCGGGGGTGGGGGGAGACCCAGAGCCCTGTTCCTAGCCACCAAAGTTCGCTCGTCGATGAGCGGACCGAGTTCTTGAGTGATCAGGTCATTAACTTTGGAAACGGCGGCATCGAGGATGGATTGAGAGGTCGCGACGAGGTGAAGGTAAAGGGGGGATTCGCCGGGTGGCATCTTTGATCTGTCGGGAACCCAGACACCCTTGGTCGTTATGACACAACCAGTCTCGTCGGCGATCTGGCCAGGTCAATACGCTTTTAAGATGATTTGCCAGGCAACATACCTGCTTTTGCGTGGACCCCTTGGTCAACACATATCGGTTCCTCAAATCATTGATTTCAATATCCTTCACGAAAGCTCCCTCATCCTCCTCCTTTTTGACAAGCTCAGTTCCTTGGGGGCGAAGAGATGCAGCGATTTTGCTGGCGATTGCGGCTGCTCGGGCAGCGGCATCAGAGGCGGTAGCGGAAGAGCCTGCAGGGCCGGGAGAGTCGGAGGCGGGAGCTTCGCCCCATCTGGATGTGCGTTCGGTCGACATTTCAAGGGAAATTGATTCGTCCAGATGTGAGGCAGTAGACGGACTGTACTTTGAGTTCGCACGAATTCAGTTCAGAAGGAAGTAGCTAGACGGGATCAAAATGGACTGCTGTATTTTGGCGCGTGCCTTAGCGATCTCTTAAATTTCATGAACGCCGCCGCCAGCTGCTAAAGGAACGCTTTCAAGAGCAAGGTTATACCACCCAAAAGGCCACCCTCCAGCAATACATAATGGAGGAGGACCAACACATGGTACTGGACCCAATCGCCACCCAGGAGGCACCCAAGGTGTCTCCTTCACCTCTTGCCCTCGACTTGGGCTATCAAGTTCGCCTGTTCCTCGGCGATGTCAACCAGTTGAATTCGACAACCGGGGCTCTTCCCCAAGCAATCTACGACTATGCGAGGGGATCAGGATCAACACAGCAGCTCTTATCAGCGCTGTCAACGATTGCGGCGCACGAAGGCCTGTTTGAGCTCGTCGTAGCCCGATTCGAACCCGTGTTGCTCGACGTCTTGGCTAGATGGTTGGAGCCATCAGCGTTCACAGATATTGAACTACTCGAGAAGCGGTTGTCGGTGTTGTCTATGTTAGGAGAGACCAGACCACATTTGTGGAGGTGAGTAGTCCACTGATATGTGAATGTTGCTAATCTGTGCCAGTCTGATCTACGCATTCATTCTTCAATCTCCCTTCCGGACCTCCCCCTTATCTCATCTTGATCAGCAAAACCTGAAAGCTGCCCCTGCTTCTCAACTCCACTCCCTCCTACTCGCCTACATCCGTCTCATCGTCGTCGACCCCTTAATTGCTTCCCGCAATAATTGGTCGATAATACCTCTCCACGCTCTGCGCACCGAACACCCAGACGCCGGAGTGAGATTGCTTGCTGTTCAGGTACTCTCAAAGCGGCAGAAATGGAGCGAGACAAAGAGAACGGAAATGGAGCTCGCCCACGTTGGGGCGGTGGAGACTACAGACGTAAAAATCCTTTTTGGACACGCCGTCAATGTGCTGTCCCAAGGAGGGTTTGAGATCCGGGAGGTAGTAGTAGATGGATGGTTGATGCCCATCATCGAGGCGGAGAGGATCAAAGAGGCTAGGAAAACAACAGACGACTTTGCCTTTGCCTCTTCTGCTACCATCTCGGAGACCGATTTGTCGTCACGCACGGCACTTGTGGCCGAGCAGCTCATTCTGCGCACCTCTGCGCCCACCCCTCTATCTAGCATCACGCATGTGCGTACGGAGCCCATGGACAACGCACTCAGAACGCTCTGTCCTCTGGTACAGCTCACTGCGCCTATCCTCCTTACCTCCCCACCTTCATCAGGCAAATCCCATATCCTGCAATACCTGTCTTGTGTCCTCTTCCCCAACCAACGGCCTTCCAGCCGAATCCTCACTATTCCCTTAGCCGACACTTCTATCGACGTGAAGAGTCTTATCGGGACATACATCTCTTCGCCCACAAAGCCTGGGACGTTTGAGTGGATGGAAGGAGCGCTTGCGAAAGCCATCAGAGCGGGGAGATGGGTTGTGTTTGAAGATGTGGATAGGGGAAGCACAGAGATGCTCGTGACTTTGGCGGGAATCGCTAGGAGTCTGAGGAGCATCAGGCCGGGGAAGAGAGCCAGGTTGGCTATTCCCGGGCGAGACGATGTCGAAGCCGGAGAAGGCTTTGGGCTTTTCGTCACAAGAACAACGCGACAAGGGTATACCCCCCCGACTTTCTATGGACACCACATCTTCACCGAAGTCCTCCTTGAATCTCCATCAGACAGCGATATTCTCTCTATCCTCTCTGCTCGCTTTGAACGCTTGCCCAAGAGCATTACCACCACTCTTGTCGATATCTGGCATCAGCTTCGCCCCTTTGACAAGGTATCCGGCCAAGTCAAGGCTAGAGATATCGGACTTAGGGACCTCGAAAAGTGGTGTGCGAGAGTAGTGCGCAACTTGCCTCCATCTGCCTCGTTGGCCGCGCTTGAGCAGTCAGGTTCCATCTTTGCGAACACGGTGCTCCAGGATGAAGTGTTCCTAGAGGGTGTCGACATCTTCGTCGCTTCTCTCGACAACAGAGGCGCTTCGCTTGAGAAGAGTAAGGAGATGATGATGGTCATTGCACAAGGGCTGGGGATGGACGAAGATCGAGTCCTGGCTCTGGATGGGCGAAAGCCAAATTTTGAGGCTAGCTCCGCTTCTCGTCAGCTGCATGTTGGGCGAGTCGTCATGGATCTGGCGGCTCCCGAAAAGAGCAGAAGAGGCGCCGCTCCATCTGGTAGACCTTTTGCTCTCACAAAACCCTCCCTTGTTCTGCTCGAGCGAATCGCTGTAGCTCTTGCTCTCGGCGAACCGACTCTTTTAGTTGGTGAGACTGGTACCGGTAAAACTACCGCCGTCCAGCACATCGCTTCCATCGTCCGCAAACCACTCACCGTGCTCAATTTGTCAATGCAAACGGAGAGCAGCGATCTGTTGGGCGGTTTCAAACCCATAGACGCTTCCATTGCTGCGCGAGCTCTGCATACGAGGTGGCAGAAGCTGTTCTGTGAGACGTTTGCGATGAGCAAGCCCGCAAATGGGTCGTATGTTGAGGCAGGGGCGAAGGCGCTTGCAGGGAGAAAATGGGGCAGGTGTGTGGAACTTTGGGGATCTTCAGCTAGGCGAGCCATAGATAAGTTGGGGAAAGGGGAACCGTGGGTATTCACTTGGCGCAAAGTTTGAGAAGACCTAACAACAATCAGGGATGCCCCACCGGTAGAGGGCTCGCCACTGAAGAGAAGAAAGATTTCCAAGGCGACCAGGGTGTCCAATGAGTGGCAAGGGCTGCTAGCTGATGTTACAGAGTTCGATCTACACCACGCCAAGATGAAGAGCAAGTTGGTGTTCTCGTTTGTAGAGGGGCCTTTGGTGAAAGCCATGAAGTCTGGGGAATGGTAAGTACGACATAACAACATAGGACAGGACTGACAGCGTATAGGATCTTGCTTGATGAAGTCAACCTTGCATCACAAGAAACGCTCGAGGCCATTTCGACTATCCTCGAAGGACCCACAGCGTCACTTGTTTTGACCGAACGAGG
The DNA here is from genome assembly GCA_036426225.1 of Cryptococcus sp. DSM 104548. NCBI lineage: Eukaryota > Fungi > Basidiomycota > Tremellomycetes > Tremellales > Cryptococcaceae > Cryptococcus > Cryptococcus maquisensis. The sequence continues at coordinate 645,827 of CP144038.1, forward strand.
AGACGTCGAGCCTATTGAGAGACATCCTCAATTCAGGCTTTTCGCTTGTATGAACCCCGCCACAGACGTCGGCAAGAAAGACCTCCCTCCCAATCTCCGCGCGCGCTTCACTGAGCTATACGTGCCGCCCCCCGATGACGATCGAGAGGCGCTCATCTCTATCGTCTCACAATACCTCGGCGATGCGGCAGCGGGCGATAAAAGCGTGGTACTCGACGTTGCAGAGCTCTACACCACTCTCAAAAAGCTGTGCGCAGCCAAAGAGATTGTGGACGGATCTAACGCGCCACCCCACTTCAGTATGCGAACGCTCGCGAGGGCGTTGACATTTGCGGTGGAGAGTGCTCCACTTTTCGGCCTTCGCCGTGGTTTGTGGGAGGGATACCTCATGGCTTTCACCATGTCTTTGGACGAAGCGAGTGCTCGCATCGCGCACGAAGCTGGAGAGAAGTACATTCTGGCGCCCATGAAGAACGCCCGGGCTGTACTTGCGCAAATTCCCTCTCTGCCTTCAGACATGGATGCCGACGATTATGTTCGCTTCGGGCCTTTCTGGCTTCGTCGTGGACCTCTTCCGGCTTCCACAGAGGGTCGCTATATCATTACTTCCTCTGTGCAGTCCAAACTCACTGATCTTGCCCGCGTAATCCTCACCAAAAGGTATCCTGTCCTCATTCAAGGTCCCACCTCCGCGGGTAAAACAAGTGCGGTTGAATTTTTGGCCCGCCAAACTGGTCATCGATTCGTGCGTATCAACAACCACGAGCATACTGATATCCAAGAATATCTCGGAACGTATGTGACGGACCCGCAGACCGGAAATTTGGTGTTTCAAGAAGGGTTGCTGGTGACTGCGGTGAAGCAAGGGCACTGGATCGTGTTGGACGAGTTGAATTTGGCGCCGACGGATGTTTTGGAGGCTCTGAATCGACTCTTGGACGACAACAGAGAGCTTGTCATCCCCGAGACTCAGGAGGTGATCAAGCCTCATCCCAACTTCATCTTGTTTGCCACACAGAACCCTCCGGGTCTCTACGCTGGGCGAAAGATTTTGTCGAGAGCTTTCCGCAATCGATTCTTGGAAGTCCACTTCGATGACGTCCCCAAAAACGAGCTCGAAACAATCTTATGTCAGCGTTGTCAAATTGCTCCTTCGTATGCTGCCAAGATTGTCCAAGTCTTCGAGGAGCTGAGACATCGACGTCAAGCGTCCCGTGTCTTTGAATCAAAGCAGTCTTTTGCTACCCTTCGAGACTTGTTCCGTTGGGCTGAAAGAGGGGCTGTCGGTTACCAGCAGCTCGCAGACGACGGTTATATGCTTTTGGCAGAGCGCGCGAGGCACGACGAAGACAAAGTCGTCATCAAAGAGGTCATCGAGCAAATCATGAAGGTCACCATCAAAGACGACATGTACGAGCTCTTTGATCAGTCGGCTGGCATACTTGCACGATTCCCTCAAACCTCTCTTCCACCGACTTCGATGGTATGGACCAAGGCCATGCAACGGCTTTTCGCTCTTGTCGCGGCTGCGCTCTTGCACAATGAGCCTGTCCTGCTGGTTGGCGAAACAGGTTGTGGAAAGACTTCGGTCTGTGAGGTTGTTGCCCACATGTTCAGCCAGAAACTAGTCGGTGTCAACTGCCACCAGAATATGGAGACAGCCGATCTCCTTGGTAGTCAACGTCCGGTCAGAAATAAGCTTGACCGCAAAGCGAGGACAATCGACGCCCTTAGCCAGTATGTTGAGCTGCCCCGTGACGCCTCGGAGGATGCGATCCTGGAGGCGTGTAATGAACTTCTACAGAGGCAGGATGTGGATCATTCGCTGGTCCAACGATGTCAACAGGAGGTCAAGCAGCTCTCCGCCCTCTTTGAGTGGTCTGATGGTCCACTTGTTCACGCCATGGCCGCGGGTGATCTCTTGCTCCTGGATGAAGTTTCCTTAGCCGACGATTCTGTGCTCGAACGCCTCAATTCCGTTCTTGAACCAGGACGTACCCTCGTCTTGGCCGAAAAAGGCGGTGTCGATATCGACGAGGCTACTATCGTCGCCAACGAGAAATTCCATGTCGTGGCGACGATGAATCCAGGAGGTGATTTCGGAAAGAAAGAACTCTCGCCAGCTTTGAGGAATAGGTTCACTGAGATCTGGGTCCCTACTCTGAATGACAGAAGTGATCTCCTCCAGATCATTGAGCAGTCAATGCGTCACGTAGAGCTGAGGTCTACCGGGCCCCTGATACTGGACTACTTCATCTGGTTTGGCGAGAAGCTGGGTGATGCTTCTGGATTAGGTCTACGAGATATTCTGGTAAGTGGTTTCATTGGATACGATTGGCTTGTGCTCACACCACGCCCAGGCCTGGGTCAGTTTCAGTAACGACATGTTTGCCAAAGGCCTGAATGCCCCGCAGGCTTTCGTAAGTCTGGAATCGTCTTTCGAGTATGAATCGAGCTTACGGTTCTTTAGCACCACGGTGGTCAAATGGTTCTCATTGATGGTCTGGAATCGTTGCCTCAGACATCTGGCATGTCGACCTCAAACATCAGGATCCTACGAGAAGACTGTCTCGTCCAGCTTGGCGCTTTGGCGGCAACGTTGGGCAACGGCTTCCAAGTGGACTCGAACGTGAACGTCAAGATCAGCACCGAAGCTGTTCATGTGGGCGGCTTCTCAGTGCCAAAGGGCCCCGTCGTTAATGAGGTCCCGACTTTCATGTTTGAAGCTCCTACCACTGCTCTCAACGCTATGAGGCTTATCCGTGGCTGTCAATTGCCCAAAGCAATCTTGCTGGAAGGTAGTCCAGGTGTGGGAAAGACGAGTCTAGTCTCCGCTCTGGCTGGCGTCGCGGGTTACAATCTCCAGAGAATCAATCTTTCCGATCAGACCGATCTCATAGACCTCTTTGGGTCTGATCTCCCGGTTGAAGGTGGTCAGCCTGGTGAATTTCAGTGGCGAGACGCGGCTTTTCTCGACGCAATGCAGAAGGGAGATTGGGTATTGCTCGACGAGATGAACCTTGCCTCGCAAACAGTCCTCGAAGGCCTCAACGCTGTCCTCGACCATCGTGGTACCGTTTTCATCCCTGAACTGGGAAGATCGTTCGATCGTCACCCCGGCTTCAGAGTTTTCGCTGCTCAAAATCCTCTGCAACAAGGCGGTGGTCGAAAGGGTCTGCCAAAGTCGTTTTTGAATCGTTTCACCAAAGTCTACTTGCAAGAGCATACTCCGGAAGATCTCATGATCATCTGCCGAGACCTTCACCCGATCCCTATCGAATTGGTACAGAAGATGATATCTTTCAACGAGGCTATGCGAGTCCAGACCATGATCACTCGTGCTATTGGACGCGAAGGAAGTCCTTGGGAGTTCAACCTTCGTGACTTGTTCAGATGGTTTACCCTTCTTTCAAAGAAGAATGGGCTGGAGAAGAGTGATCACCCGGTCGAGTTTTTCCAGATGGTATACCGTCAGAGGTTTAGGAATGAACGTGACCGCCAGTCGGTCACCGATATATTCGAAAACATCTTCGGCATCAAAATCGACAGCACTCGTCCTGTACCATCGGTCACACCATCTTGGCTGCAAGTTGGCCATTCCCTCATTCATCGGGGAGCCGCTTCTTCAGTAGAGGCACCCCTCAACCAGGGGCATCTCGACGTCGCGCAATCTGTCTTGAAAGGCATCGAGATGGGCTGGCTTGTGATTTTGGCTGGTGAAAGCGGTATCGGCAAGCGGACTCTTGTTCACGACCTCGCAGCAGGGGCCGGTCGAGAGCTAGGGGAGTTTTCAATGCACCCCGGTGTAGACACATCAGAGATCCTAGGCAGTTTCGAACAGCAAGATATCTCTCGCTCAATTGACGCGGTATTCTACGAAATCAGTAACGTCATTGCAAGGCTGTCGGATTCTCATCCTAGCTTTGCCTCTCACCTATCAGAGCTGTCCGCAGCCAGGCGAGCTTGTTCAGATCGCTCGGACATCCGTGCCATACCAGCGTTCTACGAAATGGCCCAGTCGGTTGTCCTCGTATGCTCCCCTTTGATCGACACTACGCTAGCCCAACAGTCCCTGGCCAATCTTGCCAAAATGGGACCGAATGCTGTAGGCTTCGCTTGGGTCGATGGTCAGCTTATCCATGCCATCAAGAATGGCGGGTGGTTCCTCATATCGGACGCCAACCTGTGCAGCGCATCGGTCCTGGACCGACTCAACAGTCTATGCGAGAACAATGGCGTGCTCGTCTTGAGCGAGAAAGGGTCATCAACCGGTAGCCCAGAGGTACTCAAGCCTCACGCGGACTTTAGGCTCTTCATGACCTACGATCCCAAATTCGGAGAGCTCTCTAGAGCCATGCGCAATCGAGGCGTGGAGCTCTATGTCAGCCAGGGCGACCAGCGCAAGAGCTTGCATGATGTCCAGCCTTTGGTCATGTTAGACGATTCATTGCTGCGACAGGTAGATACCTTCCACGACGATCTTTTGAGTGATGACGGTGTGGCAGTGGTAGCGGCTCTTGCATTCCAAAGTCACAAGAGCGTGCCATATCTGCTTCGCTGCAGTTCTCTTCCAACCACTGCCACCGACAGCCTTATCAAGGAGGTTGCGTCAGCCCTTCTGTCTGCTTCTGTACGAGAGATCTCAAGGACTATCGCTTCCAATGTATGCTTGAGTCAGGGATTGGAATCTGATTTCGTCGAGTCTTTGGTAAGTTCAGGTTATCAATTCGGAGAACGAAGGTACTGATTGATGGCCACAGTTTATCGATCCCACCTTCAATCCCAATGTGCTTTCGACCGCTCAGACTTGCGGAACAATGTTCACCATTTTGTCTACACTGTCCCTCGACAAGCACAGACAGAAGCAACTTCAGATCTGGCTCGACGAGCCTGGAAATGGCAAGACAGTGCTGGCAACCTCTGCTGCCGCCTTCCGCCGTTCAGTCACGCGACAGAAAGCTGTAGCTGGAAAAGATATCTACCCGTTCCTCTTCTCCTTTTCTGAGGTGGTGGCGGCTCATGTTGCATCAATCGCCACAGCCTCGCCAGGTTTCTTGCCCAAGGTGGCGCGTATCATGACCTATGTTCAGCTCATTCAAGAACACGCGAAGTCCGCTACGTTCGACTACTCGTCCACAAAACTTCTGGCAAAGTGGGTTGAAGAGGAGATAGAAGGCATTGAGGCATTTGCGCCTGTCTTTGAGACTTTGCAAAACCTAGCAAAGACGGTGCAATTGACTTCCGGTATGGGTCAAGACCAAATTTGGGCTCTTTTCCGACATGCATCAGGCCAGCTTTACAAGGCGTCGGAGGCCCAGAGACTAGCTACTTTGAGTAATGATATTGCGGATAGTCGTGAGTCTTCAAGATATGTATCAAAAAGAGAGGCTGACAAATGTACCAGAACTACGTCTTTCCGTTCTTGAAGCTCTGTCCGTTTTGGATGACGCTGCTGTGGAGGACGGTGCTCTGTCACAACTGGAGCTCTTGCTTACAAACTCCAAAATGATTCCGAGAAGAGAGATCGATCCGAATAGTCTGTGGACCAATTGGAGTGTAGTTGAGGCTCTGGAGCTGGCAGCTTTGACTAAGGTGAGTGCCTTCTTCCTCAAATGTGGATCAGCACTGATGAATTCCAAGGACGACCGTCAAGCATTGCAAATCATCGTGGAAGATCGCAACGTGGACCTGTCCTCGCTTGTCTCTCTCAACAAAAGTTTGGGATCTTGCGAGACCACAGCTTATTCTTTCCAGGCGTTGTCGGCCTGGCTGCAAAGAGCTTGGGATCATGCTCTACCGAACGAAGAAGTCTTGAGTGGTCCGGCTGATTTATACAAACCCACGCGTTTGTCTGCGTCTCTTCGATTCAGGTGAGTTTGGTGCCACAATTTGGGCTGCTGCTGATAAAGAGATCCTAGTGTCGTAGAGTCCATCAAAATGGCAAATATCCCTGAACAGGACGATGCTCTCAATTTTTCGATCAAAACAGCGCTGTACGATGCCAAAAATGATGACAAACGCCGACAAGAAACTCTTCGCCTAGCACTGGCGACTATAGTCCGGGTAAGACAATCAGAACGTGCCTCGATCACTGTTGCTGATCAACTCACAGATCGTCGAGTCATTTGGCGTTACCGTCTCTTCTGACTCGGACGTCCTCAGATCTATAAAGGTCATCGCCGAGGCTGTCGAAGGATCTCAAAACGATGGTCTCGCTCCCGTGATGGGCCGTTCCTTTGAAAAGTGGATCAGACCTGCTTTCAGCGTGATATCTGATACACCCTACGACCTCTCAAACCTCGGATCCCTCTGGATAGCGGTGTCATACTTCATTCTCGATTTATACGTCACCAACATCCCTATAGATCCTGGGGTCCGTCGAGGACTTCAAGGCGAGGTCATAGACCAGCTCCTGGTACACTTTGAAGCCCACCTTTCTGCCATCATCGCTGCCGAGACGACGGTCAAAGGCATCAGCGATAGTGCCGTTGCTTCGGACATCCGTGAAGAAGTCACGAAGCTGCAGCAAGAGTACACTACTCTGGGGCCAGCACTTGAGCGTTCTTCGGACGTCGCCAAGCTTTCTTATCTCTTCAATGAGGTACACGCGTTCCTTGCCGATCAGTACAAGGAGAGTCACATCACGGCGCTCGTGGCTTCTCTGCAGAATGGTCATACCCATGGCTTTTCTCGCGAGCAAGACTTCCAGCTCGCTTCTGCTGCTTTCACGCAGCGCTTAGCTTCCAACTATTCCGATACGCCCGACCTGGTATATCCAATTGTTACTGCTACCTTGATAGGTAAATTTGGTATACGTCTCGTGGCCAGAGCCGCCGAACTTCGGACTGTCAAATCAAACCCAGCACTTTCTTCCGCCTTATCCTTCCCTCTTGCGCAAAGCTTGCAAACCCTTCAACATCTGTCTGTTGATGCTCCTGTGGAGAAAGCCACAGGTGTCCCAGCTGGTCTCCTGGCGGTGTCGTCTTACATCTGCGAGATTGACAACAGCCAACAGCGAAGGTCCCATGTCCCCAGGATCGCGCAACGCTTGGACTATCTCTATCAATCCTGGAGTGCCATTCGTCTCAGGGAGCAACAAGAAGCTTCAGACGCCGAAAGTATGTACCGCGTTAAAAAGACGGACATCGAAGTGCTCTCGGATGAGGAGCAGGAGGCACAAGAGTTTGCGGAGCTGTTCCCACAGTACGAGGATGTTGGTGCGGAGGACGCTTCTCCCGAACCAGCGAAGGCAGAAGAGAAGGAAAAGAAGGGCTTTTTGACCTCATACGTGTCAGCCTTCTCTACCCTCGTCAAGCAAGGCTTTGGCCCTGTGTCGTCTGCTCCAAGCAAGCTCTTGAAACAGCTCATCGATGAGACCATCCATTATAATTTCGACCCATCAAAGTTCGACGAAGAACTCGACATCAGGAGCTTGGCGTTCCGAGTGGCTACCCTTCATCGACGCCAAGTGGACGTCAAGATGCCCCCCTTGCAGCCCAATTTCTACCTTTCACACAATGAGCCCGAAATCCGCAAGGCTCATGATGTCCTGGTCCGTCTGATTCGCAGACTGGATAATCTCATTGTGGAATGGCCCGAGCAAATGGTCCTTGTCCACATACGTGAACGCTGCGAGCGCATCCTCAACCTTGACACTCGAAGTCCCGTGGCTCAGGTGCTCTCTACTCTCGAGTACCTCCTCCTTCACACCGAGGACTGGGAAAGCTACGCCAACCGAGAAAACTCTCTAAGCTCATTTAGAGATGAAATCTCCAAAATGATCATCGAATGGAGGAAGTTGGAGTTGATCTCTTGGACGCGTTTGCTGGATGACCAGGCAGAACAATACGTGTCCCAAGATGATGAGTGGACTTTGCGCCTCTATGGTGCCCTCATTCATGGTGCTGTCAGCTCGCAGGATATCGAAAAGCACATGGCCGAAACACTTCCGCTGATCTCTACCTATATCAACAACAGCACTGTTGGTCATTTTGTGTCGCGTGTCGAGCTACTCGCCGCCTTCCAGCGCATGTCAATCGAGATGTCGCACCAAGCCCCTCAATTGTCAAAGATCGCTATCATGCTTCATAATCTTTTGGCGAACGCCGAGTTGTTTGCTCTCAGGATCAAGGACTCCTTATCTACTCAGCGCGCAGTTATCGACAAGTCCATCAAAGACTTTGTAAAACTTGCCAGCTGGAAGGACGTCAACGTCTACGCCCTCAAGGCAAGCGCCCAAAAGTCCCATAAAGCCCTTCACCGAAGTATAAGAAAATTCCGTGATGTGCTTCGGCAGCCAGTGGCGCCCATGATGATGGAATTGAACGGCGTCGTGCCCCAAGAGGCCTCGATACCATCCGAGCCTTGGGTGCCATCTGTATACGAGCAATCGCTGATGTCCGCTAGCGTCCTCGAATCGCGAAAGAGCGTCTCGACTCCCGTTCCCGAAGTTCTTTCGAGGCTTGACGAGACTCTCAGTAGATACGGGCAAGTTCACGACAAAATTCGGGGCACCGTCACTGGCGCCACGGCTTCCTTGGTAGACACCATGGCTGTCGATGTCATTGATACAGCAGCCCATTTGAACAAGCAGACTCCGTCGACTCTCACCAAGGAGAACGAAAAGGTTGTCAACAACCTCGCCAGCCGAAAGCGCAAAGCTTATTCCGATATGTTGAAGGCACTTCGAGCTGCTGGTTTCTCCCAGAATGTCCGCGCCGACCAACTTGCTCGTCAACAGTCTACTATGTGGCTGGTCAGTCAACCTCATCTCGCAATTCGCGGTCTCTCCGACGACCTGGCGGGCCAAGATGTCACCAAGGTGGAGAACTATCATCACAAGATGGAGATACTGGTGGCCGCTGTCCGGGCTGCGTTCAATGGACACAGCCCCGATATCAACTCTCAAGATCTACAGAGAGGTATCGGGTTTGTTGAGTCGCTGTATGCGACAGCTTTGAATGAGCGTGCTCAGTGAGTCCTCATCGTCTTCGATCTGGTATATGCTGACTTTTCGTAGGATCGTCAACGAGCTCCAGCCGTTATCGAAGCTTGAAGCTATACTGCAACGGTTCCGACTCTGCTCCGAATCGCAGTCCATGACCGGCGGTTCCTTGATCGTGCAATCATTCGGGACGGCCCAAGCAGCTGCTTGTCAAATTCATCGGGCTCTTACCGAGGTTGAAGATGGTGTGCGCCAGCTTCGAGAACTGCAAGGCCGACAGTGTCGGAACGAGGACCTGGCCGCTGTCCACGACCTCAGGCAGGAGACCACTCTGCTTACTCAAGCCTTGTCAAAGACTCTTGATTCTGTCACGGACTCAGGCTGCTCACTGTTTACACAGGGTAAGTTTGGTCGTCGTTGTTCAATTCTGTGCTAACAAGTGTATAGTGGAGATTGACCTGCTGGGCGCGTTCGAGCGGATACGCAAGAGTGTCGTGGAGCGCTTCACCTCTCAGGCTGAAGCAACCAAAGACTTCCGACACCTTCTTCTCCCCGTGGCGGCCATGGCTCGCTCACTTGTGCTTGCTACGCCTACTGTCTCTTTGGTCGACGAGGTGGAAGAACTCTGGATCAAGAGCGACGAGATCATCCAGTCTTTGCTGGTGGTCGCCCAACAAATGAAGTCTCCAGTGGTGGCCGAGGTCCAGGAAGACGAGTATCCCCATATCCCTACAAATTTCAAGGAGCAGCGCTCTCTGATCGCCTCACTGCACATCAACGACATTGTTGAGCGGCTCTCCTCTCTCATCAGCCACCTCACTGCTACCCCCGCTGGCACTGTGCCGAACTGCATCTCCCGCATCATTCCCTTCCTCGAAATCTTCAACCAAACCTACTCTCACTCTGTGAGCGTCCACACCCACTCCGTCAAGGCCACCTACAAGCTTGCCTACGTCGTTGGCCGAATCGTCCTCGATCTCGCCCAGAAAGGTTTTTGCAAGCCGCAGGAACAGAACCACGACGGGGAGGGTGAAGACGGTGATGCGATTGAAGGTACTGGAATGGGTGCCGGTACTGGCGAAAACAATGTCAGCAACGAGATCACGGAAGAGTCCCAAGTCGAAGGCTTGCAGGGCGAGGACGAAGAGGAAAAGGAAGAGAACGGCGGCGAAGATGATGATGCGTTCAGCATGGACGAAGACTTTGAGGGAGAGATGGGTGAAGGCAAGGAAAAGGACGAAGGTAGCGGCGACGAAGAGGAAGAGGAAGAAGACCACGACGAGCATGTCGGTGATGTCGATCCTCTTGATCCTGGGGCCGTGGACGAAAAGTTCTGGGGTGATGAGAAGAAGGAGGAAGACAAGAAGGATAGTGACGAGTTGATGGACCAGCAGGGTCAGGAGGAAGAAGGGGAGACGGAAATGACTGCGAAGGAGGACGAAAAGAAGGAGAAGCAAGATAAGAAGGAAAAGAAGGAGGAAGCAGGGGAGCAAGCAGAGGAGAGCGAGCAGACAGAGCAGAAGAACGACGGGGATGAAGGTGGTGATGAGGAGGGAGAGGAGATGGACGACGAAGAGGTCCCAGGAGAGGAGCATGATGAGGACGGCGAGGATCAGCCAGCGGGTCAAGACCAGCAAGAGGTCTCTATGCCAGAAGGCGAGACCCTCGATCTTCCCGAAGACCTCAATCTCGACGACGAGGGCATGGAAGAGGGTCAAGAGGAAGAAGATGAGAATCTCGGAGACGACATGGGCATGTCTGTCGACGGCGACGACGAGGAGCAAGAGAGCGGGCAGCCAGACGAGATTGACGGCTCCAACGAGCAAGAAGGTCAAGAGGCAGACGACGCCCCCGAGGCTACCGGCCAAGGCGAAGACGAGACCGAGGAGGAGGCCAACATGGGCCAGGACGCCGACTTGTCCGCTGCTAATGAACAGGCTCAAGAGTCTGAAGTCGGCAAGAGCATGGGCGGTGGACTGGAAGGCGAGACACAGAAGGAGAAGGAAGCAGAGGAAGAGGCAGAGGTGGAGAAGGAGGAGATGGAAGAAGGTGCTCAAGGTCATGACGGGTGAGTGCGATTGTTAATGTACGAGAATATCGCTGATTTCGTCGCAGAGCTGCTCCCCAATCCCAACAGCAACAAAGCTCGTCAGACCAACAGCAAGCCGATGGCCCCGTCGACTCTTCTGGCGCTCCCCTCCCCTCTGATAACTCGGCTCAACCCCAGGCTTCTCGAAGCCTCGGCGATATCCTCGAGAAGATCCAGCGCCGCCAAGACGAGATTCTCTCGCAGAATGAGCGCGAGGAGCAGCCTTCCAACGACCAACAAGCGCCTGAACAGGCATCTGGTCAAGTCGAGTATGTCAAGGAAGACGAGACCCAGAAAGATGATCAGCAGGCGTTGGGCAAGGCTGGAGATGAGGAGAGGCAGAAGCTCGAGGACCTCCAGATTGTCGATGAGGAGGACCGAGGAGAGGAAATGCCTGCTATGGAGGACAACCCTGAAGAAGGAGAGGACTCTCAGGAGCAGGATAGGCCCCAGAAGCACGCCGAATCCAGCAATCAGACTCGAGGCGAGCCCGATGCCGAACGAGAGCAGACCGAGAAGGCTCTTACTCAGGCGGATATTGGCGGCAAGCCTTCTGGTGATGCGGGCAACGATGCTATGGAGGTTGATCCGGACGATTTCGAGGGCGAGGTGGAAGGCGAAAAAGCGCCCGTGGACGAGGACGACGAAATTGAGCTCAACATTATCGATCCTACTCCTGTTGCTGGCCAAGTTGCGACCGCCGAAGACGTTTGGCGCCGCTACGCCTCTCTTACCAGCGATCTCTCTTACGCTCTTTGCGAGCAACTCCGTCTCATCCTTGAACCTACTCTCGCTACCCGACTCCAAGGCGACTTCCGGACTGGCAAACGCCTCAACATGCGAAAGATCATTCCCTACATTGCGTCCGAATACACCAAGGACAAGATCTGGCTGAGGCGAACCAAGCCCTCGCGACGAGAGTATCAAGTGCTACTCAGTCTCGACGACTCGCGCTCCATGTCCGAGTCACACTCTGTCGACCTTGCCTACCAGACGCTTGCTTTGGTCTCTCAGGCAATGAACAAGCTCGAAGTTGGTCAAGTCAGTATCGCCAAGTTTGGCGAGTCTGTGGACATTCTTCATCCCTTCAAGGAGGGTGGCTTTACCGACACTGACGGCGCCAAGGTCATGTCGAGCTTCAAGTTTGATCAACAAAAGACGGATGTTGCCAGCCTGGTCGAGAGGACGCTGAGCTACTTGAGCGAGGCCAGAAACGGTCCTGCCCAAAGCGCTAGTGCACCCGACCTGTGGCAGCTGCAGATCATCATTTCTGACGGTGTCTGCCAAGACCATGCTCGTCTCAGGCGGCTCTTGCGAAAGGCGCTCGAGGAGCGAGTCATGATTGTATTTATCATTGTCGACTCATTACAGCAAACCACCGCTCCGGCCTCGGCTCCTGCAGGCTCCGCTTCGTCTACTCGACCGAGCATCTTGTCGATGCAGACAGTCGAGTACAAGAATGTCGGCGGGGCGATGAAGCTCGAGATGCAGAGGTATCTCGACACTTTCCCGTTCGAGTTTTACGTGGTGTTGCGAGATGTCGAGGCTTTGCCTGGGGTGTTGGCGGATACGTTGAGGCAGTGGATGACGAGAGTGTCGCAGTCGCAGGAGTAGGCGAGAGGTGAGTACTCGTCATGTTGAGTGAGACGTGTGCTAATGAAACCAGTGGTCTCGAGGTGTTGTGGTTCTTGGTCGTTCTTCTGGATCGTGTGGGACAGGTTGATAATAGTTCTAGCAGTAGATAGCATTTCCATAGACACTGGCATTGAATATGTATGTAACAGATAGACTCTGCTGGAACGCGTCGCGTCGAAAAAGCTCAAGCTCGCGCGATGTGCCTGAGCGACGGCGATAAGGACGTTTCAGGGTGGATTGTTGGCCAGCCAGTCTATTTTTTGCCGCGGTCGACGTCGAACGGCCGAGTGCACACGACCAAGGCAGGGGTACGGCAGCATGCAGCATTCTTGCAACTGCATCTACAAAAGGGGTACTCTGCGGCAAATCACTTCTCGCTTGCAGCATCGCCTCCCGCTGCTTTCCGCCACACGACTACACCAGTCTCCTGCGCAGTCTCCCGGAGCTGAACTGCGGCCGACAACTTTGCGCGTTGCCTGTCTCTGCGCTGTAGCCTGTGAAAGAGTCTCTGTAGCCTGTAAAAGAGTCTCGTGCTGAAGCTCAGTCGTCCACCTCGTCACACCTTCCCCACCCATCGCGCTCTCACCACCAGCGGAATCGTCACTCTTCTAGCCATGTCCCGCATCCCCACCGCCTCTTCTTCCTCCTCCTCTAGCCCTGCCGTCAGTTCGAGTCGACTGCTACCGCTGCACGACGACAGCCACCTCCGCTCACCCGACCCCGAGTTGCAGCGGGAATGGAAAGGCGATGGCGAAGACTATGAGCTCGAAGAGTTTGATCCCAAAGAAGAGGAGAATTCCCTCCTTCCATCGGGCTTGCTGCCTCTGGGCAAAAGAGCAAGAAGGGCGACAGACGACAGCTCTCACAGGCGAGTACGGCCGTACCTGCTCTCTTTTGGCGCGATCGCGGTGGTGGCGGGTATACTAGTGACGACCTACTTTTTCATGGGCGAGCTGCTACCTGACGAACCATCGGAAGACGCGCCCAACTCTGCCTCTGCCAACCTCTCTGTACCTATAGGAGACATTGACATTGAAAAGTGGAAAGAAAGCGCCATCGTTCTCGATTCCGACCCGACTCACGTCCTCGTCCCCGCACACAACGCCCCCTCAATACCATTCCTCGAACCCCTGCACGATCGACTACCATACCCCCTCCTCGCAGAGTACTTTATCAACGGCAACCTCCCATCCTCAACAGACAGCTCCAACGCCCCTCCCCAACACCCGCTCGATCTCGTCTACCTCTTTGTCAACGCTTCTTCTCCCTACTGGTTTCGCGAGTTTCAAGCGCGCCAGGAAGAAGAGGGGCTCAACCCTGGCAAGAACAAGGTAGCGCGGCATTGGCGGGATAATGGGGAACTGCGTGCTGCTGTGCGCTCGGGAGTGTCTGCCCTTGGGGACGAGGCCGGCCGGATCCACGTTATCACTGCCGACTGGCAAGTGCGCAAGAACGACACCGAGTACGTTGGTATGGGTATCCAACCGGAGAAATGGAGGATTGGTCAAATCGCAGAATGGCTCGACTGGTCGAGTCAGGTAAGGGAGGGACGGTTGAGGTGGCATTTCCATTCAGACATCTTTCAGCTGCCAAAGGATGGCGACTGGGTGGACCTGGAGCGCGGGGCGTCGTTGAAGGAGAAACAGGCGGCTATGGAGGCGCAGAATAATGGGGAGGACGTGGTTGCAAGAGAGACCTGGGAGAGTGAGGCGGCTTGGAGAGACGAGACGTTGCCGAGCTTCAACTCTTTCTCTATCGAACAGCGATTGGCCTGGATCGAAGGTCTCTCGGAAAACTTGTAAGTACATCTCGTGAAATACAAGGCTGACTCTTGCAGTGTCGCATTCAACGACGACATGTTTCTCCTCCGCCCCCTCTCCACCTCCGACTTTCGCCACCCCCTGCTCGGCAACCTCGTCCGCTTCGACCCCGGCCTGCTCGTCCCCCAATACATGACCGACAAACAGCTCACCGACCCCGGCGAATGGGGCGCCCTGCAACACGCCAACGCGCTCCTCGCCGCCCGCTTCTTCCCGCGCAAACGCCTCTACATGCACCACCTCCCTAAAACCCAGTCCCGCGCCCTGCTGCACGAAGCCTCCGTCATGTGGGCGCCGCAGCTCGGGACGGCGTCCAGCCGTGGCTTCAGAGCGAGCAAGAGGGGGGAGGGGGATGTGGAGATGGCGTGGTTGATTACGCATTTGAGGGTGGAGAGGTGGAGGGAGGCGGTGCTTTGGAGTTGGGTTGTGGCGAAAGTGGGCGGGGTTGGGGGGGTGTGGGGGGAAGAGGAAAAGGATGCGTTGAGGAGTGTGTTGGGGATGGCCAAGGGGCAGGGGACGGACAAAGGTCAGGTGGAGGTTAGCAGGCGCAGCCGAGAGTCGTTGGATGATATGGATGGTCTGATGAAGCAAGCTGGCTGGGAAGGGCCAAAGGCTACGGAATATCGATTCTGTAAGTGGTCCCATCCTTGTTTATGATCATGCTCATACGATCACAGCGTCAATGGACGGCCACCTCCCTGCCAATCCCGACAAACCTGCCGAGTCTTGTCCTTTTGCTTTTGATGTCTGTTTCCCCGCCAACTTTTCCGACCCTTCCGTTACTTTTTCAGCCACCGACATGTTTACCCACCTCGCCTT
The DNA here is from genome assembly GCA_036426225.1 of Cryptococcus sp. DSM 104548. NCBI lineage: Eukaryota > Fungi > Basidiomycota > Tremellomycetes > Tremellales > Cryptococcaceae > Cryptococcus > Cryptococcus maquisensis. Next base: position 661,134 of record CP144038.1, read on the forward strand.
CCGGCACGCCGAGTGCGGCGACTGCCTCATCGATGCCCTGGTGGCTGCTTCAGGCAAACGTGGATTGTCTGCCGTTATCCCTGATGATGACCAGATCTTTTATCCTGCCGAGGAGACGGATGAGAAAAGGTGGAGGCGGAGTGAACCGATGCTGCCGCTCGTTGGGAAATGGCCTGAAGGGAATTTTACTGTCGCTGCCAATGTCAAGGCGGGGCAGGATGTGTGGGAGGGTATAGAGCCCCGGGCGGATGGTGGTGTCAGCTTGAAAGCTTGGACTATCAAGCTGCTCTCGAGATACAACTATGTCTATGGTAAGCCCCTCATAATCAAAGCAAAAAGTTGGGGCTGACGTGAGCAGGCGCAACTCCCGCCAGATTCTCCCCCGTCAACACCGTCTATGCACTGAGCAAAGCGCTCGACCAAGTGGACCATACCCCCGAACTGGCCATGCTCTGCGTGAATGATGATCAGTCGGATAGGAGCTCTGATCAGGCGAGACACGTGTTTGGGGCGTGGATGGAGAAGCGGTGGGGAGGGGATATCAAGAGGGTGGATTGGGAGAGGGCGAATGTGAGCTGGGTGGATTAAGGGTTTTTGGCTTCTTGTGCATTTTGTCGGGGAGTCCATTATAGTGTAGCGTTTGTATGATAGAAATGGCATGTAGCATAGCGCACTGTGTGACCTGATCCCTTGGCTCTCAGCAGCTGTCGTGACCGATCGTCCGGTGGTGACTACCACCTGCTTGACAGAGTCCCATGATCACACCACCCCCGAAGAGGGTGAATCCGAGCGAGCGGATGCCATGTCGGCCCCGAGCCATTGTTCTGGGGGCGGCGTATAGTCAGTCCGCGCGCTTCTTGGAGGTTCTGGACAGCGCGATGGGGCAATTGCGTGCTTGCGCCTTGGAGGGTACAAACAGAGAACAAGCTGATAGATAGGCGAGGGGCAGCCGGTGCATCTGCAAGAGGAGATAGGCGCATCGGGATTGGGCCGGAGACCCGCGTGGCCCCGCCGCGCAAAATGCCGAATGGGGCAAGGTACCCGGTAGATGATTTCGAATTGGGTTATCTCTGATGGGCGCCACATGACCGGTCCAGAGGATAAGCGTCCCACAAAGTATATATAGAGGCCGCCTTTTATTCCCGTTCCCCATGCGCCATGTCCCTCCACCGCTCCATCAGCGCAGACTCGCACCCGCTCCCAGAACGCAAACGCTCCGCCTCCATCAAAGACCAGCTCAGAGGATGGCACGCAAACAGGGGAGACAGGTCCTTTCTCCGCTCCATCATCCCCTCCATCAGGCAGCCCGTCGGCGGCGAAGAGCCAGAGACAAAGAACCCCTTTAAACAGCTTGCAGCAGTTCCGCCCTATGCCTGGCTCTTGTTCTTTTCTGTACGTCACAGCCCGTCTTGGTGATGACGACGAGCTGACGACATGTAGGGGTGGCTCGCCTGGACTGTCGATGGATACGACTTTTTCTGCGTGTCACTGACCCTTGTATGTCTCCTCGGCGATTGCTCCACCGCTCGAGACCGCGGGCTGATGCACCTGGCAGGATCAACTCGCAGAGCAATTCGGCGTCTCCACCTCGTCCATAACAACATCGATTACCCTTACCCTGCTCTTCAGATCCCTCGGGGCTGTCCTCATTGGTGTCTGTGCAGACCGTTATGGCAGAAAATGGACCTTGGTAGTCAACTGCCTGTTTATCATGGTTTTTGAATTGGGAAGTGGATTCGTCAATACGTACAAGCAGTTTTTGGCGGTCAGGTGGGTATTATGTCATCCCCGCCGATCCGAGTACCTGACGCACCGCAGGTCGCTATTTGGTATCGCAATGGGTGGTATCTGGGGTACTGCAGCCGCTACAGGTCTGGAAAACGTCCCGCCCATCGCTCGAGGTATCTGCAGCGGTATCCTCCAACAAGGCTACGCTGTCGGATATCTTCTTGCTGCTGGTCAGTCCACTTCTCCTTCTCCTGACCCTTGCTCACATAAATGTCCAGTCATCAATCTCACCGTCGTTGAGACGTCCAAGTACCACTGGAGGTCCATCTACTTTTTCGGTGCCGGCTTTTCCCTCCTCGCTGCCATCATCCGAGCCTGCTTGCCCGAGTCGGAGCAGTTTATCGAGGCTAGGAAGGAGGCGAAAGCAAAAGGCATTAGTAGTAAACAGGCGACCAAGACTTTTATCAGGGAGCTGGGCAACATGTTTAGGACCAACTGTGAGTTGTACATGAGCATGGAATGCCAGTGGGCGAGCTGATGCGATTGTGTAGGGGTGCGATGGATCTGGGGTGTTCTTCTGATGACCTTCTTTGTGAGTCTCAAAACCGCTAATCAAGGACGGCGCTGATACCTCTCCCAGAACTTTTTCTCTCACGGTTCCCAAGATCTCTTCCCAACCTACCTCAAAACCACCAAAGGTTTCTCTGGCTCCCTCGCTTCCAAAGCCACCATCATCTCCAAGTACATTTCCCCTTCCTCGCCTTGATCCATGACCAGTGTTGACACCGTCGTTAGCTGTGGTGCAGTAGTAGGCGGTACCCTGGCCGGCTGGTGCTCCCAGTTCCTCGGTCGACGATTTGCCATCCTCGCCTGCTGCGTCTGGACCGTAAGTCCCAACGCCAAACGATGCATCTCCAGAGCTGACGAGAGGGCGTGCTAGGCTTGCTGGATTCCCCTATGGATCTTGCCCAACAGCTTTGGAGGCCTTGCTGCCGGTGGATTGTAAGCCGCATTTCGAGATTATCTATGCGAAAAGACGATGTTTACGTGGGAATACAGCTTCATTCAGAGTGGAGTACAGGGCGCATGGGGGATCGTACCCGTGTACCTCGGTGAAGTTTCTCCTCCTGCTTTCCGTGCCCTCTTCGGCGGCCTCAGTACGTCCCCCCCCCCCCCTTAACCTCGACAGATTCACTGACCCTGGTTTCCAGCATACCAACTCGGTAACATGGCTTCCGCCGGCTCCGCCCAAATCGAAGCCACCGCCGGCAAAACCCTCAAACTCCCCAACTCGTCCACTCCCGACTACGCCGCCGTCATGGGCATCCTCATCGGTACGGTCATAGGGTACGGCATGATTGTCGTCTTGTTCGGGCCGGAGAGTGATGGGTCACACTTTGAGAAGGCGAGGGTGGCTATTGAGAGGGGCGTTGGGGAGGATGCGCCGGAGGATCTTGTGGAGGGTAATCAAGCAAGGGGGCATGGGGATGAGGGTGATATGGCTAAGAAGGGGAGTATGGAGCATTTGGAGAAGGCGGAGATGCCGCTGCACAAGGAGGTGGTTTGATGAGTTCTGTTGTCGAGTTGCCTTGTGGGGCCGTGGGATGGGGATCTATAATTAGAGACTTTTTGACCGAGTTGTTTCCAATCCATGTATTATCTCTAGATGTTATGGCTCCTCTGGCAATCGTTTTAGGACTGGACGCTGACTTGGACGAGAGATTGTTGAGTGAAAGAGAAGGCGCTCGGCGGGCGTGGTGGACATGTCCGCCAGAAGCACGTGGGGTGTCACCTCTCTCCTGATCTCCCATAACAGCTACAGTTGCACCACACTCCCTCTTCTTCTCTTATCGATATGCGAGATCTGCAGCTGCCCTTGGAGACTGCCGTCGGCTCCGAGGACCCTCATCATCAAGATCACCCCGCCTGGCCCTCTGCTCACGACCTCCTGTACGACCCACACAAGGACCCTTGAGAGAATTGAAAAGAGGATGCAGGAAAGTGTGGGCGTGTGGATAGATGGATATGCCTCTTATGCCGAGTCTGGATGCGGAGGTGAGTATGCGTGGATCGTGGTCTTTTGAGAGCTGAGAGTCATTTTGGAGGGCAGAGCCTTGCGTCGACGGCTTGAGGCGCGCCCGGCGAGGGACGAGTGGCTGTGCGACCCCACTACTCTCAGTCTCAAGCTCCCTTGTCGCCCATGCACTGTAGAGTATGGTCTATGCGTCCAAATCCTCTCGCCAGATGGAACTTTGAAATCTCTGGCTTCTAAAGGCCGTTGGCCTTTGGCCTTTGGGCCATCACAGTCACCCGCTGACCGAGGATTTGCTTGTCCTCTTTGTTCCTGCAGATTGACTGTTTGCCAAAGGAAGTATCAACGACGGGGGGTAATCATCCTCAAGGGGCTCAAACAGGGCAGTTCTGTATACTTGTTCGGCTTTTCGGTGCCCAGGCCATGCTCTGATCACTGAGCCCGTGGCTCGAGAGCGGCAGCTCGGCTTGTACTTGTATACTTGTAGGGCGGTGCGAAATCTCGCCCACTGATTCATATACTGTTCTTTCACTATTACCTACTGAACTCTTACACAGCCTTTTATTTCGCACAAGCTCTGGCATCGGCCAGCCTCAGGTCGACCACCCACACTCGTTTATACCTTGACTCTTTCCCGCCGCCCCCCCCTGCTCATCTCCCAGTCATACAACCTCGCTCGACCCTGCCACCCCACGCATCACAGCCACATCTCAAAATCACTCTCGAAATGTTTATGCTTTTCATTATCCTGGCCACAGTTGGTCTAGCCAGCGCAGCCCAGTTCTCCAACGTGGGTACACCCATATGCTTGATTCATCGCGCTAACGCAATCTCGCAGCCTATCCGGTGAGTTTACCCATCCCACTCATCAGTCTATTCCTCAAGGTTTTCTGAACGAAAGGCTTCAAACATGGCTAACCTTTGTTCTCTGTCTTCTAGCGACAGTGGACCCGATCCTTTCATGGGTGCGTCCTTTGCCTCAATGGGAGTTCCTTTTGCGTGATTTGTTGATTGCTGATGCCTTCTCTAGTTTGGGACAAAGATACCTCGTTCGTGGGATGAGATGACCGTCGGGCACACTCAACGGCTGACAGAAAGGGGCAGGAGCTACTACCTTATGACTACTACGGGTTCAGATTTGAGGATTATCTCTGCTCCTACCGTCCGGTTCGTTCGCGTATATGTCGCCCCGGATGTGAGGCTGATGAGGTCCCAGTGGCCTTTACAATGGCACCAACACGCAAGTATACACCAACGCCGATATGAAAAGTGATTCGACTGTCTGGGCAGGTGGTACGTACAATTGACCGACTTGCTGCCACTTCTGACGTGAGTGCTTCAGAGCTCCACAGAGTCGACGGTGCTTGGTACATCTACTACACTCACAGGGAGAGGATCTGGGCCATCAAGGGAGGAGATAATGTGGGTGACGAACAGCTAAGGTACCATTGAACTCCTCTGACGTTCTGATTAGCCCCTCGACCACTACACCGGCGAGCCTGTACAGTTGTACGGCAATTTCGGGTGAGCCATCACGTCCGGTCCTCCCATATAGCTAACATCCACATAGTATCGACAACACCGTCCTCGTCTACAAGAACAGCAACTACTTACTCTGGGCCTGCCACTCTGCCGATGTCTCCAACAACACCCTCGCCGGGTCTTCCATTTGCATCTCTCAGCTTACCTCTGCTACTACCATCAATAAGGACAAGATCGCCGTCATCAGCCGACCCACAGAGGCCTGGGAGGAGGTCGGTGAGAATGTGAATGAGGGGCCGCAGCCTTTGTACTGGGGCGGGGAGACGTACGTGACGTACTCTGTCAGCTATTGCACCAAGCCGGACTACAGTCTTGGTCTCGTACGTGCCTGCCTATTATCTTGCTATTTGTTCAAGCTCACCCGTATCTCAGCTTCACTTGACCGGAGACGACCCTATGGACCCCGCTGCTTGGTCCAAAGTGACTGACGGTCCCGTCTTTTCATCCGGCAACGGCGAATATGGTCCCGGCCACAACGGGCAAGTCATCATCGCTCACGAGCTCCAAAGATTCCTCAGCTGACCCTTTGTAGTATTTTCATCTCGCCCGACGGTACTGAGCTATGGAATGTCTACCACGCCGTGACCGATTCCGCGGGGTCTTGTGGCACGGACCGTCAAACATTCGTAGAAAAGGTGGATGTGTCGCAGTTTGCTTCCAAAGGCCCTGTCTTTGGTACTCCTGCCAAGTGAGCTTCTTCCATCGACTGTTGATTAACATCGCTGACGTTACCTGCAGGAAAGGTGTCGTGGCAGAGGGCCCATCTGGCGAGAGCGGCAACACCACACAATTGTCTTCTGCTTCATCGAGCCCCTCTACTACTGGGAAGGGATCTTCCTCTACTGCTTCCACCAGCGCTTCGAGTGCCGCCTCTTCCACCATCTCTCTCACACAATCCTCCGCTGTCCTGTCCACCGCCCTCTCTTTGACAACCTCTCTCTCTTCCACCGAGTCTTCCAGCAAGTCTGCTACAGCTTCGTCCGAAGAGGAAAGCGGCACGTCTACCAGTTCTCATTCCCGAGGCGGGCACCACCACACTACTACTCAGAGTGGAGATGGCGGTGTCGCAGCCCTCATTGTGACTGGTTCCAGCTCTGCCTCTGCCTTGTCTCTCGAGTCAGCCGCTGTCAGTTCCGTCAAGGCGACTGTCACCGTTGGTCAAGGAGAGACTACCAAAACGACTACATTGTTTGTGACTGCTTCGACCCCAGAGGTGCTTGCTGTCGAGGCGACTTCTACGTCTGGTGCGGGCGGCTTATCTTGCAAGGCGAAGCGAGCCCGTGTAGCCGAAGCTGCGGGTCTGATTGTGGTATAATCCATTAGCAGGCGCTGCAGCAAGTTGACCTGTGTCTTGACAAGCAGGATTCACATAGTATGCATCTGTACAGTCGTTCCCGTATACTGTTGAGCAGTAGTGTAACGACTGACGACAGAGGAAGACTTAAAAAAAAAAAAAGAATAAGATAGATAAAAAGACAAAAAGAAATGTAAAAAAGAAAGGACCGACAGGATTCGAACCCGTGACCGCAAGATGAAACTCCAGTTTTTAAGACCTCGAAGTCTTGAATGCTACCACTGCAACACAGTCCCTTGAATGAAATGAAGGTCACTTGCTGCAAAAACACCTAACAAGAAAAGACCGTTGCCCCAGAAAGGGCGCGTCACTCGTCGTGCACAGGTCTCGCATCTTGCATCTGACTTTCGTTGCCCCACTGTCCGACCACGCCCTTTCACCCACACAAAAATGCCCATACCCTGGCGCCCACCTCCCTCCGGTCCATCCCAGCCTCCCCATCCTTCGCCCCCCTCATACCCCTCATCATTTGGGACAGACTCAGATATCGATTCGGGCAGCGATATCTCCTCGGATGACGAATCGGAGCTTGACGCCATGATTCAGGAGGAGTGGGAGGAGTCTCTGCGACAGTTCGAGGTGGTCATGTCTATCGTCGTGATCCCCTACTTTGGAAAGTGGTTTGGGAGAAAATGGGCCTTTTGGGGTGAGTCGATCGTTTCATCTGCAATGCTTGTATTGACTAGCGAGCTAGCATACGAGAGATATCAAAACATCGGCATAGGGAAGGCATTTTTTGGCCTTCTGTGAACCTCATAACGGCTTGTAATCAAGATCATATGTATCCATCCATGCACAGTAATCGACACGTTCTATCTCGCCTTGTCGACCTTCTCCAATAGCCTCGCCAATGCACCCTTCTCCGCCCTATAGCCCCTTCTCCTCATCTCTGCCAGCACCTCATCGATCTCCGCCCACCTCGACGCGCTATGAAGGGCACTGAGCAATAGCAAGTAGGTGTCGCTGTTGGGATTGACCTTCTGCTTTAGCATCTTGTGCCACAACATCATCATAGTATCCGCCGTTTCTCCCTCCCCCGTGTTGAGCTGCTTCAACATCATGTTATACGCTACTCTATTCAACCTGATTCCTAGCCTCTCCATCCTCTCTATGGCCTCCCATGCTTGTCCATCCCACCCGCCATAGAAATAGCCAGAGATGAGCGCCGTCCAGGTCACTTCATTCGTCCGCATATTCTTCTGGTGCATCAGTCTGAGCATCTCCTCGGCATGCTCCAGACCCAGCTTGGTTCCTGGTTTCGCCAAGTCGGCGATCAACATACTGCACATGCGCTGATTGGGCACAATGCCTTGCTTGTGCATCATGTCCATCGCACCCTTGGCCAAATCCAAGCGCCGAGCTCGAAGCAGCCCTTGGACCAGCGTGGTATATGTAACCACATCGGGAGCGAGACCTAGTTCGACAGCTTGCTGGAAAAGAGCAGACATGCCAGGGATGTCTGCTTCTCGTGCATGGTGTCGAAGGACAGTGTTGATTGTGATGAGATTGCAGGGGATGGCAGAGTCTGGGCGCGAAGCCTGGGCAAAGAGGTCGAGAGCGACGGCGGGGCCGTCTGTGGGAATAAGAAGGCATGCAGAGATCATTTGATTGAGGGCATGAATGGGGGGAAATGGTGAATCGGAGCCTGTTTGAAGTTAGCCATGCCAACACAGGTGTAGCACAAACTTACGTAGCTTCTCATCTCTAAGGTATTCTTGTTTACACGCCTCGTCTCCCACAAGTTCGCCCCAGGTTTCCTTGAGCCCTTCCAGATCGCCGAGCCTTCCCAGACCTTCCAGGTACATCATGTACATCTTCAGATCCCGCTCTCCGCTCTCCCTCCAGGTGCTTTTGAGATTGAACAGAGCATCCTGTTCTCCGACCCTTCGCTCGTCTGTGCCCAGTTCAAATACTTCGTGCCCGGCTCTCAAACCCGTGTCTTCATCAGGTCTCACCCTCAGCGCCAGTAGGGTGTACGCGATGACTTTGGGAAGCGGCTTGGGACATAGTGACAAGACTTCAGAGGCGTACTGAGCGAATTCAGCCGGAGGCGGATCGACAGAAAGGTCGGTAAGGTGGGGGACAGGCCGGCGAAACGTGAGGAGGAAGGAGGAAAGCATCGAGAAGCGGATATCAGGAGAAGGATCGAGGATCCCTTCGGTGGAGATGAAATCCGATAACGCGGCGTAGACGTTGCGCCATAGCACTACGATAGCCTCCCAGTCACCGCGATTACGCATACTAGCCAGTTCGGCTTCGAGTGCATCTCTGTTTCTGGGTAGATGATCCGAGGTTCTCCCAACAGTCATGAGGGTGGTCGTTGCCTTTGAATAGTCTCGAGCATCGGCTTCAAAAGGTTTGAGAGCGTTGGCGAGGAATGAGAGCACATCCTGTGCTCTAGGCCAGACACACGCTCGTTCCGTACCCTCCGCGATCCCCATCTGCTCCCTCAACACGACCCAAGCACCCACTATTTCTGGCCCCAAGACTGGCGTGGCCCCACTGTTTGAGAGGCTGTTGAGAACGGACTCGAGTCCGTCAAGATACGTTCTGAGTTTCTCGACGTTGCCTGACGAGCCCAGCGCCTCCGAAATCAGCGCTCGGCCATAGACATCGCCCATCCGCTGAACATTGTGTCCAACAAACAAGCCTTTCTTTGCCGTACGGAGATAGCAGTGGCCCAGGAGTACAAGGGCCTGCCGCCGTTCTTCAGTTGACAAGTCTTGCTCTTGAAGAAGTCGGGCAACGAGGGAAGCGATCGTCTGTATATGTGGATCCAATTGAGAGCGCAACGTTCGCCGAAAGACAAGAGGATAGGCGGCGTGCAGCACCTGTCTTGGGCTTGGTTGAGGAGATGAATTCAAAGCCGTTTGGAGCTGAGCTTTCAATAGGGTATCTGTGACCTTATGTTTTGGCTGTTGGTACATCAGTATACAATAATGCTACCAGTAATCATGCGTACTCACAGCAGCCGCTCTGGATGATCCCTGCGATATCACTGAGAACTCGGAGCTATTTCTCGTTTGCCGGGGTATAACATTCGATGCGTGGCTCTGCAGACGCACCTGCGATCGAGTGCTGGCTTCACAGGCGACACAGACAGGTCTCGTCGGCTGCGTCCTGGACAGAAGAGCCATGCCTTTAGCGGCCTGGAGTCGAATACCGGAGGACATGTTGAGTCCCTGTTGATGGCCTGGGGCTTTCCGGAAGAGCGTTACCGTCCGTACACGAATGTTGCAATAGCGAAGTTGTGCAGACCTGTACGAGATGCGGGTACTGTGGCTCGCTGTATACAAGAGCGAGAGTCTTGAAATTTCGGATTTGCTTCCGTTTCCTTCCCGAGCGCGCGGCCTCCGGGACCTCCACTGGGTCATCTCGGTACTTCAGTCTATTGCATCTAGCTCAAGCTGTCAAAATGCCTCCCAAGCCGCCCAAGACAAGATACTTCAAGGGCAAGGCCCCGAACGCTGCCGCATCGGAATCGGAGTCGGACGAGGATGATCAAGAGGAGGTTGATTTTCGACAGCAAAATAGAAACAAGATCACTCGATTGGATCCGAACACGGTTGCTGGTGGAGCCGGCAGAGTGATCAGTGATGTGCGCGAAATCTCCACGAAGAAGAACAAGGGAATGGAAATCAATCTGGGAGGGGCGAAGATTGGGAGGGGAGTAGGGGATGGAGGTGTCAAACGTGAGTTGTGGCGGTAATCATTTGTACATTACTCATGCTCTACAGTGGAAGAATCATCGGGAGAAGAAGAATCAGAGAGCGAAGAAGAAGATCCAAGTCCTCCGGTCAAGTCTACCCAACAACCTAAGGAAGAGGAGTCTAGCGAATATGAGACCGACTCTGAGGAGGAAGAATCAGAGGAAGAGCCGCCAAAGCCCGTGTTCCGACCCGTCTTTGTCCCCAAGTATGACTTGTCTCTATCTATGCAGAAGCTAAAGCTGACATATTGTAGGGGGTCAAGAAATACCACTGCCGAAAAGGCTGCCGCCGAAGCAGAAGAAGCGCGGAAGAGGGAAGAAGAGATGGAGGAACAGCGTAAACAAGCGTCGAAGGAGCTTGCTGGAGAGACTATTCGTCGTGAACTTGCCGAGAGTACGTCAAACGAGCACTTGAGATCTGTATGCTGATCCACGACACAGAGGAAGCCGCCAAGATCGTCCACGACATTGATGACACCGACGGCCTTGATCCTCAGGCTGAATTCGAAGGCTGGCAGGCGCGAGAACTGGCCCGTCTCCTTCGCGAAGAGAGAGCTCAGGCGGAGAGGGATGCTGAGAAGGAAGAGATTGAAAGAAGACGAGCTATGCCCGAGGCAGAGAGACTTAGAGAAGATATGGAGCATGCGCAGAAGACGAGGGAGAAGGAAAAGGGAGAGATGGGCTTTTTGCAAAAGTATTACCACAAGGGTGCTTTCCACCAGGTGCGCCATATCTATGTCTTGCCGAAAATTTCTGACTGGGTTCATGTAGGACGACGAGCTGCTAAAGCGAGACTATGCCGGAGCTACCGAATCCTCCGTCGATATGACTATGCTTCCCAAAGTCATGCAAGTTCGAGACTTTGGCAAAGCATCAAGGACAAAGTATACCCACTTGGCAGATCAGGATACGAGCCAAGGTGGCTGGGGCGCTGCTATTAGGGGCGGTGGAGGTGCCACCGGTACTGGGTGCTTCAACTGTAGGTTCCACTTGCGGTTTGCCGAGTATACCCGTTGACACCATCTATAGGTGGAGGACCTCATCTCCGGAGAGACTGCCCAAACAACGACCTCAATGGTCCCGGCATGATTGGCGGCGTTTCCATCCCTGGCGCCTCTGCTCCTGCAGGCGGAAGTGGAGCCAATACTGCAGCCCTTGGCGTTGGCTCCAGATCATGGGGAAATGGCGAAAATGGGCGTGCCGGTAATAATGAGCGACGTCATCCAGCAAACGAAAGCACTTCGCGAGAAGCCAAAGATGGGAGGCACAGGGAAGAAAAGGTGGACAAAGATAGGAGAGACAGGGATGATCATAGGCGCGGCAGCGGAAGAAGTGGGGATAGGCACCGAGAGAGATCCCGGGACAGAGAGAGAGAGTATGGTCGGGATCGGGATTGGGAGAAACACAGAGACAGGGAAAGAGGATATCATGGGCGGGACAGAGACAGTCGAAGGGATAGTCCAGGACGTAAGAGGGACCGTGATGACCGTGAAAAGGATTACGATAGACACGACAAACGTCGAAGAGAGGATGGCGATAGGGACAGAGATAGGGACAGGCGGAGATATGACTAGATATGTCAGCAACATCATGTGCCACAAGTCGGAACCATATGTACAACCTTATGCAAGGTGGTCTATAATATGGTCACATGTCAATGCTACAATTATAACGCTCAAGCACTTTGAGCCTTCTTTGCTTGCGCATCGTCATAGACTTTCTGGTTGAGTCCGGCCCTATTTCTGGCGATCTGGAATATCGTTAGTGTCGTGACCTACGTGTCATGAACAACTCACCTCGATAGCGAAGAATTGGACACGGGTGACAAGAATGGAGTTGGTTTCGGTGTACAGCTCCTCTGATCGAGCTCGGACAAGTGTACCGAAGTTGTAGTCTGTCACTCTCTTCTCGTACTGAGAGCATGATATGAATTAGTTATGCAAGATCCACAACGTCTTTGACGGAAGACTCACAGGCATGATGAACTTCCTCCATCTCTCCTTTCCCTGTCGAGACTTCATCTCATCCTCGTTCAAGTTTCTCAGGTTCTCCTCGAATTTGAGCTCGGGGAACTCTTCCAGCAAGTTGAGATAGATTTCATCATCGATACTATCAGGCAGTTCAGGTCAGCTCCCACGTTTTGACAGATGATAACCGGCTATATGACATACGGGGTAAACTTAATAAGCTTAGGAGGGATGGTTTGGAGAATCTTTTCATAGGCCTGCACGGTATTAGATCTGATTCAAACGTGCTGACAGCCTGTTTACCTCGAGGTGCTCGACAGTCTTGACGGCAAATTGCATCTCAATCTCTCCGGCGTTCCCAGCTGTTTCGGGGTCAAAAGCGGTGGCCATTGTTGTTGTTTATTGGGTGGTTACGGGCGGGCAAAAGTGAGCGGCTTATCGGAGTGAGCGGATGGTGTTGTCCTTGAGATGTGCTCTTTTATGGGCAGAGGCTCAGTCTAGTTGAATCTAGAGAGCGAAATCTTGAAAACACTCAAAACTCGTCGAAGCCTCCAGCGTCATCGACTTTTTGCTGGCCGGGCTTTTTTATTTGGTCCCCCTCAATCATCCAGACAGGTTGATCGACTGGTGTTCTCTTTCTCTTCATCACTCCAAACACAGACGGGTGTTTATTATGCCTACCAAAAAAACACATACATTGCGTCGAGGAATATCGTAAAAGAACATATCTACGCTACATGAAGAACGCCAAGAATTCGGAAGGAAACGTATGATCTAATATGGGATAGGGATTATATGTAAAGCATGTGATATGTCGTGGCTAGCGAAAAAAAAGTCCGTAACTGTCATCAAAAGGCCCACATGGAGTATTATTGCGCTTGTGGACCGTCGACGTAATGTCTACCAATGCCATAGTCTCAGATGATAGGGGTCACGGGCGATGAGACATCCCGTAGCATGCCCTATCCTCGTCCTTCAACCATTTGCCTTCCGCGTACTTGTTCTTGATGAAAACCTTCATCTCTTCACCAGACGCCGGTCTGTGCTCTTCTTCTCGCAAGGCTTCCCATACCGCATTGGCCCGGATATTGCCCCATTCGCGCGCAGACGCGACCTGCTCAAGAGTCCAATTATCCATGTCCACGGAGCGTGTCTTTGATATGTGGGTGCCGAGGGAACGATGGATGCCGATGCACCGAATGCAGAGAAAGAGCACAATGGGTCTGCCGTGAAGGCCTGAAATGCTGTTAGCGTTGTCTTTCACATTAACGCGACAACGTACTGATTGTCGCCCATCGACTAGACTTCATACCTCCACCACAATCCGCACACCTCGAATTTCCTTCCTCAGCCGCAATTTTCCTCAACACCTTCTTCTCGTCCGCTTCACCCAGCTGGCCATCGTCACTTCTTGATCGCGTCATGCCTTCGCCGCCCTGGTGGTACTTGTGCGAGTTTTTACGCACAGCCTCGCTTTTGACTCGACGTTTGACACTATTTGGGCTCTCCCCCGGGACGAGGCGGATTTCAGCAGTGGGCGATGAGCCCAAGCCAAGACCAGACATCTCGAGGACGCGCTTCTCAATCTCGCCATCGACCCACGACGATTTCGCGCCTGGCGGTGTACCGATAGGAGGTAAGAGCTGACTCTGCGAAAAGTCGGTAGGGCGCGACGCAGTCTCTGGCGCTGACAGGGGCAAGCTTTGTCTGTTGACTCCTTTTCCGAATACAGGCCGAGAAATCTCTAGCCCGCCGAAAGAGTTGCGCTTGGACTTTTCAGGCTGTTCGCTTGAGCCTGACCCGCCAGCCATGGCGGTGGTAAATCTCTCTCCACTCGACTTGAGCACCTTTTTGAGACTGGTCTTCCTCGTACGAGGTTCCGCGGTCTCCCTTTCAACGGGTGTAGGAGGCATCGATTTTCTGCCATTGGGTATCAAGCCTAGACCCATGCTGCGTCCGGAGAAGGCGAGGTTGTACTTGGAACGGGTTGGAAGGGCATGATCGTCGTAAGCACCGGATGGACCTCGACCTTTCGCTTGATCGATGGTGCGGACGGTTGAGGTACCGTTGATACACGATTCGATGGCGTTGCAGATGGCATACAACCATTGCTACACGATTCAGTCAAGGCTTCGTACAATATGACTTGGCTCACCTTCATCTCTGGCTCCGAAGTAGCCTGATACAACCGACGACCCTGTGACGGAGTGACAATTTCAAAGACTATATAGAGTCAATAGCGTCCCCCATTCGGAATCAACTTCTGCTCACCAAATCGCCTATCTGTACCTCTTCCCTCTCGCACACTTGCAAATTTCAAATCGATGGCAGCATGCGCTCCTCCTGGAGGCCCAGAGCTTCCATCGTCTCGATACTACACATACGGTCAGTCATTGCACTGAAACCAGACTCCAAGCTTACCTCATAGATGCTTGAATGGTCCAAGACCACCCAATATTTTTCCCATTTCCCTTTCCCGCCCGCACCCTTGTTCAAGCCTTCCCAAGTACCCATGCCCCACAAGACCCCTTCTTTCTTTCTTCCAGCCTCTTCACGCTGCTCGTCTTCGTCACCTCCTGCTCCCAAGCCCCCCACGCCACCAACGCCGATATTGGCACCCGTCGGGTGACCCAGCCCAATTGCAGCATGGTCTGGCTGGGTCAGACTGGGCGTGGGGCTGGGTCCGAAATTTAGAGGACGAGAGCTGTCCATACTATGCCGGAGCTTTTCGCTGCTCAGGCCTAGTCTCAGATCCGGAGAACTCTCGAACGGCGATGGCAGTTTTATCGACGCGTCGTAGTCGGTCGGGCTCGACATGGTAGTGATGAAAGGCGCTATATAATCGGCACCGGGCATATGCACAGAATGACGAGTAGTCATGAGCGGACGGGCAGTCTCCTTTGGCGGCGGTGGCGGGGGCATGGAAGCCGTCGCAGGAGTCAAATCCGTGAGTTTGGGCGTGTATGAGGAGGTAGCGCTATGCGAAGAAGCAGGGGGCAGGATAGATGTGGCAATAGGCGGCGATTTTGGGGTGATGAGGGTTGGGGTTGACTTGATATGATGGTCTGGTATCTCTTTGTGGGTGGACAATTTATCTATGCCAATGGTGCTCGATCTACGAATTGGCTCTCCCTTCGTTTCGCGCCGAACACCGTCAAAGCTTGCCCTAGAGGACCTGTCCATGTTTGACGCCAAAGTAGTCGTAGAGCCGCTCGCAAGTGAATGCGAGCTAGAGGAAGGGGACAGAAACTCCCTCAATCTTCCGCCCACAGACCGCCCAAGCTTGCTCTTCTTTTGCTTCTTGAATTCTACCCCAGAAGAGGATACACTTGCCATGGCATTGCCGCTCCCTTGACTCAGCCCCAATCCAAGTCCTTCTCCGAGTTTGATATTGCTAGAGTCGTCTTGCCAGGTATCAAGCTCGGTCTGGCGCTTGTACGCTTCGTCTTGGAGAAGACGTGTCTGCTGCTCTCTTTGCGCCCAAGCGGCCAGAAGATCAGATCGAGTGGAAGCGAGTTGAGAGAGGCAGGAGGAGAGGGTGACTTTCATGTGCTGAGGAGTTTGAGCCGGAGTGGAGCTTCTGCGAAGCTGTTCAGGACGAGACTGTGAACTTCGACGGATCAGTGTCGAAGAATTCTCATCTATCCCTTCCAATTTCGCAGCTGGTTGCTCGCCCAGCATCGCTCCCGCCCATCCATACAGCCCAACCAGCAGATTGAGGAACTCCTCAGAGCTTGGCGGGGCTGCAGAGAGCAACATGGAATGATGCGTGTACCGCGTGAGATCCCACTGGGCAAGGCGGACCGCTTGAGCCTGGTCGTGGGCGGGTTGCGAGGTTGTAGAAGAGGCCGACGCTTGTTGCGTATGGGAGGAGGATGGGGGCGGGGATTGAGGAGCGAGATATACTGATGTGGCATGGTAGAATTGCTTTGCGTTTGTCTGCTCTTGATTAGACCATCCCGTATCAAACGCAGCCTGTACTCACCTCGTACTTGGCCTGCGCACCGCCGCCAGCGAGACCTCGCCGTTTGAGATGCGCCTTCACATCTTTCAGGCCCTGCTCGACTCTGACTTCCATCTCGCCTCTCTCCCTCTGCCGCTTCTCCTTGTTAATCTTACGGATTCCATTATCTTCCCATATACCACTCTTCTCTCCCTTGGCCTGCACATCATAACCGCTCTCCAACCACCGCCCGAGCTCGCCAACAGCGCCGAACAGATCGTCTTCGGCCTTTTCGAGCTGTTCTGACAGTGTATGAGCTACTGCGGCATACGCGAGCACATTCTTCGATAGTCTTTTAAAAGTAGAGGCTGAACCGTCGAGAGCAGATAGGGTGTGCTTGAAGAGTAGAGAATCTGGCACGGGCTTGATAGGTAGTAGACTCTCGAGTTGCGCGTTCTGCGCCCCTGTTGTAGGTATTGTTCCCGAGGATACCCTGGGCGTGCTGTGCTGACTGGAACCGGAAGGGTAGCGGGGTCTTTGTGAGGCTTCTGATGAACCCCCGCCAAGCGCAGGGCTAGGTAGCGGTGATGATCCCTGGTCCTCTGAGACTGAGGAAAATGAGAGAGGCGAGGGCTGGCGGGGGAGGGGAAAAGAAGGAGGGGAGGTGGACGAGAAATGGGCCATGGCCGTGGCGGCAGAAGGGCGAGTCGATGAAGATGAAAAGCAAAAGAGCGTTCACAAAATCACGACACCGCGATTTACGCGAAGACATTCAGGTCGGGCCCTGCCGCGGTCTTCAACCATCATCTCCTAAAATCACATTCCGGTCACACTGAGCAACGATAAAGAACAACCCAAGGTGCTTCCCGTCTCGAGATCAGCATCTACTATCAGCCAGCACCCGGAGTAGCGTCCGGCACAATCAACAATCCCGCGGCCTGTGTCTGGTCGCTGAGACCGAGATTCATACTAGGTCGACCATCTCCTGTGTCCCTGCGAGACTCTTGCAAGAGCACTGGGAGGATCCAACATGTCTATGGTAGCGGATGCTAGGTGAGTGACTGACACAATTCATGACAGGTATTGACCTTGATCCAGCTTCATGCTTCAGGCCATTCGGCTGTCTGCACTACGAGCAACAGATGACCCTCTATCCCCTCGTATCATCTCTCTCGACCCCTATTTCGGTGCAAATCCCTACATCAATGCCTCAGGACTATCAGATATCGACCGTTGGCCCGAAATCGAACGAGCTCTCGACTCTCCGCCGCTCGACGGAGGGTTTCTCTCAGGCCAGACGCCGGGCGTACGAGCGGACGACGAGAGCGAGAGCAAACGTGGTGGAGGTCTCAAGTATACGCAGACCATCATGGGTCCCGGAAAGTCGGGAGGGGCTGGTATGAGAGTCTCGGGAAGACACGCGACACCAGGAGAGTCGAGAAGAGGGCAAGCCATCAGAGCCAATTCGTCTGCCTCCATCCCGAGCTCTCGAAGCCCGAACCCACCCAGAGACCAAGAGCCGCCGCTGCCAACTGGCACGGTACCCGAGAACGACTTGTTCACACCCTCCGTCCGGCCGAGAGCAGATTCGGCCCCTATGCCTGGACCTCTGCCTAGCTCGCCTCGACATCTGGCATCGAGTGTACTGAGTACAGGTAAAGCAGCGACTTCCGGGCTGCTACAACGGGTTCTGTCTTCGAGTCAAATGTCGACAGGGTCGCATTCAGGGATGGACGGGACCGCACTGGCAGCGACACCGGAAGAAAAGGGGTCATCCATAGGCATCGAGGCAACCACTGGCACACAAACGGGCGTTGACGCTCGGATGATTGCAGGTCTGGAAGATCAGGGAAGTGATGTCGACGAAGAGGAGGCCGCCGAAGCAGATGTGAGAGAAGCAGGCCGAGAGGCGACAGCTCTTCCGGGCTCTAGAAGAGCATCCGTGGACACTACCAGCATCGAGGAGGACTTTGATTTTACGCCCATCCCGATTGCTTCGCCATTATCGCCAGCGCCCAGACCTTCGGCTCTCACGGCTGCTCTCAACAGACATGTACCCCATCTTGTATCGACTGCTCTCAACGACTCTTCTGGTCCAATATCTCCCATTGCCGCCGCTCCCATCAATCCTTTCTATTCGCTGTACTCTTCCATCGCCGCGCCTCCCGGTGCGCCATTCGAATCTCTCGAGCTGTACTTTCCACATTCCAAGAATTCTACTCAGCCGTTGGTGGGTAAAGTGAGAAAGGATGCGACGGTAGAGGAGGTCACCGGGTATGGTTTGTGGAGGTATTGGGAGGAAGGTAGAGAGCCGAAATTGGAAGACGAGGAAGAAGTCAAATGGAGCTCGGTCGGATGGGGTTTGAGGATTGTGGAAGATGATGGGGAGGTGGATGAAGATTTCCCTCGTGCGTTTTCTTCTTCAGCTTCTTTCATTTGTAATTGACGATCTTCCAGCTCTGGATAGGGAGAGCAAAATCTCCAAATTCTCATACGGCCAATTCGCCATTGTAGAAGCGACTGAAGAACAAAGTGAGCGGTTGCAGTATCCATCCTCCCAAGTCTGACCCTTTTGCAGTCCGCCAAAATGCCTCCAAGGCACCCACTATCCCCCGTCGCCCCTCTCGAGTGATACCCGTCCCCGCCTCAGCGGCCCGCCCCATCCCGCCACCCACCACCAGGCAGCAAAGCGCCAACCTCGCCCCTCCTCGACCGAATCAACCTCCCAGCGCCTCTTCATCCTTCTCTTCCAGCGAATTTCTCGCAACTACTCCCACGGCTGGGAATGCTGGTGGGAGGGTGTTGGGCAGCTCGATGGCGATGAAGGGGAGTGTGGGGCTGAGCTCGACGGGGAGTGATGTGGTGAGGCTGAAGGTCAAGGTGACGGCCAGTGCGGATGTGCACTTCACGACGACCATCAACGTGTACGTGTGCACCTCTACTGGTTTTCAAGGTTTTGCTCACACTTTGACCATAGCCCGGCGGACATGTACATTGCCGATCTGACCGAGGTGCTCTGCAAGAAGAAACGCCTCCAAATGCCGGCACACGACTGGGTCCTCTGTCTAGCCGATTTGACCCTAGCTCTGCCCTTGGATAGGACAGTCGCGAGTCTCGAAGGCAGGACAGAGCTGGCGTTGGTCAAGAGGACGTGGGCGGTGGAGCGTGGTGTAAGGATCGATGACAGGCGAGGGGGTGATCCCAGCGGTACGTCTCTCTGTTGAGAGCAAAGCAACATTGCGCTGAGCAGAGCAATAGCGTCCATTTTCAAAAGGCAGTCGGAGCCGGCACCTTATCAGAGATTCGGGCCTGGTCTCTCAGACTTTACGCAGACTTACAAGGCGGGTGTTCTGACTATCATGCGGCAATTAGCTAATCCGGCCGTCTTTAGAAATTCACGGTGCAGCGAAAGATCGCGATAGGCCGTCACGAGCGAAACCTGGCCATCGACGGCGATTACATCCACGTCAGTCCAAACCCTCTCCCTATGGTCTCTGCTTATACCGTTGTAGATCATGCCCTCCGAGTCTCGTGCCTTCTTCGATTCCATGAAGACCACCTCATTCCACATTTCCCTCGTCGCTGCCTGCAAACTCACTGGTCGTGCCGGAGGGTTCAAAATCAATGTTTGGCGAGATGGGACGCAAAAACGATATGAGTTTGAAGCGGAGAATCAAAGGCAGGCCGTGGAGATCGTGTCCACTATCAGACAACTGTAAGTTCTGCAGTGAGGTGTGGACGCCTGGGACTGGTGCTGATAGAGGCTCATAGTATGAAGGCGTGGATGGCGGAGAATAAGAGCACCGTTCGGGCTCCGGGAATCCCGACGAGATGATGACGAGGAAAGACGCACATCTTGTAGCTCTAGCTGTTGTACAATACGAAATCGGGGATGACATGAATGACCGGATGCAGAGACTATCATATCACATCCAACTGACTATCATATCACATCCAGTTACGTCTAGGGAGGTAGGTCCAACGACAATCTCAAATTGATCCCGTCTAAACTGTTACGTACGCTGAAATGAAGAGGCTCGCGGACAGTGGCCGCTCTCCGCGCGCCACCCAGGTTTCACCCACGCTCGAGTCATCATCCTTGAACGCGACAATACCATATATCGATACGCGTATCTCCCCCCCCTTTGCTTTCTGGACACCAGTCATAACCTTACGGAGGCTATGCAAGAGATGCTGGCTGAAAGTGGAGTGTAGGAGCTCTGAGAGCTGGCGGTGCCGTCACTGCGGGCGGCGTCTCATCGTGTGAGTATCTTATTCACATCATCCCCTCTATCTCTTCCGAATTGGCATGTACCCCTCATGCAAACCATCTCTATTCTTTTCACCTTCCTGCAGTCTCTTCATTCTTCGTCTCAACTCTCAATCTCATCGTCATGATTGCCAAGCAAGCTTCACAACCACTCCTTGGAAGTTTTGATCTCTACCATTGGTCTGCACGCCTGACAGATGCGATTATGCCTCATGTGAATACTTATGCCGTAGAAGTACCTTGGATCTTGAACCAAGGCCCCGCCCCATGGCGGGTAGGCTTGCTAGTCACACCGTACGTCGTCTATCTGTCGTTGCCATCCTTGCTATTCCTAACACCATATGATCCACAGTGTCGTCACACAGTACATTCGAACCAATGCTAATCTATCACATGCCCCCTGTCGATCATCTTGCCGATCTCCTCTCCGACAGGCCACTTTGAATGACCAAACAGGTCTGCTGTGCCGACTGAGCTTGCCCTTCCGAACATCAAGCCCGTTCGGTGAAACCTCTGCGGCAGACTGCTGTGGTTTGTAGCAGTAGGATGCGACAGGATGTAACACCTGTCCTGTGAGAACTTTGTGGCAGAAAGGTGTCACAGACGTACGTTTCACCGTCTCCATCTGCTGTCTCCGCCTATCCAGCTGACACAACACAAGAACAGCGCCAGCATCACCCCTGCCCCCGGCTACCGCTCGTCAAGATGAGTTATCGGATACCGTATCATTGTGAGACATTCAATGGAATTGATACCAAGATAGATCCATGCGTGAGTGTAATCAAGGCTACATTCCACCTCGTCAACTGACCTCCTCTATGCAGTGAATACAGAAGATTCTTCGCTGCCGTCAAACTCACACTTGCATTCACCGCCCTCAGCCCGTCCTATCTCGACACCGCGACCCAGAATTGAATCCATCAAAGCCAGGAGGCAAGAAGCAAACTCATCGGCCTAGACATGAAAGTGTCAGAAGTCGTCGAGTGAGGGCTTTGAGCTCCAACACAAGGTCGGTTGCTTTGAGAACCTGGTGGACACTGTAAGTTCTGCGTCTAATACAGCCTGATCCTTATGACTTACCACGAAACAGATTCGAGGCGCTCAGCGGCCCAGCCCCGCGGACGAGGACCCAATGGCTGCCGAAGTCCTCTCGGCCGCCCCCGGCAAGAAGTATGGCCGACGACCATAAACCCTTGTCGAAGGTCTTGACGATTTTGGTGAGCTAGACGTCTTCGAAGTCGACTTCCACTCCCTGGCAGGCCTCCGGGACGACGTAGCGATGTCGATAGTTTTCAAGCCCGAAGTGAGTTCCATTCTCCGCGACTCTGATACCGAAGTCAACATCGCAAAAATAGTGCGCAATCAAGCTGGGGCTCCAGAGGCATTACTCTAGACAACACGGTGGGGACGCACGATAGTAGATCAATAGGTTTGGACCTTAGAGAGCGCTCCGCTTATCATGTCAACTATTCAGATGAACGGCAATCGCAAACTTCTGAGGCGGTGAAACAGAAGGTTGTGTGGGTATTGGAAGACGACCTCTGGGTCAAGAACGACGAGACAAACCAATAGGCAATAAGCACATATGATAATCGGGCCGTTGTCACAGCGCTGTAAAGGAAACGATGACAGGTCGCGAAACACCCATGCATTTCACGTATACGAAGATGCAACTCTTCTACATGTTGAACAAGTGCCTGAACGAAACCTGCCTTATGTCACTGATTGACCACGAAGAGACTGGACACACTCTCGAAACTGCTGCGCAGGATGTCAGGTCTATAATCAGACCCGAGGGCAAGGTCACGCCCAAGGCGGGTACAGAGCCACAAGCGATTGAGACCATGGGACGGGCAGAGCGAGGAGGCGAAGGTTGGTGGGTGATGAAAAAGAAGAGAGGACCGATGGGATTGCCTTGCATGACTTGCTTGTCAATTTCCTTGAGGGACCAGGCGGAAAGCGGTCCAAGCCGCAGGCATTTGCTGACCGGGATCAAAACCGCGACGCGTGCATCGTCGCAACATTTCTACAGAACGCGTCGCGAATTTATTTGCTTGCCATCGCTTCCTTCCTTGACCAGACTCAAAATACACCATGACCAACCCTGCCTCCGCATCAAATCCTGAAAGGTCCAATCCTGACCACGGCAAGTACATTCGTGGCCCTTACACGGCTTGGACTGACGCGTTGCCATCAGAGGAGTACCAGTACCTTGACCTCATCTCGCGAATCATCTCCACAGGCGAGACCCGCCCTGACCGTACCGGCACCGGCACCGTCGCCCTCTTCGCCCCTCCCTCCCTCCGCTTCTCGCTGGCCAACAATACTCTCCCGCTTCTCACCACCAAGCGCGTCTTTCACCGCGGCGTGATTGCGGAGCTCCTGTGGTTTGTCTCGGGCTGTACCGACGCCAAGGTGCTCCAGGACCAGGACATCCATATCTGGGATGGCAATGGGAGCAAAGAGTTTTTGGAAAAGATCGGGCTTGGACATAGAAGGGAGGGTGATTTGGGACCGGTGTATGGTTTCCAGTGGAGACATTTCGGCGCCGCGTATACAGATGCGGATGGGGACTACTCTGGACAGGGCGTCGACCAATTGCAGGAAGTGATTCACAAAATCAAGCACAATCCTACCGACAGGCGTATAGTACTGTCTGCTTGGAACCCCAAGGGTGAGAATCACTCTACGTTTAAACGGCAGTAGCTGACAAAATCTCAGACCTCCCACTCATGGCCCTCCCTCCCTGCCACATGTTCTGCCAATTCTTTGTCTCTCTGCCACCAGCAGACTCGCCTGGGTCCAAGCCCAAGCTGTCGTGCTTGATGTATCAGCGCTCCTGCGATCTCGGCCTTGGCGTACCCTTCAACATTGCTTCCTACGCCCTCCTCACGCATATGATTGCGCTGATCACCGACACCGAGCCTCACGAGTTTATTCTGCAGATGGGGGACGCACATGTCTACAGGGATCACATCGAGCCTCTGCAAGAGCAGCTTGTGAGGGAACCAAGAGAATTCCCCAAGATCAAGTGGGCGAGGAGCAAGGAGGAGATTGGGGATATCGACGGGTTCAGGGTGGAGGACTTTGTCATTGAGGACTACAAGCCCTTGAAGTCTATCCAAATGAAGATGTCTGTGAGTCGCTTCCATTCTGTGCGACACTGCTCGAGCTGACTAGCTTGAGTAGGCTTGATCTTGGTCGTGTTGTCACTGTTCTATCTCTTCGCCACATCTCTATGGGGCTAATGTACTGGCTCGTTTTCTGTTTCCTAGTCTCAAAGGCTCAAACAATTCCATCCCTACACGTAATAATATATCCATGCTAACAGATCCAGCTACACAAGCACCGCCAGCGCCCTTCCAAGTATATTCGAGGATCATCATGTTGTGATACAGGCGACGCGGCTTCGAGGTTCAAATAGTTTGACTCTGTTTCTGGATTATCGAGACATTTCCAGCAGCCAGCAGGTATGTAAGGACGTATGTATTCCCGCAGATAAGGGTCGACGGTCAAGTGACGATCGGCCTCGAACGGGTGGGCGTTTACGACACTCCAGCCGTGCACGTATATACGTGGGATAGAGATTTGGGGCCGGCGCATGGGCCTGTGTCTGTACCGCAGGTCAGTGCCAGAAGAAGATGCGAGTGACTTTGGTTCGCACTCACCCTTTTTGTAGGAATCCAGTGACTTCTTTTCTATGGAGGAGGCGCTTGCGGCGGAATCATCATTGATGAGTGTCGCCAAACTCGAGACTGACAATGGTGGGGATATGCTTTGTTCCCATCATATGTCAGGGTATGGTACTCGTACTCAATGGCTAATCGCTGATACTGTTCAGTGACTGACCCTTACCTAGGCGGAGTGGCTTATCTGATGCGACAAGGGATCCACTCTCTGCCCATTCGGGTGATTATTAACCTTCTTCAGATATATATATTCTTCCTCAAATGACAGATACTTGTACTTGACGTGAAAGTTGATTCGGAAGTACCTTCTCACATCCGGCCTCACGATCCACCAAGCATCCCATCATATCTTGTCCAGACCTTGCTTGTGAGACACGCGTCACCATATCTTATCCAGACCTTGCTTGTGAGACACGCGTTACGGAGACATATCACAAAAACGTGCAGATGGGCGTTATACGCCAGTATGGCTATTTGTGCTTTACGGTCTTTCATTTCGCTGTCCCATACGTCGAGGGCCTTGACACAGTGCGACATATGCAAGTTGAACACCCCCCCCCCCCGATCATAGTCATAAACGGCCGCCCGGGGATTCTGGTAGAGCCGCGCTAGATGGCTGTCAAAGACGAGGACGGAGGATGCAAATGGCGTGCAAGCAGGTGATCACCACGGCCGTACATATGTATGTAAATTGGCCAAGACGGATGTACGACGAATATGGCTAGACCTGGCTCTATAGCTCTAGGCTCGCATATGGCAGCGTGGATACGAGCGGCGGCGTACCAATGACGCCTGCCTGCCGAGAAGGGCTAGGTCGGTTAGGGCAGAAGGCTCCGGCTCGCGAGCGTCGTCAAAAGGGTGTCTGCCGTCTGCCGTACATACATGCTTTGGCCTCTTTGGTCTCTTGCCCTGTGTGCCCTATGTACATATATGTGGTCAGAGTTGGCGAGTTGGGCGACCCCTTATGACTGTGTATACATATACGGCCATCTTCACGAATCGCGTCGGTGTCGGTGTCCCTTGACCCAAAGATCCAAGATACGTCAGGCTGAATTTCGAGACGGGCTACTATTTTACGGCTCACGGGCCATGGAGCTGCATACCTCAATTGATCATCTCCGTTGGCACAGTGGATTACAAAATCCGGTTACCCACGCGACCCTCGATATAAATGGCGCTTTGCTAATGTATCGAGAAACGCGTGACACGTCAAAACCTCCGGCCTCCTGGCTCCTCAATCCTCTGACAGACAGGGCATGTATGTTGAGGCTTTGTATAGTACTCGGGACGGGCGCCATGACCTCAGATACCTCCCGACCAAGGCGCAGTCCGGGATACATGCAGTGCTGTGGGGGGGCAAAGAGACGCGTCCGATGGTCGATGGGAGGGCACGAGCGACGAGATATATGGCTGAAGTTTATAAGGCAGGATATAGGAGATTTTCTAGAGATCAGAAAACTGACACAAGCGGCGTTGATTGACACTCTGTCGGTGCTGGATGGCTATGCAGACTATGTCTGCTCTGTGTACGGCCAGGGTGGCTGTGGTCTGGGGGATGCATAGGGCGGGCTGTGCTCGAGAGCAGCGACGCGTTGTAGGACATGAGTGTTTCAGGGATGATGCGCGACTGAAATTTGGGACGACCCTGACCATTTCCTCGACATCCCGTTCCTCACTGCCATCTCACTTCCCATCGCCATCTTCACTCTTCTCATCCCCCTCCACCCCCTCCTGCCCCCGTCCACCGCCCCCCCAGCTCCGCCTCCCCCAGCCTCCCCTTCCCCCTCCACCCATCTCCCCGCCCTCGCGGCACCTGTTGTCACCATGCCTTCGCCCAAGCGTACGCGCTCTGACGAGAATAGCTCCAGCCCTTCGTCCAGCCCTTCCACCCCCACCCCCTCCTCTTCCCGCTCCCACACGCGTGCCGCTGCTGCCCCTATCGAGCAGCAGCCCACTGCGACGACCCCGTCTACTGCCACTCCAGCCCGTCTCTCGTCCCGTCGCCAAATCCTGACGCGCTCCCAGTCGACCACCACCAACCTCTCGGCCTTGGGCAGGGCTGGCCGTCGAACCACCCTACTCGGCCCCACATCGTCCCTTCCCAACATGGGCTCTCCCTCCAGCCCATTTACAGCGGGCACGAATTTCGCAATGACCCCTCCAGTCACTAGGACGCGTTCATCAGGGACTTCCATGCTGTTACGTACACAGTCGACGCCTTCCCTTACGGCTGCTGGATCGAGCTCGCTCAAGAGCTTGGCCGGTGCGCCTGCTGGGAAGAGTGACAAGCCCGAAAAGGATGGTTTGGGAGAGTCGCGGAGATTTGGAAAGGGCAAAGAGAATATCCCGCCCAAGAGGATCGAGGAGAATGACGAAGATGAGGGTCCGCGAAAGAGGATCAGGATGAGCAGCCGGAGCAGCTTCACAGGTGCTTCCGGGCGTGGACGTAGTGGAAGTGTGGCGAGTATCAGGAGCGAGTCTACCAACAGTGAGTCTTTCAACGTCGGTTCATGGTGCGTCGCTAAGCCTGTGCAGATGGGAGACACGCCTCATTGGCCCCGTCTACATCGTCATCATCCATCGCCTCCTGGGGCCGTGCTTCTTCCCCGACTCCCAGCGACGCATCCATCTCCACCACCATCCCCGACCTCCCCACCCCTACCCAGCCGTTTGACCGCCTCACATTCGACAACGATCCTCTCGATACCCCAACCAAGTCACGTGCCACCCGTGCCCATGGCCTGCTCACGCCCCCGCCAACTTCCCCTTCCATCATGGACGTCGACCCCTTCGAGCTCTCTGCTGGT
Source organism: Cryptococcus sp. DSM 104548 (assembly GCA_036426225.1). Lineage (NCBI taxonomy): Eukaryota > Fungi > Basidiomycota > Tremellomycetes > Tremellales > Cryptococcaceae > Cryptococcus > Cryptococcus maquisensis. The sequence goes on from CP144038.1 coordinate 688,175, forward strand.
TCCCGGCTGCCAAAACAGGTCGGCGCGTACAGGCAGCTCAAAGCTGCTCTTCGACTTTCGGCCAACCCCGGGTCTACGCTCGATGACACCATCATCGGACGGGAGGAGGAAAAGGCCATCATCAACGCCTATCTCAACGACACGGACAGCACCACCGATGTGGGCATGTACGTGTCTGGACCGCCGGGGACGGGCAAGACTGCGTCGGTCACTGCTTTTGGCCGGCAACTCGCTGCCGAGGGGTGCAAGGTCGTTGAGCTGGGGTGTATGGGGATGAAAGTTGGGGATCTTTGGAAGAGGTTGGGTGAAGAGTTTGGGTGTGGCAAGAGTGAAAAGGATGTGGTTGATTACATCGAGTCCCAGGCTACGCCCACGTAAGTGAACTCGACTGGCACAGGACGGCGCTGACGATTCCCAGATTCATCATCCTCGACGAAGTCGACTCTCTCATGCCCCCTCCCCCTTCCAAGGCGCCCCCTGCCGTCTCTCACTTGCTGGCCAAGCTCTTCGCCCTCCCCTACGCCAACCCCTCCGTCAAACTGATCGCCATCTCCAACACTCTCGATCTCACTATCCGCGCCCGCCTCTTGCTCCCCAACAACCTCCAGCCTGCCGTCCTGCCTTTCAAGGCCTACGGTGCCGCCGACATGAGCAATATCGTCAATGCGCGTATCGCTGCTGCTGCTGTGGAAGGCGTCAAGGTGGACAATATGACCATCACGCTCTTGGGTAAAAAGGTCGAAGCGCAAAATGGAGACTTGCGAATGTGTCTTGGCGTACTCGGGTCTGCCATCTCCCTCGCCGAGCAAGAGTACGCCAAAAAGCTAGCTTCCAACACCGACCCTTCCAAACCCGTCGTCATGACCAAAGTAGCCATCACGCACATGATGAAGGCTCTCGCGTCCTATACCGAGAGACTGCGTGCTTCTGCAGGTTCGGCGGTGGGCGGCAAAGCGTCAGAGACGGGGAAAAAGGTGAAAGCGGTGCAGCTGCAGGGCAAGATGGTGTTGATATCCATGTTGGTCTACCTCCTCCGCATCAAGGCTGGGCTGCATGGGTGTCCTTCTATGAAGGCTGCCTCTGCCCCCGCGTACGGTTCGACCGACCCCGAGATCCCAGCTCCCGACTTGTACGCAACCTACTCCCATCTCCTCTCCCACAACACTTCCCCCTTCCCCCCCGCCGCCCAAGCAGACTACCTCGACCTGCTAACCCACCTCGAGTCCCTCGGGCTCATCTCCCAAACTGCTACATCAGGCAGAGGAGGCGCAGCGGGGAATGTAGTCAAGATAGCCTTGAGTGTGCGGGAAGAGGAAGTGCGGGATGGGTTGGGCCTTGGGGAGGGGCAGGAGAAGGGAGTGGCGGAGGAGGAAGTGCAGAAAGTCTGGGAGAGGGAGGAGGGGAGGGTGAGGAGGATGAGGGAGAGGGTGCTGAATGCGGCGAAAGTGGGGCAGGATGATGAGTGAGTGGCGGGGATGGTCTTCTTGATCACGATGAGAAGTACAAGTATAGTTCGGTTTCACCATATTTATTACATACTTTATTATGCCCTGTTTGATCTACGTACTGCGATACTATATATACGAGCGTTGTTGATAGTAAATATATCTTGAAACCATGTCATGAATACCATATTGTCTGTACAAGGTCATATCGGGGTTTTGGATCTGATGATGCAACGATAAATTTACCGATCTTGAGGTACCGCCAGGTACCGATACCTCCACCGCGCGGGTCCCGGTCCCTTCTGAAAAAGAGTTAGTGGCGGGTTGGGCTGGCTATGCAGGTATAATCCGAGGCCCGTATGTATGGCAGTATGGCCTGCTATCTGTTTACTACCATGCATGCAGTTTTTGCAGCCTCGCTGGGGTATGTACTGGCAGAAACTCTAGAGCGAGCAGTCTCAGAGAGTGACGTAAAGATAAGATTTGTAAATTCTCCGAGAAGCAGGCAAACCTTCCGCCAAAGTCTTGATTCAAGGCGATGCTTTCCATAACCGCCCTCCATGACCGCCAACGCTTCCGCTTTCACTTCCGCTGCAGGAGAGATGTACAAACCCCCCACAATTCACAATTCATCTCTTATCCCACTCTCAACCTTCATCGTCAGCAAAACCCGCAGAACCCTACCACATCTAAAACAACAACCATCCCGCACCAATCACTACCATACAACATGTCTGCTACCTTCCTCTTCCACCCCTATGAAGGGTTCCTCTTGGCTACCTACAGTCCTCATTCGTTCTCTGCGGTGACCAGGTGTATGGAGCCAGTGAGTGTCAAGCAAGCTGAGACGTTCGGCGTCACCGTGAGTATCTTACCAGGGCCGCAAAGCATCTGGCTGACAGTATCATAGGCCAATTACTACTACCTTAGCGATGACAAGGATGACGAGATGAGCGAGTCCGAGCTCTCCGCCACCCCATCTACCGACAGCGATGGCTTCCAAACCCTCCACGAAGCTTTCCTGGCGTCGGGTGGTTCTTACAACGACGCGGACTCAGAGGTGGAAGTGTCTCCTTGGTCTCCAAAGTCGCCCGTCTATGTCCCGGCGTCCCCCGAGCTGGCCAATCTGGCGCCGACCCCGCCCTACCTCGCCTGCTTCCCGTGGGCCGTGGGGTCTCTTCTATACTCTCCTCCATACTCCCCCGCTTCTCCCACCTTCTCTCCCTCCTCGCCAATCTACCCTTCTGCGAGATCACCTGTCTTCTCGCCAATCTCTCCCGTTTACACCCCGGCTTCCCCCATCTACCCTAGCCCCAAGTCGGCCCACGAGAGCCCCATCCCCTCGGCCCCCTGGTCTGATGCTTCCTGCTGGCTCCCCGGTTGCCGCCTCACCGACAGCCCCGAGTCCATGGATGAGCCCGTCCCCGCCACCAAAGGGGACGAGAACTGGGATATCGAGGAGCTTGTCCTCCCTCCCGCCGTCTGCAGGGGCGTCAACCCCCTCCGAGGTCCTTCAGTCATTGACCGCGAGAGCTTTCCTGGGGAACTTGACTCTATATCATGTGCGTGTCCCGGCTCTCCCATCCCCGAGTGCGACGTCACCAACAGCAGTGATGAGGGCACCTCTCTCGAAGAGGCGGCTTGGTCGACTGCCTTGGCCGTGTACACCTTTGCCCCTGAAGCTGCTGAGCTTGGGAATAAGAGAAAGATTGAGGAGATTGAGGAGGACGTTGGGGCGGGGGAGCTCGGGATTCCGTCCCATAAGAGGGCCGCTCTTTACAGGAGCAACCTTTGAGCAGGCAAGGGAGCCTGTCCCTGAGCGTGCAGTCATGATGCCTAAATGGCGAAGTTTCAAAGGACTCTTGTTGTGAGATACTCGTTTTCTATCTAGATAATCGTTGTAGACATTTAGAGCTCTTTATATCTTGTTTTCTCAGAGCTAGCACCATTAACGTTCAACCCCTTTGATCGCAGTACGGGCGATGCATATAGCAGACAGAACATCTGGTCGAGCATGCACATACAAATGCTCCAAGTATGATACTAAAGGCAAGTAATAGGGAATGCCACAGATTACTGTCATACCACCTGATCCGGTGGTATGTTTGGTATAGAAAACGACTGGCGGGGGTCTGACCGAATACGCATCCTGTCATGCCAATCATTCCTCCTCCACACTCGCCGACGCCGCCATCCTGTCCCTGATCCGCCTGACCTTGCCCTCTTCCCTCTCCCAAACCCGCCTAACCTCCTCTTCCCCCACAGCACCCTTCCCGGCCGATCCATCTCCCAGCGCCAGCCCTTCCTTGAGTTCCTCCTCCTTCATATTCAACAAGCTGATCCGACTGCCGGATTGCGAGGAAGAGCGCGTAGAAGCGGAAGAAGAGGTGACAGAGATGAGGCCCAGGACCTCGAAATTGGACAAGAGGTCGCGGTAGTCTGACTCGGGGGCTGGAGGGAAGGGAGAAGAGTGGTGAGAGAGGATATGGGTGTAGGCAGTGTAAAGAGCCGAGGTCGGGATATCACTGCAAGAGGCAGAAACACCCGACCCGCTGACGGAAGGGCACCCATTCAGCCCAGCCTTGACCCGCACCATCCACACCAACATTGCAACCAACACCATCTTTCCCTGCAACCCCACCGACTTTATCTTCTTTCCCGCGGTCGACGATGCCCCAGCCGAGGACCCCGCAGCAGCACGGAGCCGAGAGGTGTAGCTGGTCAGCGCCTTCATGACATGAGAGACCCCGACTTTGGGCATGGTGACAGGTTTGGGCTCGGGGTCTTTGGCGGCGGTAGAGATCTTTTTGATCCATTCAGACTCGGCCAAGGAAATTCCCGAGATGAGGACGCCGAGGTACATACGAAGGTCACCATTCTGAGCCTCTACCTTCTTGCCCAGGAGGGTGATTGCAGTAGTATCGGCTTTGGCGGCCTCTACGCCAGCAGAAGCAAGACGAGCGTTGACAATGGCGCTCATGTCAAGCTGGCCGTAGGCTTGGAAGGGGAGCACGGTGGGTTGGAGGCTGTTTGGAAGGACGAGGTTGGCTCGGATGGTCAAGTCGAGGGTGTTGGAGATGGCGACGAGTTTGGTGAAGGGAGACTTTAGAGGTAAAGAGAAGAGTTTGGCGAGAAGGTGAGAGACAGAAGGAGGAGCAGTGGCAGGAGGTGGGGGCATGAGAGAGTCTACTTCGTCGAGAATGATCAAACTGAAAGCAGTTCAGCGTGCGACAAGTATGGCCAAAAAGTAGACTTACACCTTGGTATCCTCCTGCGAAACAAACTCCTTCACTTCCTTTTCCGTCTTCCCGCACTCCAACTCTGCACCAATAGTCTTCCAGACATCTGACGGCTTCATGCCCATACAGACAAGCTCGACAACCTTCCAGCCTTTTCCAGCAAACTCTCTACCTAGAGCTGTCACGAGTGCCGTTTTGCCAGTTCCAGGCGGCCCCGAAACGTACATGCCCACGTCTTCGCTGCTAGCTTTCCCTAGGTACTCCCTAAGCACAAGCTTCTCCTGCTGTCTGCCTATGATGATATCGTCTACCGAGGCGCCAGCATTGGGCGAATATCGAAGAGAGGCCTTCAGCTGCTTGTAAGGGTTGCTGGGCGCCTTTTCAGTCTCGGTGTCGCTGACATCTCCCGGGTCAACTACAGTTTCTTCGTCCTCGGGAGGAGTAGATGGGGGAGGTGTAGGGAGCATTGTTGCGATGCTCCGAGTGATAGGGCGATGTTTGACCCCGGAAGTGTCGGCGAAACCCTCCTCATTGTCCAGGACGGAAAGTCGGTCAAGAGACCCGACGGCGTCAAGGGAGAAGGACGAGGAAGAGGCGGCGGAGGGTGCAGGCGACGAGAAGCGACCTCCCCAGGACCCCAGGGAGGACGATGAGAGCGAGGGGGCAAGTGAAGAATGACGTCCGCCTATACAAAACCCTTATCAGTGAAAAAGTCTGGTGTACAATGGCGGCGACGTACTACTGGTGGTCTCGCTACGGACACTGGTCACACTCCCACTGCGCTGCCTTCGCCCGCTGTTGTAGCTGCCTCTGCTAGTAACTCGCATGCGCTTCCTGGCCGGCTCTGATTGCTGTTCTTCATCTCTCTTCGGAGGAATATTTTCCTTGCCCTTGCCAAAGCGCCTCCCCCCCAAACCTAAACCATCACTGTCGCCCTTGGGAGGCTGCTCAGGCGCGCCAGACCCAGCTGCAGACTTGATCTGAGATGGGCTGGAGATGACTGGAGTAGACTGGGTTCGCTGGAGCATGCTGGGACCAGCAGACCGTGTACTAGGTCCAGCCGGGAATGGCCGGGTACCACCAAACGAGCTTCCATTCGCCAAATTTCCCCCCCGAGCTGATGACAGGTTGGACGAAGAAAGTGACAGGGCAGAGCTGTTGCTACGCGTCAAGACAGATGGGGAATTGGAACTGCTGCTTGGGTTGTTGCGGGTGGCAGGTCGCCGCGAGACCGAATTGGCACGCGTTTGTGGGGGTGTAGGCGTGGGTGTAGCACCTGTGTTGGCCTGCCTGGTAGGAGTGGATGATGAGGAGCCGCTGGGAGGGGGACAGGATGAGGTTGAAGCTGCGTTCTCGTCTTGGTGACGAGTACGCTTTGCTGTGCCAGCCATGACAACAGAGCGATGATAGGGGAGGGTCTATGGGAGATGGGCGGCGCTGCCAGAGCACGGAGAAGGGGCACAGGGTACCAGAGGGTATCGGAGATGTGGGGGGAGGAGAGGGAGGAAAAGGAAGAGTGAAAAGTGACGAAGAAGGTTTTTGGAGGCGGTTTTGGTGTGGTGGTGAAAGAGAAGAAGAGCGCTGAGCTTGTTGCAGTGCCTGGGCGGGACCCAGCAACATTACCATGTCTCTTTTCACCGCTTTCAAGCCCAAATTCTTGCCCATAACGTCCCAGTTGCATGATACTTGCTACAGACAAGCATCTGGCATGTATAGTTGCATGATAACATTTTTTATTATTTCATGCCACTCTCGCCCAATCACGTACACCGACAGGCGGAGGCGGCTGGGGCCGTCACTCAACTTCAGGATGTGGCGCTAGTTAGACCCTGGGCCACCCCTCTTCCCTCACCACGGATGCCTCGCGGGTCAAAGCCGGTTGCGCTGCCAAGACCCAGCGGGCCTAAATGCCAAAGACGAGGACTGTCAGAGCCTGCACTTCTCGTTGACGGCTGTGCATCGCGTCGGCTTCTTCTTCCCAACAATGGTCTCACCCCACAATTGTTTGGCCTGAGCATTAGAAGTCTCAGTTGCTATTCGGACACCTCACTTCCCCAAGTGACAGTATAGAGGACATATAAGTCAGAGAAGGCCGAATTGGCATTGGGTCTGTGGACTCTTCTGGATACCGAGGACCTTCTTCCTGATCAGATCAAATCAAAGCAAATCGCTCTACTATTGCAGCAGCAAAGGTTGGTGAAAACACGACAGCCCCTATGATGTGTCTCACTAATCTTACCGGTGGCACCTTGACTGGTCTGACCGTATACATGTGCGCGACGTGGTGAATAGTCCGATAAAGTATTGCAAAGTGGAAGTGGTGGTAATCTTCAAGCGGAAATCTGTCACGCCACTCGCTTTTGCGTCGACTACGTGAGAACCGTAGTACATACATCCCCGGATCCCGATCATTTCCAGCCGCTCATAATTTCCTTCTTTCTTTCATCCTTGATCCCCGCATCTCTTTCCTACTATAAAGCGCCCCACGTCTTCTTCATCACCGCCGTCTCTCTCCTACCTACTACCAGCATCCTTGCGCTTAACGACCAGAGATGAGGGACTCGGCACCGCCTAACGCTCCCGCAAATTCGCACGTTGAAGGACTGGACGTACACCCCGCATGGCACAATACCGGTGCTCCTGACTTCATCGAGCTTATTAGCAGCGACAACGTGTCTTTCTTTGTCCCTCGTCTCCTCTTACAAGCTCATTGACATGTATTTCTCCTCTTGCCATTCAGAAGCCGGTTCTCATGCCAAATAGCCCTGTTCTGCGAGATATGTTTCAGATCACCCAGCCTATCTCTTCTGCACAACAAGCTCCTCTTTCGCCACCTCGTCACCGCTCCTCCTGCCGCCGAAATCCTCAAGCGACTACGGCACAGCCCGAGCCCCGTCCTAATCGAGTTCCACTCACCGATGACTTTTACGAGCTCGCTTCGAACCTTTCCCTTTTCCTTGCGATCATATCTGGCGAGACTCAACAGGAGCTATGCGAAAAGCACCCTCGATACCAGATCTGAAACTTTCATGCCACCATTCTTTTGGCGAAGAAATGGGAAAGCGGAATGGTTCTGCATACGATGGAGGCTTGGCTCTGCGAGCTAGCACAAGAGAGATGGAGTTACGAGCACTGGAAGCCATCCGACATTTTCATCTTGGCTGTCAAAGTCGATATGCCTCACGTCGCCCGCATGGTAATCGAGCTTTGGCTGCAGGTGAAGAAGGACAGTTCAAAATGGGACGCCAACAAACACGACAAGGCTAGTATTGATAAATACTGGTCTGTACACGTTTCCGCCTACCAACCAGCACTCATTCCAAGACAGATGGGTCTTGAACACTGGAAGGAGATAGGCTTCGATTACATGTATGCCTTGGCAAGGTGCGAGCCGGAGAAGCCTGATACCCGGGGGATGGTGTCCATGAAGGCTCTTGGAAATTATCCAGAGATGGCAAGATCGCAGCAACCCGAGATCCAGCCTTCCTTGGATACAGACGTACACCCCTCCGGGCTGGATACTGGTGGTGCCAGCGGCCTCGTCAAGGTGAAGACTACCCGCGGTGATGTCTTCTTTTTCGTCCCTTATACCTTCCTGGCTGGTCAAAAGTATGTCTTCTGCGGTTCTTGCTGAATTGACCATGCGGTGCTAACCCTTCACCCAGCGAAAACTCAAAACAGATTCTCGATCAGCAGAGACCACCCTTGACACATTGCAAGACCGCCTTCTCACCACAGTCGATGTCGACACAGACCAGGAAAGCCTTGCCTTCTTCCTCCGGATCTTGGAAGGCAGAAGCTTCCAGGAGGTGTTTGATGAATTTCCGCGCTACCAAGTGTATAATTACTACGAGGCTGTCGAGCTGGCAGATGAATGGGGGTGTCTGCTTGTAACAGCCACGATTCAAGCGTACTTGTATCGTGTTGCTGTGGACAAGTGGAAAACCCTCACTGGAAGTTTCTCAACGCACTATATTTGGCTAGCAAAAGGGATTCAATACGCCCTGTGTCCCAGGTACGACCATGAAAGACAGCCCCGAATGGGACGACGCGAAACACGGAAAGCCCTTGGATTCCTTCGACCGCTATATCGATGCGTTTTATCCACTGAACCCCGCGCAATGGCATAGGAACGCCTGGGATCATCTGGGTATGGTGTACACTCATGCTCTAATCTCCTGCCGGCTGGTAAAAGATCCTATCAAGCGCGGGCAAAGGTTCCTCATGGCCATTGAAAAGGGGTATTGATACAGTAGTAAGTACTCGTATGTACAGTAGAGTACATCAAGTACTTATGTGTTTGCGAGTACTTCTTCAGGAATATAATGACAAGTAGCACGAACTGTAGATCTGACTTTCAACCTTCAGGTATCTGTTCATGTGTAGCGGTCCTTGTTTATTACAGGTTGCATAGTTGTCGGTCACGGGTGGCTTGTACATTTCGGAGCTCAAAATGGTGCGACTCTAGACCGGAACATTGGTGATAGTAGCATGCAAGTATGTATTACAAGTGTCGTCGATACAACCCGTACTACTCCATTGTAGACTTTCTTCTCCTCTTCGCCTTCGGCTTATCCTCAGTCGCCTCTTTCGCACTCTTGCCACCGACAACTTTCTTACTGGCCGTCTTGCCGCCCGTGCTCTTTCTCGCTGGCGCCTTGCCCGACGTAGTAGATCTCCCTGTACCGTTGACGGGAGCAGTGGAATCCGAGACAGGGACGTGAGCACCGGCAACAGACTTGGACGTCCTCGGTTTCTTGGCAGCAGGCGCCTCTGAACCACTCTCTTCGCTATTGCCATCATCAAAGGCGATGGGGTCTTTGCTCGACCCCGAGCCCTTCTTCTCCTTCCCATTTGACACCTTCTTCTTCTTGTCCACCTGACTGTTGTCAAGCGAACCAGCATCTCTTCTCTCCTTTTCTTCACCGCCTTCGCCGTTGAAGTCATCAACGACAGCGAATAGCCGGGTAGCAAGCTGTTTTGCGCCCGTTATTTCACCAGACAGGCCATCACCTAGACATCTCTCGCTCGCGAATTTCTCCCAAGGTTTGCCCTTTCCGGGTGATTCTTCTACGGGAGAGGGAAGAGCCGTAGCAGTAACCTCGCCGTCCTCAGGATGCTCTTCGTGTTTGTCGTCTTGGACCTGTCCCGAGTGTGGGGGCGCATCTCGAATCATACGAGGATGGAAGAGTGAAACTGGGATAGAGGACTGGTCTCGCAGAGGATTGCTGGTGAGAAACATATCTTGCGGACCACATGCTTTCCTGTTCGGACCCATGTAGTCAAACAACTCCCATTTTCTATCATCCAACGGCATCGCAGACTCCAAGTCATAGGCGTATCCATTGGTGTGGACGTTGACGCTTGCTTTGTCATCTGTATCAAGGTTGACAAGAGACATGCTGCGCTGAACGGGTGCAAGATGTGGTAGGGCAGCTGTGAGATCGGGAAAGGATGCGAGAGTTTGTTGGATCTGAGGAGCAATAGTCTCGCCCAAAAGAGACACTTGAGAGGCAAGACGAGATTGTGAAGGGGTACCTGAGATATCGTTAGATACACATTGAGAGTAAACTGTCCTGCTTACAGTCGACAATGTAAGCGAGAATATCAGCCATGGATTTGGCACTGTTCTCGTCGAGAATCTTTTGTCCGGCCTATACAGCTATGGCGTCAGTCACGCACAATAGTCTCATGAACAAGAGCCCACCATAACAGCTTTGAAAAAGCAGACAGAGAGATGACCAAAGTTTGGTCTCACCATCCCCATCCCTCCCGCTGATCCATCGCCAGCTACCGTCCCAAGAGTAAACTTGAGTAGTTCCACGACAATCTTTAGTAAAGTCCCAGGCTGCGGTGGGATGATCCCGTGCGGCAAGGTCTGCTCCCAGTCTGCCGAAAAGTGTCTTTCGACAGTTTTCAAGGCCAAGGCGAGGAGGTCCAGGAGTTTGTGTCTGGACGAGTGGATGGTGGGGTCAAGGAGAGATTGCGCTGATCCGGAAGTGGAGAGAGACGAAGTCGTGCTGTGGAGAAGACGGAGGAGCTGGTCAATGACCTTGACACTACCTTCTAATTGAGCCTCCGTCTCGGCGCCGATTGCCTGGCCTAGCAATGAAGCCAGTTTATCCATGCCGGCAGCCAGAATCTGAGATAGCGGTGAGCTTCAGGCATATACGACCCAAAGTGACACACCTCTTGCGTGACCACACCGTCAACACTCTTGAACACTTCAGCCAGCAAATCCACATCCTCGGCATTAGTATCTCTTTCTAGCGTAGCTTGGACGAGCTGGCCGAGGGTTTGCCTGGCTTGCTGAGTTTCTTGAGCTGTCGTTTCAGGGGCCTTGATACGTGCAGAAAGGGTCTTGAACTCTACCCGCATCTCCAGCACGACGCGGGTCCATCGCCAAGCGCTGAAACGGGTCGAGCTGTCGAAATCCGGTAAACTGCCTTTGGGCGATGGTTCTGACATTCCAAGATAAGCGGAATGACTCGCAGTCACAGACCCAAACTTACGCTGAATGCTCTCTGACATGATCATCTTTAACGCATCTACCATCTTTCCCTCTAATTCCTGTTCCATCCCCGGTTCGCTCCATTCTCTCGCCAGAAAAGCATCCTTCAGGACATCTAGATGTCTGAAAGCAGCAGTCTTGAACTCTGCGGTACCGCCCAACTTGATCAGGCAACCGTCTATCTTGTCCGACGTAATCTCGGGGAGAAGGCGACTCTGTGGAAAGACGACGAGAACCGGAAGGTTTTGAATCAGGGATATGACGTTGGGAGGTTGAAGAACGCCTTGCCGAGAGGCTTGTGTGATGATGGACTCTTCAATGGAATGAGGGGGTAGAGTAGTACTCAGAGGGGGCGATATCATGAGCTGAGCAAAGATATCGATCGATGAAGAGATGGCTTGGATCATCTTTGATGACAATCGTTTGCGAGGCGGTAGCGCAAATATAGAGGTCTGCTTCCAGATTGGAAACACCATTCCCTCGAGCAAAACCATGGTGCTGAGAAACCTCTGCGACACGAGAAAGAGCAGCAGGCGCGTGACGATGTCGCTGGCCTTCTTGCCGAATAGATCAAGGCGTGCGATCGGCGTCATGCCGGATAGCCAAACGGAGATGCAATCATCAAACGAATGACCACATTGCGCGTGAACGGCTGACACGTGCAGCTCAAGAGTGCCATTCAAGGTGGGTCTCTGGTCGACTGTAGCTCTGAGGATGACATCGACAATGATAGCCCACCATTTGGAGGACCATAGAGCAAAAGTGCCATTCTGGGCAAACAGGGCAGGGGCCACCGAGACAGCCAATGCGTCCTTGTTCGTTGAAAGGACATGTGGCAGAGCTTCGAGTGCGTCGGCCACGGTCGTTTGATTTTCCTGCAGGCTTGCTGGCTACCAGAATTGTGAGCCAATGGCCACGAGACAGTCATAAGACTCACCTGAGATATGTTCACCGGCAAGTGCTTGACCTCATCTTCCTCTTCTTCATTCAATCTGCCCTTCCAAGCCAACTCTCGCAACAGATCAACCAACCTCTTGTGATCCTTCCCCTCCTTTTCCAGCATATGGTACTTGTCCAACAACTTGTCTCCCAGCCTCGGCCAGAAATCCATAGCAGTCCACACATCCGCGTCCCGATGAACGATATCGATAATCACATCCAAGATTTGAGGATCCTCGGCTTCGCGCAGGGCACGGATGATGAAATCGGCGATGGTGGCGTATCCGCGGCTCTCGCGGAAGACTTGGGTCACGCGAGAGAAGACGGACGCTGACATGGCGGGCTGGCCGTCGTGGGCTCGGAGTATGGCACCAGCTCTGTGAGCGGTAAGAAACCTCGAATAGACGTAGAGATAACGAGTCATCCGGGACGAGGAAGGTAGGCGATAGTCGATATGAGCTTTGAGCTCGTCACTATGCTCATAGTACGCTATAATGTGTAAGTGGGCATTCAGCTTTGAGTGATGTACTTACAGAGTCCGAACAGTTCCGGTATATATTCCTTTATCTGCTCCCTATGTAGCTCGATGATCCTCTCTTCCTCTTCCTCATCCTGCCTCCTAGTGTCCATATTATCACCACTGAGCGCTATCCTCCTTTGCTGTAGCAGATCTTTCGCCATTACGAATATCGGCAAGACTTTCAACAAAGCCAGATGATGAGATACACCCGAACCGTCGGGTCTCTGATTTCGGGCCGTATACCCATTGGCGATGAGGATTTGTAGATACCTCCCGTAAGAAAACATGCCCCGCCTCGTAAGTTCGCCTACCGTGATACCAATAGCTTGCACGTTGTCTTCCTCTCTGGCGGCAGACGACGTGTCCATCCACTTGTAGACCACGTCAAACAGGTCGACGACTTGCGGCCGGCTTTGCCGATTCTGAAATGTTTCGTGCTGATCGTGCCAGTGTTTGAGCAGGGTGTATACCGCATAAGGGCGATGGGCGCCGAGCTGAAATTGGCCCATGGACCAATTCAATAGGTTGAAGACTTTTTCTTCAATCTTTGGCAGGTCGAGGGGGAGATGGGAGGAAGAAGAGGTAGAGTCGAAATACGAGTTGGTAAGGGCAACCATATTTGTACTTTCGCAGATAGAATCGAGTTTCTAAACAAGGTCAAACAGGGCTCGAGGGATGTAAACAGGGGGACATACCTGTATTTCTTCCATCTGCTGCCGCCGAGGATTTGACGACGTTTCGGTAGCTGACGGAGTAAACATCAAAGCCTGATTACGCCTTTGCAAGTCGTCCCATTGTGATGCAGACGGCGAGACGACACTTGAAAGCAGAGTAGAGTGCTGTAACCATGTGGTAGGACTCAGTAGCACATCGGGGTCGGCAGCATACAGTGTCTTTTCCACGCATCAGTTTGGCTAGTCGTGCTATGGACCATTGCTCACCTTAGCAACATCTACCAAAGCCTGGTCCACTTTGCCCAAAAGGTCCCTGCCGGGCGAGGCTCTCAACTCTTGCAGCTTTTCACAAGCCGCCCTCAAGCAGTGTCTTGCGCTGGACTGATGCTTGCTAATATCCAAGAGGTGCTCTGAGACCACCTGGAGCAGGAATCCGAGTTGGGCGAGGTTGACGTGGGAGAGGTGGTCGGATAGCCAGCCGGAAAAGATGCGGGTGGAAAGGAGCTGCTGGGAGTGCAGCTCGCGAAGGAGTCGATTGCTACTAGGCTATCAGCACATGGCACTGATGTGCCTGTCTGGAACTCACCTGTAGTCCCACTTGGATAGCCATCTCGCCCTCGTCTTTTCATCCTGCAGTACGCTCCCCCCAGATCTGACGTTTGTACCAACCTTAGCAGGCACCTTGCCAGTTGTGGGCAATGCAAGCTGCGCTAGTTGCCCTCTAAGCCAAGTGATGATGATATTCGTAAACTCTTGTGTATACCAATCATTGCTGCCTATCGGCAGGTTCGACTGGGCATGTGCAGTGTTGGTAGAGCTGGGCGTGGCCGCGACTGGGGAAGGGACCGTCGCCGAAGCAGCAGCGGTTTGGTGCGTTCTCGCCCTGTGCGCTGTGATTTCGTTCGCCCCTAGGACCCGGATGAACCATACCGCTCTGTCTACGGGTATAGGCTCGCTCAATATCTGAGCAGCGGATGTTGACGGGCGATTGTGTCCTCCACTCGTGGAAGGAGAGTACATGGCGTCCAAGAGCTCAATTCCTTTAAAGCCGTGGGGTACTTGGCTGAGCATGAGGCGGTGGAGAGGGATCTGAGGGTTGGCAAGGTCGGACAGGAAAGAGAGGCGTTTTGAGTCGTTCCAGACGACTCGTACGGGGATTCGAAAGGAACGGTCTCTGTACATGATCAGCATACAGCCTCCCCTCAGAGGCAGGACTCACGTAAACTGGGGCAGCGTATCTTGTTGCTTTTGAATTACTTCTTTGCCCAGCTGCATAAGCATATTCAGGCATCCATTGGTGAGATGTTGGTGTATAGGCCCATGCATGGAGAACGTTTCGGCCTGCGACTGTGAGCTCTCGTCGTGAGTGATTCGCCTGCACTTACTGCTTCGGAAATGAAAAGCTTGCCCGTAAACCCATTCTTGACATTGTCTTCCGTCAGCACATCCTCTGCTTGCTCGAACCCTGGCCGCGAGGGATAGTAGTCGGGATAACCTGTTATCGATCCGTATCAGCCCCCCACCACTCGGCACCCCGCTATCAGGAAACTCACCAAAGTCGACCTTTTTGTGCATGACCGTCCGCCATCTCGGCGGCTCAAACTCTTCCACCTCTGCATCCTCCACAATATGTTTCCTGACGGGTGGGATCAAGTGCTGTGGCTGGTGCTGCGACGGGGCTTTCGAGCCTGCCGGGCGGTGTCCCCTTGTGTTGGCGGGGTGTTTTGAGGCAGCCGACGGTGCGTAGGGGTTTGCGCCCGGGGGGTAGCGGGAGTTGGAGGGCATATTATGTGAGCTGGGGAGTCATCTGTAGGGTCTTGAGTGCTGCCGTGGCGAATACGAGCAACTTGTGGACTTGCTTTCCGGCAAGACGAGGGTCGAGGATAAGTACGGACTGCGGCCTTCTCCGCCGGGGGATGATGAGAGGTTGGGTCAGATGATTCCACGTCATTGTTCATATGCATCGTCAGGAGGGTTAAGGTATGCATGACGGGATTCTATAAAACGAACAGAGCTATGCATGAACAGTACAGTTCTCCTGTGCCCATGAACGACTGCAATCCTTGCCAGCAGTCGCCCGGCCGCCGAGACAAAGAGGACAATCTAAAAGAGGAGGCCCATTAAAAAGGCGCATCGTTCCTGGCTTCAAGAATTTCAAGTCCACTTTGACAACTTCTCTCTCCCTTATACCCAGACAAATTCACCATGTCTGGCACCCTCATCTCATCCCTCACATGGGTCCCCAGAGGCCGCGCAGCGGTCAAGCCCAAAAAGTATCAGCTGGACGAAGCCGAGATTGAGCGCGTGGGCAAGCTCGGTGGACCGGGCGTGTTGGAGAAGCTCAAGGAGGAGATGGCGGCTTTGGAGAAGGCTGGGGAGGAGGGTGGAGACGGGGAGGGAGATTGGGAGGATGAGGATGAGGAAGTGGATGAGGATGACGAGGAGGAGGGCAGTGAGGAGGTTGACGATGACGAAAAGATGGACGAAGACAAGAAGCCTTTCGACCCGAACGACATGTCGGCTTTCAAGATGGACCAGTACGACGAAGAGGTTTCTGGCGGCGTTGGTGAGTCCAACAACCCTTTACCAGGACTCGACTGACAAGCTTCAGCTATGGGTGCATTTGCCAACGTCAAGGGTCTGGCATACTACCAGAACAACGACGACGACCCCTACATCACTCTTAAAGAGGTACGCACCTAAACCTCTTCGTGGGATTCAGCTGACATGCCGCAGGACGACGACGCGATAGAAGAAGAAGAGTTGACTGTCGACCCGACGGATTCAATGATCATCACCTCCCGCACAACGTCCGACCTCTCCTCGCTCGATTTCCACGTCTACTCTGACGCCGAGGAAAATCTGTACGCGCACCACGACCTCATGCTCCCCGCTTTTCCCCTGTCTGTCGAGTGGCTCGACTTTCCCCCGGGCCCCCAGGCCGCTGGCGAAGAAGTCAAAGCGGGCAACTTTGTCGCTGTCAGCTCATTTGACCCGTCCATCGAGATCTGGGACGCCGACCTCGTCGACGGGCTCTACCCCTCTGCCATCCTCGGCCCGTCCCCTTCCCTCGACAAGCCCGAAGCTAAACCCGCCGGTACAGGCAAGAAAAAGAAGAAGCAGATGGTCCAGCCGGCCGCCAACGACCAACACCACACCCAGCCCGTCCTTTCTCTGTCTTGGACGCCCAACCACCGCAACCTGCTGCTGTCCGGTTCGGCGGACGGTACCGTCAAGCTCTGGGACCTCACACGGGAATCGCCCATGCCGGCGATGCGTTCTTGGGACAAGGTGCACGGCGGGGACAAGGTGCAGGCTGTCGAGTGGAACAGGAGCACAGAGAGCGGGCTGGACAAGGTGTGTTTGAGTGCGGGGTATGATAGGACGGTGAAGGTGTGGGATATCAGGTCGGTGGATGAGGCCATTGGGGTAAAGGTGGGGAGTGATGTGGAGTGTATCCGGTGGGATCCTTGGGAGCCATTCTCCTTCTTTGTAAGTCCTCCACAATATTCATGGCTGCAACTGACACTCTGTAGGTGTCGCTGGAGAACGGTTTGGTGCTGTGCTACGACTCGCGAACCCTTTCTTCCGCCAAATCCTCCCCCCTCACCACCACCTCCCCCAAATCATCCGGCTTCCTCACCACCGCCCAACCCAAATACACCCTCTCCGCACACGACGGCCCCGCCTCCGCGCTCGACATCAACCCCCACATCCGCGGCTGTATCCTCACCGGCGGTATGGACAAGACCGTCAAGATCTGGAATATCCAAGATGCCGAGACGGAGGGTATCGCGGGCAAGAAGCGCGAGATCAGTCTTGCCACGTCACGCGATTTGGGCTTGGGCAAGATTTTCACCGCGAAATGGTCTCCTGATGCCGAGACGCCCCTGGCGCTGGCGGCGGCGGGGAGCAAGGCGCAGTTGCAGGTGTGGGATGTGGCGAGTAATGCGGGGGCAAGAAAGGCGTTTGGGGAGAGGTTGAGGAGGCATGGGCGGGAGTTGGGGGAGATCAAGAAGGGGGGCGGGGTGGTGGTTGTTGATGGGGGAGAGGAAGAGTCGGATGCGGAGGAATAGAATGTGCATATTGCCATGTAATGACCTTGCAAGATCAGGCTGCGGGTGCTGTGTAGAGGTGTGCTGACGAGAAGCAAGTGCTACAATTGCCATTCGTGTAAACACTCCTCCACCTGTCTTACCAAGTGGTCTCAGTGACCAGACGACCATCAGTCCATCACTCCGCCTTTCGGCCTTCGATCGGCCGTGCTTGTATCCTTTCTCCGTCTCCCAGGATGCAGGGTGTTTCAATCAAGTGATGGTCCCTCGCCAACCGCGTAAATATCGCGACTTTGCGAGGAGGGCGACAGGCGATCCAGGCGAGGGTTTGAGTGGCACTTGAAGGGGACAAACACGACGCGCGACGCGTTTGATTCTTGTCGTCCTTCTCTGGCGTTTCGTCGAGTACTGGTCAGGAAGACATCCATCCATGGCTTTGCCCCAGCCCAGAGCATCTTTTGCTGAACGACCTCATTCTCAAATCCAAAGGCAGATAAACAACCCTCTCCTTGAGTCTCTGATGATCCACTCCCACTCCACAGCCTTCCATCCATCCGGCTTCTGATTGCTACTCCTGATGGCAATTCTGCACGCGACGAATGAATCGCCACGTCCCTCTTCCCGAAGAACAGAACAAAGAGCGGTGAACCCTGTCCCTCCTTTCAAAAGAACACAGCAGACACAGCAGTTGGGTTCATACACAAACAGGCTCTGTGGGCAGAGGGACTGTACCGTCCTTTGCGCGAGCTGACCCTATAGTCTGACGCTTGCTGCTGTGACGGAGCTGGGGAGTTGGTAGAGTTGGTCGTTCAACAGTCCCACATTTGTTAGCACTGCTTCGGATAAACACCATCGTATAAAAGCATGCACCATCATGTGCATATATTGCTCATTTATGCACAGGCCTTGTCAATATCGCAAGTGCAGCACAGTCCACAGATCAGAGCACAAAGTGATACAGCGTTTCAAGGAGGGGTAAGGCGATAGGCGAGGCGAGGTTAGCGTCCGGGATTCCGGAAAGAAAGAAGGAGGACTGCCCGGTGCAGGCACTGCGCTTGCTATGGAGCCAGTCCGGCAGTACGTGCAGAGGAGAGGAGCTATGAAAGGATTCAAGTGTGGAGCATGTGGGGGTGGAGCATGTGGAGAGCAGTACATATGGGTCCAGTCATGACTGATGGCGATAGATGGGTTAAGGGAAGGGAGCCAGGGGGTCTAGGGGATACAAGAGGGAAAATCATCTACTGCATGGTTGCGTGCGAAGAGGGTTGTCGGGGGATAAACAAGAGATTGATCCAATCCCCGAATGCCGTATCCTGAACCGACGCGAGTGTGTTTACAGACAGCTATATCGCACTGTTATTCGTTAGTACGGCCCCAGGACGCGTCGCCCGCGGTAGTCGCTCTGGTTGCGCTGATTGCTCAATGAGTGGCCCAACGTGAGACGCGTTGCGCGATGGCATGTCCATAGAGGCATTTGGTGGAGATCTGGCGCGTGTCGGGGCAAGAGCTTTAATGTTTGGCTAGCTGATAGTCGGTGGTCGGTGCAAGCATATCGGACTACGGGCACTACGGGTCGGGGTTAATGGGACTGGAGAATCCCTGGCGCTAGAAGGTGCATGAATTGAAGCAGAGCAGAAGAACGCAGGACGGTGGTTGCCGCATTGGGAAGCTGGAAGTGCACTGGCCGCCGGAGAGAGTGCCTCGCGCCCGGGCGGTCTGTAGCAGTGGGCGATGTCTCCTGAATGCATCCCCTCGCAACGAGCTGTGGTGGCTCTGTGCTCTGCCGCCCACCTGACAGGAACCCGGACGCAAAGCCCTTTGTTTTCCCCCCCCAGCGGATATATAACAGAGAACAATAGCAGCCCCCCCTCTCAGCATGACCGATCACTCTCCCGCGCCATTGTTCTCTTTTCTATTGTCCTCCAAGCCACGCTTTACCACTTCTTGTTGTTCTTCAACATATATAATATCCACCCCACGATCTTTTTCTTGTACCCCTACTCCCCCACGGCTGCTACAGAAAGCCTCTATTTCTACACATCGCCCATCGATCGGCCTACTATATACGAGTAACTCTCCCCCGCGCGTCTCTTTGTCTCCCAGGTAATTTTTTTTCAGCCCTCTTGGTAAGTCACTTCCCCCCACTCTGTCAAAATAACATCCACTAACTTTATGCATAGAAGCACGCTGAAGCAAATGTCATTCACCTTCACCTATCCCCCGGCGCTCGCCGCCGCCTCCACCGCGGATAACGACTTTATCTTCCACACCTCCCTCATCCCCATCTCGCCCACCGCGCCACATCGCTCCGCCCCCTGCCCCCCAAAGCAGGCCGCCAAAAAGTCTGGCAGACATATTCCCATGAAAGAGCCCTCCCAATGCGGGCTTTTCACCGTCTCCGAGATCCCCGAGGTCGACTTTACCCCCGCCCCTTCTGCTATGGTCGACGGTGATGCGTGCTTTGACAGCGACATGTCCTACGACGTCGACGAGTCCATGACCGACGCAGACCTCACTCTCCTCCATACCCCGCGCCTTAGCCCCGAGCCCACGCTCGCAGCCCGCCGCTTCTCCTGGTCCAGCGACGGGTCTGACGAGAGACAGATCGTCACGCCCCACCTCGGCTACGAGGCTGACGACCCTTTCGCTTCCTGGTCCACCATCCCCTTGCAAGACAACGAGGGCAAGGCCGAGCAAGACTATGATATGGCAGAGGTTGAGGTGCATGGCCAGCCGAGTTTTACGCCGTTCGCCAAAGGTCTTTTGCGTGCGCGCCGGGCACCGCCGCCATTGACGTTGACTACCCGCTTCAGCTTGCCGCCTGCCTCTACCCCTACCTCCGCTGCTACCCCAGCGCTCTCTGGCCACCCAGCTAGCGCAACGAACACCATCCCCGACCCCGAACTCCTCACCCCGCTCAGCTCCATCTCCACCACCTCCAGCGGAAGCCTCATGCCGGCGCTGCCTATCGTCTCCCCAGAGGAGTGGTCGTCCCAGCGAAGCTGCCAATCTGCGCTCCAGACGCCTACTACCCCAACGTTCGCTAGCCTCGGCCGGGCGCCACGCAAGTGCCAGTCTCCTACGGGTACGGTGGACCTCGCATCGGCGCTCGAAGAGCTGCTCACTTCGTGCGGCGAAATCGACACGTCGAGCCAGTTTGAGAGCCATTCCCTCCGCCGCCCTTCTCCTCGCCCGATCTCTACAGAAACCACAACCCCCGACGAAAAGCTCAAACGCACCACAGCCCCATACGCCCCCCGCAAACCTTCTCGCGCACACCCTCATTCCCAGCTTCCTTCGACCATATCAACCAAGTCCACCAGAGGGCAAGTGTGCGGTGGTGAGCTGTCGTCGAGCCCGCTGGAAAGTGATCACTCGTTCCTCGCTTGTCTGTCTAGGAGTGAGACGTCCGAGGGTGGGCGGTCGCTCAAGAGCGCGAGAAGTGGGAGGAGTGCCAGGAGCGCGGGGAGTGTGGGCAGTTTGGGTAGTGCGGGCAGTACGGGGTCGGGCAGGTTGCCTGGGAGGAAGAGTCTGCCGATGGAGTGGAGGTTTGGGCAGATGATCTAGTTGCTTTCTCTTCCTCTTCTTGTGTGTTTCCGGGTTTTTCTTGGTTTTTCTTTTTTGGTTCTTGACTTGATCATCTCTTTTCACGATTCTTCAAGTTGTACAACCCTGTCACGATCTTACCCACTATACCCCCGTATCATCATCATTAATAGCGCTTTTCCTCTTCTTTCGACACGAACCCTTGACGATCTTTGAAACGATTAAGCAAACCCTTGTGTATAGCTCTCTTATATTTCAGTCAGCAAAATCCAAAAATACTTGCTCCCTAGCAGTCTTTCTTCTGAAGAATATGCCTTGGCTCTATACCCTATGAATTAGTCGCGGCATCGCACTTGTTCGAGCAAGCTTTCCAAACACAATTCATGCTTGCCCTCAACCTACTATTCCTCAAAGCGATACCCCCCAGCCCTATCCACCGCCTCGCCCTCAATCTCACTGATAACCTCCCCCCCGACACCAGGGTACGTCAACCTCGCCTTCCACCTCTCCCCACTCTTCACCTCTCCAACACCTTTCGGCGTCCCCGTCAACAACAGATCTCCTTCTTCCAGCCTCATGATTGAAGAAACGAACGAAATCAGATGCGGGATGTCAAACAGCATATCAGATGTGACACCGGACTGTTTGAGGGTGTTGTTGAGGGAAAAGTGGAGGCCGACTTGGGTAAGGTCGGGGAGGAAGTGTTTGGGGATGAATGGCCCGACGGGGGTGAAAGTGTCAAAGCCTTTGGCAGTGGACCATGGGAGACCTTTGCTCTTGACCTTGTCTTGGATATTGCGCGCGGTCATATCGAGGGCGAGTGCTGTTCCAAGGGGTCAGCTTGTGGCCTTACCGAAAGAGGATGGCGGGGGCGTACTGTACCCGGCAATATGCTCCAGAGCAGAAGACGTGGGGATATCACGCCCGTCTTTACCAATCACTACGCCCAGCTCGACTATCACCCAGTGTCAGTATACACCGCATAGCGTTCGGGGGGGGGCGCACCTTCGTGGTGCATCTTGACATTGTAAGGGATCTCGACGGGACCAGTACCGGCGACGAGATAAGACGAGGTAGGCTTCAAGAAGAAGAACGGTTCTGTACACCAAGGTCAGCGATACCAGTGGGCGTGAGCTGGACTGGCTTACCCTTGGGCACGGCGTTACCGAGCTCCTTGGCGTGGTCCGCATAGTTGCGGCCAATGGCGACGATCTGGTTTATACGCGGTGATGAGGACGGTCGCGTGGATATTTACGCGTTGGGGACTTACCTTGCGGCCGGTCTTGACAAAGTTGGACATTATACTTCTGGGGCGAAAGGAAGAATGAATGATAGAGATGGAGCATACATGTCGGTGTCGGGTTCCCGGGTCCTACTTGTCTGGACGCCGGACCACGTGACCCGCTTTACATCTCTCCTCTTCATCTTATCTCTTCACCACCGACCATGGACGCATCCATCGCAGCCGCCCACGCCGCCCTCCAGCCCCTCCTCGCCCCCATCCACCCCCTCTACTTTCCCTTCCCCCTCATAGACGTCTACGGCGCCGCCCGCTTGTCCAGCGTCGTCAACTGGATCGCCAGCGGGGCTTTTGACCCGCCCGTCTCCCCGTCGAAGAATGGCAAGGGCAAGAAGGGCAAGGCACAGGTGGTAAAGAGGGCAAAACCGAGTGCGTTGCAGGAGGTTGCGGGGATCATGGTGGTCGTTTTTGGCGGAGAGACTTTCCTTGGTAAGCCCGCTGATCGGCGTGTATTCATTGCTAACACTGTGGCAGCCATGGCTACCAACACGAGCCCCTCGTGGCTGGTCAACCCCAGCTATGCTCTTCTATTCGGTCTCACTCGTGCGTGCGGTATGATACAATGAAACATACCCTGACAATTGCAGATCTTGTCCAAACCCGGACAACGCTCATCCATCTCCTGCCCAGCAAACCCTCTTTCCTTTTGGAGATCCTCCTCGCTACTCCAGATGCCATCGGCCGTACCCTTCTCCTCACCCGCTTCTCCGTCCTCCCCCTCTTGACCTCCACCTCCCCCAAAGCCCTGCCCCCAACCCCCACCTCCCTCCTCCTCGTCCCCTTCATCCTCGCAGTCCCCTTCGCCTCCCTCATCTTCTCCGCTACATCCTTCTTCACCCCCACCCCCCACCTGTCCACGCCGGACGAGCTCAAGCCGTGGGGATGGCTCATGGTCGATGCATGGGCGCCCGTCGTCGTGCCGGCGGTGTTTTTGAGCTTGATCGGGCCGGTGAAGGGGTGGGAGTTTGGATTGAGGTGGGCAGAGTATGAGGCGGTGGTTGTTTGTATGGTGGGATTGAGTGTGGTGTTTGCGTTGAGGGCGGTGTACAATTTTGGGGGCGGGAAGGAGGTTTGGGGGCAGTTGACGCAGGAGGAAAAGGTCAAGGTTGATTGAGTGTGGCAGGCTTTGCATTGCCTATCGAGAGTGTGGAGCTAGACTGTGCCACGCATGGGCCTTACTGGCCGAACCTCAAATTCATGAGCTCGTATTGGACTGTGAACCTGGGATGAAGAGCTGCACGGGCCCCGAAGTCTCGTCGGCAATCCGATGCCATGTTTCGTCATCCATGTCTCATCGTGCTCATTGTCCGGCGCGCCAGCTCACGCTATATACCTCCAGGGCCTCGCTGGAACCCCCTTCAATGACTATGACGCTCTTCCTCGTTCGCCCGGTATCGAGTGCCCTCTGGATTGGGCCTGAGAGCGGGTATACGGTGATGTCTGGAGGGCAGGCTGTCTTTGTGAAGTGATGAAGCGCTCAGCTGTGTGGTCATGTCGGAAAAATGTCATACTCTGGATATACTATGTTTCATCTCAAGCTATGCCACTGTCAGTCTGGATAGTGCATAATCAGCAACATCGATTGCCGTGAAATCGCTCAACGTTGACGCAGCTTTTGGTTGAAGTACTTCTCTTGCTATTCAAGATCGTCGGCTCTTCCATAGATATACTCATCCTATCGAGAATCTCCGATCACCGCGCTCCACGGATACTCTCAGCGCATTTCCCTTCACAAATGGCGTTCAAAGACAAGACATTCGCATTACAGCAAAGTGCCACATTCGACGGAATCAAAACGCGTAGTCCCTGCGGCGGTTACCGCTTCCACATCGACGGCTCCGCCTATGACCTCTTTCTTCTCATCTCCTTGTTTTCCCCTACCGCGCAGCTATATCACCCGGCATGAGCTTTGAAGACTACGAAGACCAGAACGGTACGTCAAGGCCTCTTTGGACGTGGCTCAATGCTGACCTGTGTAGGTCTCCGACTTTCCTGGAATGTGTGGCCTTCCAGCAGGCTCGAGGCCACCCGGACCGTCGTCCCTATCTCCGCCCTCTACACCCCCATGAAGGAGCGGGAAGAGGTGCCCCCCGTCGCGTATGAGCCCGTGACCTGCAAGGGAACATCCTGCAAGGCCATCTTGAACCCCTACTGGTGAGTCGTCGCACCAGAGAGCAACGCGGCAGGAGCTAATTCCGTCGCAGTCAAGTCGATGTCCGAGGCAAGATGTGGATTTGCCCCTTCTGTCTCCAGCGAAACCCTTTCCCTCCTCAGTACCACCACGACCTCTCCCCGTCCAACTTGCCCACAGAGCTCCAGCCTGGGTTCACCACCATCGAGTACATTCTGTCGCGCACCGCCCAGGTTCCGCCCGTGTTCCTCTATGTCGTCGACACTTGTCTCGACGAGGACGAACTGAAGTCTCTGAAGGAGACTATCATCACGAGCTTGACAATGCTGCCTCCCAACGCCCTTGTCGGCCTGATCACTTTTGGGACTATGGTGCGTCTTGAGACGAGCCATCACACGCCGAGCTGACAGTACGCTAGACCATGGTCCACGAGCTCGCCTACCCCGACTGCCCCAAGGCCTACGTCTTCCGCGGTTCCAAGGACTACCAGCCCAAGCAGATCGCCGACATGCTCGGCCTCAACCCTTCCAGGCCTATGCAGCCCATGCGTCCCGGGCAGCCCATCCCCGTCAACGCTGCCTCCAAGTTCCTCATGCCCGTCCAGGCTTGCGAGCTCCAGCTCACCAACATCCTGGAGCAGCTTCAGAGGGACCCCTGGCCTGTGGACCAAAACAAGAGGCCTTTGAGGTGCACTGGTGTAGCCTTGAGCGTGGCTGTCTCTCTGCTCGAGGTGAGTTTGGCGACATGGTGAAAAGACGTGACTGACATGTAGTAGACCGCATTTCCCAACACTGGTGCTAGGATCCAGCTCTTTGCCGGTGGTGCCGCCACCGATGGCCCCGGTCTCGTCGTCGGCCCCGAGCTCCGAGAGCCCATCCGATCTCACCACGATATTGACCGTGACAGTGTCAAGCACTTTAAGCGCGCCACCAAGTTTTACGAAGGTCTCTCCAAGCGCGCATCTGTCAATGGCCACGCTATCGACATTTACGCGGGCTGTCTTGATCAGGTCGGCTTGTTGGAGATGAAGTCGTTGACGAATGCTACGAATGGCTTCATGGTTATTTCGGATTCGTTCATGACTGCCATTTTCAAGCAGAGTTTCTTGAGGACCTTGGGTAAGGACGACCAGGGTTACCTCAAGATGGGCTTCAATGCCACCCTTGACATCACCGTGCGTATGATACTGTTCTCTTGTTCACAGCTGACCGCCTTGTAGACTACCAAGGAGCTCAAGGTCTCTGGTGTCATCGGTCACGTCATCTCCGCCAACAAAAAGTCTGCCTCCGTTGGAGAGACCGAAATCGGTATCGGCCAGACATCTGCCTGGAAGGTCTGCTCTCTTACCCCCAAGAGCACCTTTGCTGCCTACTTTGAGGTCGTGACTCCCAATGGCCAAAACCTCTCCCCGAACCAGTCCGGTCTCATCCAATTCGTCACTCACTACCAGCACTCTTCTGGCGAGTACCGACTGCGTGTCACCACCTGTATGCGTCACTTCCAAGAAGGCGGCCACCCCAGCATCGCTGCCAGCTTTGACCAAGAAGCTGCTGCGGTGCTCATGGCCCGTATTGCCGTCTTCAAGGCCGAGATTGACGACAGTCCCGATGTGTTGAGGTGGCTAGACAGGATGTTGATCAGGTTGTGCCAAAAGTTTGCGGATTATCGAAAGGAAGACCCTACGAGTTTCCAGTTGGGTCCTTCGTTCTCGATTTATCCTCAATTCATGTTCCATCTGCGACGAAGCCAGTTCTTGCAAGTCTTCAACAACTCGCCTGATGAGACTGCTTTCTACCGGTGCGTACAATGAGTTTGACGGTCTCATCATACTGACGATTTGCAGTCACATCTTGAACGATACGGACGTGAACAACTCTTTGATCATGATCCAGCCCACCCTCATGTCTTATGGCTTTGACAGCGAGCCTCGACCTGTCCTCCTGGACTCGGTCTCCATCAGGCCCGACGCCATCCTCCTCCTCGACACCTTCTTCCACATCCTCATCTTCCATGGTGAAACCATCGCTCAATGGCGCAAGGCCAACTATCAAGAGCAGGAAGACTATGCCAATTTCAAGGAGCTTCTTGAGGCTCCCGTCATCGACGCTCAAGATCTGTTGGAAGACAGGTTGCCGATTCCGCGATATATCGTCTGTGACCAAGGCGGAAGTCAGGCGAGATTCTTGCTGAGCAAGCTCAACCCCTCAACGACGCATATGAGCGGGGCGAGCGGGTACGGTGCGAACCCTGCGGCGGGGCAACAGATCTTTACGGACGATGTTAGCTTGCAGGTGTTTATGGAGCACTTGAAGAGGTTGGCCGTGGGGGCGTCCACGAGCTAGTGTCGAGTAAAAGTGTTTTGCTGAAATGTACGAGATGAATCTCCGACTGCTTGCTAGTTGATCGGGGACTACTGCTGCATAAATTACATCTCTATTGGGTCCCTTGTGCGCCCTAGGCGCCCACATCACTCCCATACAATTGGGACATCCCAGTCCACCACTCTCTCCTCTGCTGCATCACCACAAACTGCCTCTCATCATGACTCAATTGGGCCCATCGTTTGGAGAATTGCGTATATTCCCTCCGCGACAGGGGAGCGCCGGGGAATGAGGGTGTAGCGTTGGGGGAGAAGGATGGGAGGCGGGGGCGGTTTTCGGAAGCGTGGGAGAAGGGGTTGAAGAGTTTTTGGGGGTTGTCGAGGTCTTGAGTAGCGACGTATGGCTTGAGCTATCCCATTATAGAATCAGATGCCTTCGTCTCTCAATAAAATGACGACAAACCTCTGTACTCCCCAGAGCTTCTTGCGTAGGCGCCACGAATACCCTCACTTTCTCGTCCACCAGTCTGTACTTGGCAGTACCTCGCACGACATGTTTACCGGGGGGACCCGTTCTGTGTCCACCGCCGGGTACTCTGGCCTGTCCAGTACCTGATCATGGAGACGATCAGCGATTCGCTCTTTTTCAGCCACAGCACAAGAAGGCGCACCTTTGTAGAAATCCTTGTTTCCCCTCTTTCCTGTGAGAGCTAGTCTTGAGGCGCCTTGGACGATGGATGTGGGTCTCATTGTGGGGGAATGGGGGCTGTGGTGTGGTTATACATACCAGCCGAGGTTTCTTGAGCAGCGATGAAAGTGGAAAATGGTTCCGCGCGCCTATCTGCTTCCGGAGGCTTAGGCGTGCGGTTACATAAGCACACGACGCGTCGAAGTATGAGAACGCGACTTGGGGGTATGTTTTCAATGTCTTTGCTACGTTCATCTACAGACCCGCCGACTGAAATTCAGAAGTATGGAAGAAGACTACTACTCTATAACTGCCATTCTAGCGGACAATCACGTGAGTCATGGAGGTCTAGCGTAGGATGAGCGCTGAAATTAAGCTAGAAACTGTCGTGTACTTTTGCCTTGGATGTAGAGGGACTGGGCTACCTTGAAGGAGGCAGTGAACCCAACGTATGTATGGGCGATACTTCGAGGACTGGTGTGCTAATGGTGGTATCTAGATCCAAGAAGGCGCCAAAGTCGAGCTGCCCTTTTGGCTGGCCGGTACACTGACCATTCAGTAAGCCTCGCACAAGCTGCTGTTCAATGGCTTGCTCATTCCTTGGCTCCTGAATAGTGATTTCACGACCTTCATCATCCCGCTCCCCTACTCGTCGCGCGTCAAAGACGCCCTGATAGCTTCAGCCACCAGCGTCAAGCTGTCCAACCTCGTCGGTGGAAATGGCTGGTGGTACAGATTAGGCAAGAGGCTCGTGGATATCCTCGAAGATGCTTTGGCTAGTGATATACGGAATATGCTGCTTAGAGTGAGTATCGACCTGTACAGAGAAGGATGGTCGCTGACTGAGGTCAAGGCGTTCGCAGGGAGACTACCCATCTTGCAGGATCTGGCGGCGCACCACGCTTCGGCAGATCATACGTTGCCTGAAATCAGTACGAGTCGGGGGGAGATATTCAGAGATGGTATGGAAGGAGATGAGAGAGAGTGTAAGTCTTCCTTTGCTGTATGGGGCAATGGCTGATGGGTACAGTGTTTGCCATTGGGCAAGACTCGGGGAGGTTATACAAAGCGTGGTATGACAGAAGAAAAGGTGGGAGATAGATCATGATGGACAGATTTTGTATCTAGACGGGGTCATTGTTGTATATGTACGTGAGAATCGCTCTTCACTGTATACCCGGGGCGTAATCAATCGTTGGCCCCGGGTACATATTCTGTTGACAACTCAACAGGTGTACTGGTCACCAGCTCGACGTAGTCTCGTCTATCGGTTACGATCCGTGACACTCTGGTCATTGGTTTCCGAACCCTGCGACGTTGACTGGACCTGCACATGGATATGCTCAGCTCAAAGCGTTCGAAGAGCCCATTGTGGACCCCTGATGTCTGTGATGGATGGAGACTCGTGGGAGAACTCGAACCATATGGATTGTGACGATAATGTTCTCCCGTCGCGCCGTAGAGGCCTCGACTGTCACTATACAGCGCGAATCACAAGACTCTGCATATGTAAAAGAGTCGCTGGCCATCACATTGACTCATGCAGTGGTGGAAGCCTTGCCTGTGCGGCTGTGCCTTACATACCAAACGACTGGAAGCGCAGTATTGGCAGATCTGGCTTTGGGATCGACAAAACCTTCCAGGCTTTTTCTTTTTCCCTGCGCGCAGTCGTCACTATACCAAACTTCTACCCTTTGTTTGTCGCTTACTTGTCCATTCCAAATCCCTCGCATTTCATGCGCTGCTTATTTGGCTTGCATTTGTTTGTATCGAATCTGGGCCTGGTCATGGGGCTCATCGGCGCCACCTGCAGCCTGTCATGTGTACAGGATATTGCGTAGTCCATCTGTCAAAACTTGGTATAAAACCCCCACTCCAATTCAGCTTCTCTTCTCCCTACGATTTCATTTTTCCACAGGTCTTCTCTGAACCACTTTTCCAAACAGCATGTCGGTCTTCCTATTGCTGTCCGCTGCCCTCTCTCCCTTGGCAGGAGCATACCTCGTCAACAGCACAGACTACAGCTCTGGTGCCCTCGGCCGTGCTCCTGTCCAGACTTTCAAGTCTGTCAATTTCACTGCGTACGTACCCCGCTTTGATCATTGATATGCTATTGACTCTTTGTGACAGCGCCGAGTGGAACTTCAATGTCTACCCCACTGAAGAGCTTCCCTCCGGCTATATCTTCCTCGCACCCCGTGGCTCCGAGGTCACTACCCCCACCGGTATCATCTATGACAGCAATGGCGAGGTTGTCTGGCATGGCAAAGAAGCAGGCGTCGGGCAGACAATGTCATTTTCTGTCGGGACATACCAGGGAGAGCAGGTCATCGCCACTTGGGGCGGATCCTTCAATTCTAACGGTTATGGAGATGGCCAGGGTCTGATATTCGATCAGACTTACAGCCTAATTGCCAACATGTAAGTCACTTCATCTTGGCCACATGCCGCTTTGACTGACCATATCTTCTTAGCTCCACAACAATCAATGGATCCGGCATCGACTTTCATGAAGTATGTCTAAACCTTTGCTGAGTCTCGCTAACATTTACCAGTTTGCCATCTCTGACAATGACACCGCCCTTGCCACTGTCTACATTACCGAAGAATACGACCTCTCCAGCTACAGCGTCAACACCACCGACGGCACCACCGGTTGGATCATTGAAGGCGCTTTCCAAGAGATCGACATTGCTACGGGTCAGTCCTCTTGAACCCAAAATACAACACTAGCTCACTCGATGTACAGGCGAGGCCATCTTCACCTGGAAGTCTCTTGATCACGTCTCTCCTTCCGAGTGCTACACCACCCCGGGATCTACCGGCGTCTCCAGCGACTCTCCTTGGGATTACTTCGTACGCCGCCTTCGACTGATCGCTATGCCATACTAACATGATGATCACAGCACATCAACTCTATTGAGAAAGACCTTTCAGGCAACTATCTCGTCTCCTCTCGCCACTGCCACGCCATCTATCAGATCTCTCCCGTGGACGGCTCTATCCTCTGGACCATCAACGGCCAAAACTCGTCTTTCACCATGGGCACCAACACCACATTTGAATGGCAACACAATGCTCGGTGGAGGAACAATTACACCCAGATCAGTGTTTTTGACAATGCCGCGGCGTCTTGGGAGTCGGACGAGGCGATGGCGAGGGGTTTGCTGTTGGTGGTTGACCAGAGCGGGATGAAGGTGGAGCTTGTGCAAGAGTACTTGCCTTGGAATGAGACTGTGTCGTCCAGCCAGGGAAGTATGCAGGAGCAGGAAAACGGCAACTATCTTCTCGGGTAAGTCATTCTCATGCCGTGTACAATTCACAAGGACTGACAAGACATGTAGCTGGGGACAAAACCCATTCTTCTCCGAGTACGCGTCCAACGGCACCCTCCTCTCTTCCGTCCAATTTGGTGTCGGCAATGTCCAAGGCTACCGTGCCCTCCGATACAACTGGACCGGTTACCCTCTTACCTCCCCCGACATTGCTATCGAGTCTTCCGACAACGCCTCCAGTGCATATGCCGTCTACACGTCCTGGAACGGTGCTACCGAGGTCTCCCAGTGGGCGCTTTACGGCGTGACCTCTCTGCAAAACACCACCTCCCCTACGAAGCTTGATGAGCTGGCCAAGAGCACGTTCGAGTCGGCGTTCAACGTTACGGGGGATGTGGCGGCGTCTTACCCTTGGGTACAGACCAGGGCGATGAGCTCCAACGGAACGGAGCTGGGGTCGTCGGTGTATGTGGCGCTTGGGAATGGAACGGTGTCCTCTGTGGGCAACTCCACCATTCAGGTCAGCTCGAATGCTACTACCAGCTCGGCGGCGAGTGGTGCGAGTAGCAGTAGCTCCTCCAGTGCTTTGAGTGGAGCTGGGAGAGTTGAGGTGGGGATGGGTATCGTGGGGTTGGCGATGATGGCAGTCATCATGGTTCTGTAATCTGTTCAAATTGGGGTATAAGCTATAGTCGTATAATAAGAACATACATATCACAGCATTTCAAGCTATATATTAGTCTAGTTTGTATGGATTTCCTGCTCTTTGTCCTTCTGCTCTTCAAGAGGATGCCGTGCTGTTGTTATGGTTATGTAATGCCAATGCACAACAATACAAAACACCAAAAGGGATACATTGACCGTGCTTGAATGGTAATGTAAGCATTCACTAGATACTGTGACAGCTGTACAGTATACATCGCTGAAATACAAAAGACATGAAGATAACGACATGAAGACTACTTTCTTTGCTCGCGCCCATACATAGCTACCAGGTATCCCAAGCAGGATCAGAGTCGCTCACTCCTGAATCCGAAGACTCTTCCTCTATAAAGCTGATTGGGGCAGATGCTTCGTCAACCACACCAAATTGTTTCAGAACACCATCCTGGTCTCGCTGAATAGAAGGATCGTGCACCGGCCTTGGGCTCAAGACTGTTGTAATGACGCTGTGACTGATGTCGTAGGAGACTTCTGTGATCTTGAGTAGCTCGGTAGAGGTCATGGGCCGAAGGAATGGAGGAAAGAAACCCCGGATCTTGGTCTGATAAAGATGATGAGGCAGGACGTGGTGAAAGTGAGACCAAGTACTCACCGTCAGTACATGATGACAAGGACAATTGATTGTCCTTTTACCATATATAAGGTACTTTGGCTTTCGAGCGAGATGGGGCATGATTGTCTTGCGAGGCTCTGCCCAAGTCCATAAGGTTACGGACGACGGCTTTCCCGGCGGACATGGGAAGTGGTCAAGGAAGAAGCTGGGTTGCTATCGTCAAGAGCGTTCTATTGTTGCTTCAATTTAGAATACTGGCCCTCTCTCAGCCTTTTTCTCCTCCATTAGGGCCCTGGCGCCCTCTTTGATGTGGACTTCGGACATGGGAAGTGGTCAAGGAAGAAGCTGGGTTGCTATCGTCAAGAGCGTTCTATTGTTGCTTCAATTTAGAATACTGGCCCTCTCTCAGCCTTTTTCTCCTCCATTAGGGCCCTGGCGCCCTCTTTGATGTGGACTTCGGACATGGGACTGGTGTAGAATCTACTTTCGTCGTCGCGTGACTAGTAAGGGATGCAGCGATACACCAACGTACAGTATGCCTGTATATCTTCCGGACTATACAAAATGTCAATATCCCATATCATGTGAGAACAGAAAGCCGCACGAGGAGAGTGGGTGGGCGCTGACGGACTCAAAATCCATCAGGGCATCTGTCGGGTCGTTGGAAATTCCATCGAAGAGGACATCCTTGGCTTCGTCCTTGTAAACTCTGTTCCTTCTCTGCAGAGGGCGTGTTCGGGCCACCAGCGGGGGAGCTTGAGGATTGTTAAGGGACTGGGGAAAGGTAGAGCGATGACTATAGACAGGTGGTTAGCAGCGCACATTGACATCATCCGGATAGGAGCGCAGCTCGAGCTGGCTCTTATACGTACTCGGATTCCGAATGCATGGGGTCGACCATGCCGGCTCAGTGATCCCAGAAAAGCTCGCGGGTTTTGTTGTTGAAGCTGAGGCTTGAGAGGCTTGAAGAAGGTTTGGACGCAGAAGGCATAATGTTACAGTAAATGGACGGGGACAGAGTGGCGGAACGGCGGCTGACGAGATTATTCCGTGTTCTGGCCCTCACATTTGCATCCTGTGCGATAGCGACGATATCGATTGGGGAGCAAGACAACAGAAGTGATATTGAGGCATAGCCGCAACATGATAGAAAGTAAGCAGATGTCGCCTTTGGCTGTCACATAGGTGCGCATCGACTCGGTCGTCAGGCAATGGCGTGCCTATGTGCCGGTGCCCAAAGCGACTGCATTTGCAGCCTGCACTTCTGACTTCTCTTCCTCACCCAACATTGTCCATCCTACCCATCGCCCATCCCAGTACTCGGCTCCGCTACCCATAGCTCAGGAACATCCTCCCTCGCCTTCCCCCTCCTGCGGCATGGCAGCCGTCATAAGCCGGCCATGCTTCGCCACTCTGTCGCCCCGACGTCACCTCAAGAGTCAGCCAGCCCATGTCTTTCAGTAAACCATCCTCTCGGGACCACCTACATGTATGAAGCCAGTACCGCGCAACATCAGCGGCCGCCCTGCTGTCTCCTCCTCTTTGCCAGAAACGCCTTCAACCCCAAGCCGAAGCCCGTGTGGATAGGGATCGGTGTGGGAGAAGTCTCTCCATAGAGACACACAGCCTCTATTGCTTCCCAGCCTTCCGCCAAGATATACTCAGGCCTTCTCCCCGAGACTCTGGTCCAGATACAGGCATGTGCCTCGCAAATGGCCCGACCAATGGAGCCGGTGCTGTCGTGAGGCCAATAAGGGTCTATGCGGTACCCTCGTCCAAGGTCGCATGATTCAGAGCCATGACCATGTTGGTCTTGACGTGACATTGGTGAAAAGCGTGTGGCGCTTACGAGAGAGGGGTAAGGGGGGTCCAAGGAACCGACGAGAGAGGAAGATTATGCGTATCTCACTATAACCCCAAAAGAAATATATAAAAGCTGACACTGCAGTAGAAGCAACGTCGTTGGATCGAGCCGCCCTCCGTGCTTTGGGAAATGTACCTGCACACGCTATGCTCAACGCCACCCACCAGGAAGCCCATCGCCGATCATTCCAGTCCTTCTCCCATCTCTCAGGATTCCTGTCCTGCTCAGAACAATGCCATGTGGACGCAAATGCGGTCATGGATCCTCACCATGCGAATTGACAACGATGCCGCTCAAGCCACTGCTGTATGCGACGCGAAGCTATCCGCCGCCGACAGCAGTCCACTCTGCTTCTATCTGAGGCAGTCGAGACTGGCTATCCCAGCTGCAAGAAAAGGAAGAGCACAACGTAATGATCTTGACATATCATGATGACGGGAACGATATATCTACTACTCCATCCACCGACAGCGACGGCGCCCCACCAATCCACACCTGCCTATCGACATGTCTCCTCCCATCTTCCTCTCCCATGCATACAGCAAAGTCTTCCTCTATGGTCCTTCTCCATTCTCTTCCTTGGACAGGCATATGGAGGCAGTCACACCCCAAGCAAGCTATGGAATAGGGCGTCACAGTGAGTATCTTTCCAGCAGCGGAAGACATCTTACTGACAGTGTCATAGGCCCTACTACTATTATGACTAGCTTGGCGACGACGAGGATGACGAGATGAGCGAGTCCGAGCTCTCCGCTACCCCATCTACCGACAGCGACGGCTTCCGAATCCTCCACAAAGCTTTCCTGGCGTCGGATGGTTCTTACAACGAAGCGAACTCAAGGGCGGCAGCGTCTCCTTGGTTACCCGAGTCGGCCGTCTACGTCCCGCTGTCCCCCGAGATCTACCACGGAGGCGCCTTTCCAACTTTCTCGCCTTCCTCGCCCGTCTACTCTGAGGGATTATTTGTGTTCTCCCCTATCTCTCCCGTCTACACCCCCGCCTCCCCCACCTACTCTACCGCCTCTCTTCTCCCCGAGGCGGTCTGACATGTTAGAGGCTGTCAGTAAGCCACCTTCCTCTCACCAGAAAAGACTCTTAAGAGCTCATACCGCAGTAGTGCGATGATACATCGAATCTATCCCGCTTTTCCTTTAACGCAACCGACCTTTGCCGTGCCATGCCTGCCCTGTAATGGCCGGCGATCACCCAATATCACCAGCTCTTGGTGGATGACTTGTTGGCGTCGGCTTCCTCTCCTTCTTTGGCCAACGTGGTCAGACTGGACATATTGGTGTATGCTGTGAACCCCATGGATCCTGTCCCGGGGTATGGGAGGCTGTACACACCGGCTTGGGCCCAGCTGTGGAGATCATGGACTTCAAGCAGATGCAGTTGAACCAACAGCAGTGGCATGACGATCTCGAAACCTTCAACAGGGACGACACCATCCCCAGCCCCGCCCCCCTCCCAAGCGCCCTGCCCTGGTTGGACCAATGCCGCGTGGATGCAAACACCGTCATGGCTCATCCCGTCTTCGACGACGCGGTCGCCCAGTACCCAGTCAACCTTCGATGACCTCCGCCCCCCCTCATCGTTGTCGGATACGCAGCAGTCCAGGAGATCATTCCCGACGTCCTTCCTCTCCTGCGCGCCAAAACTCCAGACCTTGACAACTCCCCCATACCAACAATTGGACTGGCATTTTGAGACGGTGCGGCTCGGGTACCTCTCGGGGAAAGCTGGGTTGTTAAGTATGGTGAGACGGGTACAGAGGGCTCCGGAGAAGGACGCCGGTGTGGAGGTGGGAGCAGTATTGGCGAAGAGACAGAGGTTGACTGTGGCGACGATCACCACGACACCCACGACAAGCTCCTGGGGCTGAGGTTCTGGGGCTGAGGTTCCGGTCAGTCGGGGTGTGGAATTGTGCATGTAGTCGATGAACTGATGAGTAGTGTCTCACATGTTGACGAGCAACTATCTGTGCTTCTCTTTCCCTGTACCGTGCACCTGCTCATCTTGCAACAAATCGGGAATAAGTCACAACATACATACAGACCTCTTTCTCAAGTTTAAGACTTTCTTTGATTCTCTCCCTTTACAACTTGGCCCGCTCCTTTCCATCCGCCTTCAACAGCCTTTTACTGGCCCGCCTCATACGCTCACTCCTCTCTTGCAGCTCCTCCACTCTCTTCAACTCGCGTTTCCCAATCTGCTGGATATGCACTTCATCCGGGCCCTGCTCTCTATCAGCTTGCACTTTTCGTAAGGAGCGAAGAAGGTGGACGTACATCGGCAAAACGTAGAGTCCGAAGCTGGGCATACCAAGCCGCCAGAGGCTGGTCTTGGGAGAGACCTTCGGCACCGTGAACTTGGATAGCGCGGTCGACAGTACGGAGGGCCATCGCCGGGACCGTAAACTGTGCCGAGCGTCAGCGCCTCCATACCTCGAGCAAGGGGGCATACCTTAGCAATACCAATATCCTGCAACGCCCCCTTCGCCCCGGCCTGATCAATCCTCTTCGCCGCCGCATAAACCAACAACCTCGACTGGTCCAACTCTGCCCTCGCATGCGCAATCTCCGCCAACACCGTCCCATGCTCTTTGAGATACTTGCCAAACGTCTTGCGGTTCGGGGACGATACCCTCTGCAGCATGATATCCAGCGCGCGCGAGGCGATCCCGAGTGAGCGCATGCAGTGGTGCAACCGCCCCGGCCCGAGTCTGGCTTGGAGCATCTCGAATCCCCGCCCCAAGCCTGCTGGACCGCCGACGACGGCTTTGTTCTTGTCCACTTGGACATTGTCGTATACGACTTCGCAGTGCCCTTCGGGGGCATCATCGTACCCATAAACCTTCATCGGACGGACGACCTTGACGCCTAGCTGCTTTGGCTCGACGAGCAGGAGAGAGTGGCGTTTGTAAGGGGAAGGGTTGGAGGGGTCGGTGATGGCGACGACGATGTGGATGGCTGTGCGGGGGTCGCCGGCGCCAGAGATCCACCATTTGTGGCCGGAGAGAGAGTAGTAGGGGGAGGAAGGGGAGGGGAGGGAGGCGATGGTGTTGTGGAGGTTGGATGCGTCTGAAGAGGCGACTGTATAGAGTCAGCTCGGTCGTTCCCTATGTGCTCTGTACGCACCGCCATATTCGGTCATGGCAAAAGCACTTCTGGTTTCCCCGTTAAGCAGCGGGGCAAGATACTTGTCTTTTTGCGCGGGAGTGCCGAAACGGGCCAGCACTTCCATGTTGCCAGTGTCTGGGGCAGAACAGTTGGTAGCTTGGGAGGCGAGGTAGATGGAGTGGCCCATGATCTCTGACATTACTGCGTACTGTAAAAGGTTGTTAGCAGGTCGAAGAATGAAGCGGAGAAGACATACTTCAAGATTCGTCAGACCCCCACCCTGCCCACCTGCCATACCCTGAAAGTCGCCCCCGCTCAACCACAAGTTCCACAGCCCCTTTGCTTTTGCCTTTGCCTTGAGGTCTTCTAGTGCTTGCGGGACAGCCTGCCAGCGGGTAGCAGGATCGTCGGGGATCTGAGAGTGGTACAGACTCTCTGAGGGAATCACATCGTTCTACCAAGAGCGTCAGTAGACATGAATCGAAGAGGATGAGGAAGCATACTTCGAGAAAGTCGATGAGAGTGATCAAGAGGTCTTTGGCACGGGGCGAGATCTGGGACTCGACGAGGTTCCATGCGCCGGGGGAGATGTAGCGGAGGACGGGGTGGTCGCTCATGGTAGTTAGTATGAGAATAGAAGAAGAAAGAAAAAAGAAGAGAGAAGAAAGATAAGAAGCTGGCTACATATATAATGACCTCGTGGTGGATTCCTCGGGGCAGCTGACAGTGGTTCGGATTGCCGGTGGCGGCGGTCGCCGGTGGGTCTTCGAGAGTAGGCGCCCGACCTCAAAAGCAGCTCTCTATTATAATGCATGCATTCTGAATGTGACGCTGACTGGAGGTCTACTAATTTATACACATCAGGCGACAGGCGACGTCTGTACCCCCGAAAATACTCCAGGACGCCCTACGCCGCGCTCGGACCACCGCAAGGCGCAGAGCCGCGTCCTTGTCGTTATGTGATTGTCGTTTTGTGATTGTTATCTTTCATTTCTCTTTCGCCTTTCTACAGCCACTTGTCCTCAATTCACATTCACCCTCCTTCTCTCTGTCATCCCACCCAATCATCTCACCTAGGCGCCTCTCGACGACACCATTTCCCATGACGATCAAGGCGACGTCGGGCTAGTTGAACATGGCGCTCCAGGGGATATCAGGAGAGGAAGCAAAGTGGTGAGTTGATAGTCGGCACCCGATACTGTCTGGCTGACCAAACACAGTGCCGTCGCAGTATCTAGTAGCGAGCACCACAAGCTCAACATCAGAAGGCAGCGCTCCGATGTGGCTGCTCATCATCATGAAAGACGTAAGCGGAGTACCCTCCTAGAGTGTTCTCATGCTGAACAGTCATTCTAGGCTGTCATGGGCGTGGAACTTTTTCGAGACATTCGGTCCATGCCTACACACGAAGAGTCAGAGAAGACATCGTATCTCAGAGTGAGTCAAAGGTTCAAGACCTAAATGCAGTCTGGCTGACACAAGCACAGTATCCATCAATATCAACCTGCCGAGGCTCGTCCGACAAACGAAAGCCTCCAGTTCGAAACGGCTTTCCAACGACTGTGACTGTCTCCGGGAGGATGAGTGTACTGTCTTGCTTGACCTTACCTGCTGGTGGACCTGTTCGCTCTTTACTGGGTGTGCTCGGGAAGCCGGAAGACCCTCTTATTCATTGAGCTCTTGGTTGCGGGACTGTTTGTCCGAACCGCCAAGAACTGGGTGCAAGACATCGATCCTACTCGCCTCTCAAACCAGCTGTTGAAGGCGAATATGGAGTGAGATCCCAAACCCCACTTGCGTCGTACGGCGCTGACTGTCTATAGGGCCTCCAAGGTGTACATGTTCCCCGACAACACCTGGAATGTAGCGCAGGGTGCCTGGCTCCAAATAGGTAAGGTGTACCCCGTTGAATTGTCTCAGACCTGACATGACCATACAGAGCGGGTGATGGCAGACCTTCTCTCAATGTACCGAGCGCTGGTGTCAGACAAGAGGAAGCAGCAGCACCGGCCGATCTTCTACGACAACATCTACCTGTTTGGGAAGAATGTGGTTGCAGCTTTCAGAGTAAGTAATAGAGATTCATCAAGGCGAAAATGATAGATGTCTGACGCCATCATCAGATCGGGCGGGAGATTGTCGTGATGTCTAGTCTGGAGAGGGAGGATTTCAACATCGTCAGTCGCTCTAGACGGGATTCGTCTCCAAGCTGATCACGAGTTCTAGTTCTCTACTCTCAGGAGCTACGGGGCTACTTCCCCCGACATGTGGCAGTCTTTAGAGAGTGGAAGGAGCGTTCGGCGGGGTTTTGATGGGTGAGACAAGACAATTTACGAAATGGATTTGCGCCAATAGTAGGACTGCCCATTGCAGCATCCCCGTTCTTGGGTCTCTTCGATGGCAATCCTCACGAGAAGTCGATATAACTGGTCTGCAACTATAGGCCAGTTGCCAATACTTTTTCACCTCGCAGAACTCATTGGACCATCGGAGATCAGTTGGTCCGGATTGGGGTGAGGGTGGTATTGTGGGAAGAGTGAGCTGCATCTTATCGCATAGGAAGGGAACTGTATACTGATGTCAATTAGTGGATGTCACGCATGAGGCTGTAGACTTGACACCGCCGGATGATGCTCGACATGGAACATGTTCTTGCCCGCAGATGTCCCGCTTTGGTACGATCAGACCGGCTGGGTACACCCTCGATCAACACATCAGATCATCAGAGACATTGCCACAACAGCCCAATTGGCACCTGCGAATTTAGGCATTGTGAATCCATAACAACATCTATGGAAATGCAGCTGACTTGCTGCTTTTCAAGATCCGGACTCTAGCTGCTATACTGTGTCCACCCACAAGATGGTCATCTGCCAAAAGGATGGGGTTAGAGCGGAATACAAGCCCTCGACCATGAGCTTTTCTGCATTCGCAAAGGATGTGAGCCTGATTCAAGGAAGGGTGAGCTCATGTTGCTTTCATAATATACCCGACAAGCTGACGAAACGATACTAGTCGTGCGGCAGAGTTCCACCCCAGCCTTTTCGGCGGAGAACCCCTAGCCAGTGAGCAGGATAACATGTATGCCGACGTGACAAGGTGTGATCTATATCTGATAGCTTTCCAGCCTCATTGCCACAGGCCTCTTGGAGAGCACCTTGACTCTCCTGTTTGACACTCTTGCGAGGGGTTTCGAAACCGACATGGATCACGACGACTCGTCAGAATTGCCCTGTGCCATCACGCACACATCCAACGAGACCGAGGAGTGACATTTTGCCAAATGGATTAGAGAATGACGACTTTATATATCAACGAATACACCCTTGATCTCACCAAGTCGCAACAATATTCTCAAGTCTGTAAGTCCGAGTACACTCAAGCTCCTCGAACCATGACTGACTCTTTGCGCGTTGCTGGATCAGCCCGCACGCCGTATATGATGGCCACTATGTACTAGAACCTCGATGCCGCTACGCAAAGCCAA
The DNA here is from genome assembly GCA_036426225.1 of Cryptococcus sp. DSM 104548. Taxonomy (NCBI): domain Eukaryota; kingdom Fungi; phylum Basidiomycota; class Tremellomycetes; order Tremellales; family Cryptococcaceae; genus Cryptococcus; species Cryptococcus maquisensis. The sequence continues at coordinate 728,564 of CP144038.1, forward strand.
TACTGGTGAGCATCATTGATACCACTCGCAAGCAAGGGGCCGAACTGATCTCAGATTCCCGATGTACCAGTCCAAGCACTCGGAAGCTTCGCCCGGGGGCCGGGCAGGGGGGTCCGTAGGTTACATAAGCAATTACTCATCCCCAACGGGTTGGAATCTTATCGTTATCTGACCCTGAATCACTGGCGTGGATTTCGTTGGGATCCATCTCCATCTTTTTGCTTTTCATCTCGTCTGTCACATGCCACTGTACAATACGGCACATCTCGCGGACTGCCCGGGCTCATGACGTACAGGTAGATGTACCTGACTAGGATCCGAAAGGCTCCACAGTCTTCACATGCTGCGCGCGGTACTCTGCGTTTGAGCATGGGCAGCAGAAGGCGGCGAGTTCCGCCTGGGACGGGCTGCCGAAGAGGGAGTACGTAGAGCATGTTGAATGATGCCTGAAGGAGATCAGAGGGGGGCGCATGCATCGCGGAGGGCATCGCTCGGGTGCAGTTGGGATGTATGTAGTATGTGCAATTGCATTGTCGATACTGATAGAGAGACATGGCGCCGAAGATGTCCGATGGTGGTATCCCCAAAAAATAAGGTGACGCGTTTGGACGGTGCATGGATGAATCGTGGATACGCGAGCAGTATATAAGAACCGCTGAATTCTCATCCGCCTCTTTCCCCCGCCACTCTTCTCTTTCTTTCACCATGTCCTATTCCTCTCCTATGACACCGCCCACCTCGGACGACGAGAGCGGTCTCACTCGCCGCCGTCCCAACCCCGTCGACCAGCTCGACCCCGCCTACTCTCCACCCCACACCCCAGAGGCCGTCCCTTCAAAATCCAGTGCGTTTCTCCTTTCATCGGCCACCGAATTGCCACTGACATCTCGTAGGATCTGAGACTTTGAATGGCGTTCACCCTATCAAGCCCACTATGCAGGCCTCCGATCGCCACATTCCCGACAACTATGTCACCCACACCATTTCTACCCAGAAATACCTCCCACCTATCACATGGAAGAATGTCATCTTTGAAATCCAGTGGATCTCTTTCCTCGCCCTCACCGTCACCCCTTCTCTCGCCACTTATGGTATCTTCTCCACAGATTGGAACACCAAGACCGCTCTCTGGAGGTGAGTCCATTTGCCACTTTAAATGAAAAAGTCTCACACATTCCGCAGTGTCATCTATTACTTTATCACCGGTCTCGGCATCACTGCTGGTTACCACCGTCTCTGGGCTCACCGAGCTTACAACGCCGGCCTCCCTCTTCAATACCTCCTCGCTGTCGCTGGCGCTGGTGCCGTCGAAGGCTCCATCAAGTGGTGGTCCCGAGGCCACCGAGCTCACCACCGATACACCGACACCGAGCTCGACCCCTACTCTGCCCACAAGGGCTTTTTCTACTCGCACGTCGGATGGATGTTGGTCAGGCCCCGAGGCAAGATTGGTGTCGCCGATGTCAGTGACCTGTCGAGGAACAAGGTTGTCAGGTGGCAGCACAAGAACTATATTCCCTTGATTCTCTTTATGGGTTTCATCTTCCCTACTCTTGTTGCTGGTCTTGGCTGGGGTGACTGGAGGGGTGGTTTCTTCTTTGCTGGTGCCGCTAGGTTGTGCTTTGTCCACCACGTGAGTGCACCTTTTGCCTTTTTTTTTGGGACTTTACTGACGTCTCTCAGTCTACTTTCTGTGTCAACTCCCTTGCCCACTGGCTCGGTGAACAACCTTTCGACAACAAGCACACTCCTCGAGACCACATGATCACCGCTTTCTGCACCATCGGCGAGGGCTACCACAACTTCCACCATCAGTTCCCCATGGACTTCCGAAACGCCATCAAGTGGTTCCAGTACGACCCCACCAAGTGGTTCATCTGGACCGCCTCCCAGCTCGGCATGGCCTCCCACTTGAAGCGTTTCCCCGACAACGAAGTCAAGAAGGGCCAGTACACCATGAAGCTCCAGCTCCTCAAAGAGCAAGCCGACGAGCTCAAGTGGCCCAAGTCGAGCAACGACCTCCCGGTCATTTCTTGGGACGACTTCAAGGCGGAAGCCAAGGAGCGTTCCCTCGTTGCCATCCACGGTTTCATCCACGACTGCTCTTCCTTCAACGAGGACCACCCCGGTGGTGCTCACCTCATCAAGCGAGCTATCGGTACCGACGCTACCACTGCCTTCTTTGGTGGTGTGTACGACCACTCGAATGCCGCGCACAACTTGCTCGCCATGATGAGGGTCGGTATTCTCGATGGTGGTATGGAGGTCGAGCACCTGAAAAAGCGCCCTGCCTCTACTTCCTCTTCCCTCACTGCTTCCCCCGTGTCTTCCGCCGCATCAGACGACATCCAGTCCCTGCCAGACGACGAAGACTTCCGCCTCGACCAAACCCAGCTCAACTCTCAGGGCCCCAAGCCTAAAGCTCCCTTTGGCCAGCCTCAGGCGGCCGTGGCGGACAGGTGGACACTGTCGGTGCCGCCAAGTGAGAAGTTGAGGATTGTGCAGACTGTGCCAGAGATAAGGCCGGGGTTGTTTAGGGGCAAGAGTGTGGGAAGGTTGGAGCAGGCGACCAAGGCGGATGTTGGGGGTGAAGTCGACGAACTGATTGGGGAGGCTGAGGCCTAGAGCGTCTAGATGCTTCTTTTGCTGTTTTTTTTCTTTCTTTTGGTCAAGTCTCCGGGGTCGGGGTACTTTTGTCGTCGTCTATTTCTCCTGTCTCACATTCATCACACTATCATTACTACATCACCACAAACTACCTTTCATCATGTGCATTCATTTCATAGTCCATTCATTATACAACGAAGCGCTCTTGCGTAAAAGAAGAGAATCAAACAATGTTGATAGAAAAATGAAAAAGATAGAAACAACTGGTTCAGCTGCCCATTGACCTCGAGAATATGTTCAAAGTGAAATGAAAGAGCAGAGTGGCGCGCTCTGGCCGTGGAGAGGTCCGCCTCCGAGAGATCGAGCACCGACTTTTGGCGATCCGTATCTGACTTGTGCACATCCTTGTCTCTGGCTTCGACATCAATGCCCATCGCTATCCCCGCCATCAAAGAAGCACGAGCTCCTGCGCCCGCCTCGGGAGCAGCGCAAACCTCAGCAACAGCGCCAGTGCAGTTCCCGCGCAATCCAGCGCGTTTAGCTGTAGCCGCTCGCGATACCCCGTCCGGTCCAAGCTCTCGCCCAGCATCGAGCTCCCGCCGTGTGTCCCAGCCCAGCTCCGCCCCTTCTCCCAACTCTGCCTCTATTGATGCGATAGGAGAGCCTTCTGAAGCAGCCTTGAGAGAAGATGCAGAGACGCTCAAGAGGGCGAGGATGAGGAAGGCGCAGTTGCAAAAGAAGGTCGAGAGGTGGATGGATGTCTTGAGTGAAGATACCGTTGGAAGGGAGACTTTCAAGAGGGCTGTATGTGCTTTACATTCATGAGAGGAAAGGGGATATAGCTGATACAAGAGCTAGGCGGCGCATTTGACCCCGCCACAATATCACGAAATCCTCCACGAACGCCACCTCAACTCCCTCTGCTCCTACCCTCTCTGCTCAAACCTTCCAACTGCTCCATACTCTTCCCGCCGAAAGTTTATCATCTCCACCTCGAAAAGAAGTATCGACCCTGCTTCGGGCAATGAGCACGAGGGGTTTTGTGGGAAGAAGTGTAGAACGAGGAGTAAGTGGGTGGAGGGGCGGTTGAAGGGGGAGGCGGTGTGGTTGAGGGACCTTAGGGGTCTGGGTAGGGAAGAGGGGGGAGGGGTGGAATTGTTGGAAGAGGTGGAAGAGCGAGGAGAGATGCCGTCGCTTGAAGATGTCGGGAGGAGAGCTTCAGAAGCGAGCGCCAACGCCAACGACGCTCCTACCGCGCCTGCAGCCCTCCGCCCACAGCAAATCATCGCTCCCGCCAAACAGCCTCTTCTTGCTGAAGGGGCCGAGTTGAAGCCGGGTCCGAATGCGGTGACAGACTTGATCAATTCGTTGATGATTCACGAACGGCCCGTCTCTGCGCCCGGAGCGCCTCCACAGGCAGAGCAAGTCCCTGTGGCCCAACCATTACCTCTGCCTCTACCAAGACCTACCAGTGCTGTCAAGTCTAGCCGGGCCTTGAATGCCAGAGAACAGAGGAGAGATCAAGCATCTCTAATCGCTGCCCCGGCGACCTTGACACGTTCAGTCCTCTCTGCCGCTCAGGCTGTCCCTTCCTCCGTCCGAGCCGCGTCGGGCGGTGCCGACCCTTTGACTTCGTCTTCGACACCAGGCGAAAAGAGTAAAAATAGGGGCGGACCAGGACAGGAGAGTGAAGAAGAGGAGAGCGACGAGGAGAGTGATTGGGAGAAGGAGATGAGTTTTGGACCGGAGGATGAAGAGATGAGGGGACTGTTTGAGGAGGCGGAGAAGGCTAGGGAGATGGCCAAAGATGGGGAGGAGGGCACTGAGGAGGGAGCGTAGGGAGATGCATCCTGTATCTTCATCTGTAGATCTTTGACTTTATACCGAACATGAGCAATCGCCTTTCCTGCAGTGGACAGACAGAGCAAAACGCCCTATTGCAGCATGAAGGGCTCTCACTATGGTACGTCTCACCTCTAGATAGGAACATCTTGATCATTACATCCGTCTACATGTTTGCGAACTGGTGTTAGGCCCAACGTCTATCTCGCCAAAAAGTCCTCCCTCACGCATGAGTTAATGACTTGATGACCTCACGACGCGTTCGACATTTTCAGTCATCTTCTTTGCCAAATTCTCTCAATCTTCTTCATTTGCATCTCTCGCATCCCTCCTATCATCGCCACCTCTCTCATTATCACCGCCAGCATCCTCACTCTCAAATGGCAGACGCATCGCCGCTTGACGTCCCTCCGGATGATATGCAGGATGCAGGACCGGACGTACACCTAGAATGGCCCAATACCGAGGCTACCGGCCTCGTCGAGCTTGTCAGCAGCGACAACATATATTTTTCTGTCCCTCGCCTCATTTTGCAGGCTTATTGGTATTTCTCTCTCCCCGTGTCCTTTGACTGGCATATGGATGGGAACGTCCACTTGTGATAGACACAAACGAAGCGTACTTGTACCGTGTTGCTGCGGACAAATGGGAAAACCTTCACTGGAAATTCCTTGATATACTGTGTGTGGCTTCCGATATAGATTCTCCGGGATATGTGGGTTTTGTGTCCCAGATAATAGTTGAACAACATCGCAAGATTGCGAGACAGAGCCCTGCCTGGGACCACACGAAACACGGGCAAGAGCCCTTGGATTATAATGAAGGTTTCTCAGCTCATATCGATGCTTCCTGTCCGCTGGACCCTTTGCGATGGCCAAGGAGTGTCTGGGAACGTCTGGGTCCAAATCGGACCCATGCATCAATATACTGTCGACAAGAAAGTAATGATGGCAAGCGCGGGCAAAGATTCATGAAAGCCATTGAAACGGGGCAATCCATTGAGACGGGGCAATGAATCAAGGTATCTGTAAGAGGAAGTGTATGATGGCAGATGAGTTGAACTGCACTGACTGACTTTCATGGGCCACTCATCCATACGTGGTGGTCCTGCTAGATTTGTACTTATACAGTATCAATGCAAGAGACTCCATATCGCGGAGTCACTCCTCCGGCAGACCACGGCGGCCGGCGGCAAGGACCGGTGCTGGCCGGGTGAATCGGACCGACCATGCCAAAAGTTCCTCAGCTCGCTCCGTTATCTATATAATCAGCCATTCTGCAACTTTGGTATCTCATCCACATCCACGACCATTGAATTATTCTACGCACAATGGCCCCTAATGGTACTGCTGGTCAACAGGCTGTCGTCTGTCATGCTGGACTTGATCTGAGAGTCGTGAGTCGCCTTGAGCCGCAGAGAGATATGACCCCCGAGACTATATAACATGGCACAGTACTTATGGATGCCACAGGAAGACCGCGAAATCCCAGCACCCAAACCTGATGAGGTCCAGATCAAGGTAGCAATGACTGGTCTGTGTGGGTCGGATCGTGCGTTTCCATCTCACACCTCCCTGTAAGGCTTGCTGACCATGCTCAAGTCCACTACTATCTGCATGGAGCCAACGGCGCTTTCAAGATACAAGAGCCTCTTGTACTTGGGCACGAAGCTTGCGGCATTATCACATCACTCGGCTCTTCCGTGAACCCCGGTCTCAACCTCAAAGTTGGCGACCGTGTCGCGATGGAAGTCGGTGTCTACTGCAAGACTTGCAAACAATGCAGACGGGGAAGATACAACCTATGCTCCAAGATGAGATTCGCCAGCTCCGCAAAGACCTTCCCGCATCTGGATGGCACGCTACGAGAGGTGATGACTTGGCCGGCTGATTTGGTATACAAGTGCGCCTCCCTCCTCTTCTTCCCTGAATGTCAGCTGATGGATCCGAAAGGCTACCGCCCGATCTTGAACTCCCCCTCGCTGCCCTCGCCGAACCCCTCTCTGTAGTACTCCACGCCTACCGCCGTGCCCAGCTCACTCCGGGCGCTCGCGTCCTCATCATCGGTGCCGGCGCCGTCGGCCTCCTGACCTGTGCCCTCGCTCGCGCTTCCGGCTGTACATCCGTCGTTGCCGTCGATATCGAACAAGGCAAACTCGACTTTGCCAAGGAACAACAATGGGCGACAGAGGTATTTGCCTTGCCTAAAGGCCCTAGAGTCAGTGGACTGGAAGCGCTGGAAGTGGCTGGGGGTCACTGGGAGGCTTTGAAGAAGAGTGAGGCAGTCCAGAGTGTGGAAGGGTTGGAGGATGGGTTTGACGCGGTGTTTGAATGTACGGGTGTCGAGAGCTGCATGCAGATGGCTCCCATGGCAAGTCTTTTGTTCTCCACTCTCGGCATCGACTGACGATTTCTCAGGCTGCTGCTATCGGTACCAAAGTCCTCTTTGTCGGTATGGGCACCAAAGTCCTCTCGCTCCCTACTGGCCCATCCCTACTGTCCGAAGTCGACCTAATTGGTGTCTTCCGTTACTGCAACACCTACCCCGATGCCCTTGCGCTTCTCGCTTCTGGAAAGCTCGGTAATGTGAGCAAGATGGCTAGCCATTACTATGCGCTGGAAGATGCCGAGGTGGCGTTTGAAGATTTGAAGCGAGGCAAGGATAAGGATGGCAAGACGGTCATCAAGCCTATGGTTGGTAACCTCGAGCTGTGCGGCATCCAAAAATAGTGGCTATAGATGGTGTGTTGTACATATCTGTTTCGTGTATCACGAAGTGAGATGAAAAGTCTATGCATTCAACCTTGTTATCACTTCTTTCCATTCTTTTTCGTCAACTGCACATCAGAATTCTATTCAGATACCTCGAGACAACAAAGAAAACACTCTCTAATTTCTCGCAATCAAACCAGTCCTACCACCCATGGTCTCGGCCAACGGCTTGATATACGCCCACCACTCATCTGTCCCCTTCCTCAACTTCATATCCGTCACCTTCAACACCTCATCCATCGTAGCATAGATGACCTTGCTTCCTCGGATAGCAATCATCGTCGCCGTCTCCTTGCTGTACACTGGCTTGCTCGCGCTCCTAGCCTTGTGGTGCGCGGTGGACTGGGCGTTGGGGACGGCGTGCTCTTCGAGGAATTGCATGCACTTGAGTGCGAGACGGGCGGCACGGGTTCGGTCGAGAGGGGAGGGAACTCCGCCTTGGAGGGTGTGGCCGAGGGCAGCAGATCGGGCGTCAAAGAGATCCTTGCCTTCTTCACGGAAGATCTTGGTGAGGACCTCGGTGGTGTAGACGCTGGAAGCCTTCTCAGACCTATTCAAGAGTCAGCTCTAGCCCTTCTATCACACTCTTGGCTCACTTGATGACCAATCGACCCTCGCTCTTGCCCTTCTCGTCCAAGTTGTACCTCTTTTTCAAAAACTCGACATCCTCCTGCAAGAGCTTCAAGCTCACACCATCTTCCGGTGTATACACCAGCACAGCACCGACAGCCAACGCGCCCATCGTAGCAATGTATCCACTCATACCACCCTGAGTCTCGACAACAAACACTCGGTTCCTCGAGGCAGACGCTGACTGCTTGATGGCATCAGACGCTTCCACCAACGCGTTGAGCGACGTGTCGGACCCGAGAGAAAAGTCGGTGAGGGGCACATTGTTGGACAAGGTGGCGGGGAGGTGGATGATGGGGATCTGGAACGCGGGATAGTTGGCGCGGTTCTGTTCGAGCTGGACGACAGAGTTGAAAGCCTCAAAGCCACCGATGAGGAGCAACGCATCGAGCTGGTGTCGTTGGAAACCGGCAGCGACAGATCCGATATCGACACTGGGGAGAGATCGGTTGGTACCAAGCTCGGAGCCACCTCGGGTAGTCCAAGAGTCGACTCGAAGCCAGGACAGCTCAGAGACATTGTCGTCGAGAAGACCTTCGAAGCCATTGTAGATGGCGACGGGGGTGTGGCCGCGGTTGTGGCAGAATCGGACAGCTTGACGGGTGGCAGCGTTCATACCACCGGCAGGAGCACCGACGCTGCAACTGGGTCAGCCACTGTTCGGATACACGTGACAGTGACTCACTGGATGATACCAATTCTCAGCCTCTTATCTTCAGAGGCCGCCTGGCTGACATCGAGGGAACTGCTGATAGCGAAAGCCTGCAGCATTTCCTGGAATTCAGAGTCCCTAAAGCTCATCGCCTTGGCAAAGTCCCTGTTTTCGATAGCAGCAGCCACCTCTTGGGTCTGCGCCACAGCCTCGAGCAAAGGGATCTTTGTAATCTTGTTCTCCTGGGTACCGATCATGTACGAAGGCGTCTCGGGCGTGGCGTCGAGCAAAGTCTGGACGGCCTCGACACCTTGGAGGGTGGGGAGGATACGGTCATAGGCGCAAGGCTTACCTCCTCGCTGGGTGTGGCCGAGGGTGGTGACTCGGGTGTCGAGACCGAGTCGCTCGACTAGAATCTTCTTGACATAGTCGGGCTTGACAGGCTGGAGGTTTTTGTCGAGGGCGCCTTCGGCGACAATGACGATGGACTTTCTCTTGCCAACCTTTCGGTGCTACAAGCAGTCTTAGCTGAGTCTCGCATAGAAGAATGGACTTACGGCCTCGAGCACGTGGCACATCTCACTCTCCCAGTCGTCAGTCTTGGGAGGGTCCTCGGGGATAAAGATGAAATCAGCACCGGTAGCGAGACCAGCGAGCAAAGCCAGCCAGCCACAGTGCCTGCCCATGACTTCGATAACAAAGGCACGCGAGTGGGAAGAAGCAGTGGAGGAGATCGAGTCGATGGATTCACAGATTCGGTGCAAAGCCGTGAGGGCACCGATGGTAAGATCAGTCATGGCCATGTCATTGTCGATCGATCCGACGAGACCGACAATGTTGAGGTGCTGGTATGCCTCGCGCTGGTCGTCGTTGATGCGCTCTTCGGCGTAGAGCTCTTCGACCAAGCTGGGCCACTCGCCTCGGAGCTTGTCGGCACCGGTCAAGGATCCGTCACCACCACAGACGGCGAGGCAGTCGATACCAAAGCTGATGAGGTTTTCGGCAGCCTGGAGACGACCTTCACGCGTTCGGACTGCTCTGTTTCAGCACAATCCCACAAAAGATGACTGGACTCACAGGATGGGCATCGGGAAGAACCAATCAAAGTACCGCCCTCACCCTGCCATCCCCTTACATCGTCCCACCCTACTCTGACAATGTACTTGCCCTTCAAACTCCTACCTTGCTCGTCCTCCGCATCGGCAATAGCCAATCCCTGCGCACCATGCGCAGCGAGCTCCTCAATGTCGCCCTCTCCAGCACCGTCCCTCAGAAGCTGGCCGTACCCAAAACTCAAATGTGTGTTTTGGAGCGGGCAGACGTCTTCGGGGTCGGTCACGGCGACGCCGTTGGACTGCAGGGCCTTCTTCTCCAACCCAGAGCTGAGCTTGTCAATCTGCTGGGAAGGAGGCAGGGAAGTGAAGGAGACGGAGCGTTTGGTGGATGACAAGGTAGGGGTCTGTGGTGCGGTGGGGGCGGGGGTGGGGTCGCTGGTGTTGCCTCGCACGAGACCTTCCCAGCCTTCACGGATGATGAAGGCTTGACAACCACGGGCGATGGCTTGACGCACGACAGCTCGGACTGCAGTCGAGTGTCAGCGCGATACAACATCAAGTTGGCGGACGTACCAGCAGCGTTCATACCAGCACTGTCACCACCACTGGTCAACACGGCAATCTTCTTTTGCCTGACTGGCTTTTTGGGCGCCTCGGGAGATGGAGCCGAGCTATCGTCGACTCGCTCCGGGACGCCCTCGAGGTCTTTGACCTGGGGTTTAATTTCGGGAGATGGTGATTGGGAAGACATGATTTGTTTTGCTTGTGGAGAAGAAAAGGAGAGAAAGAGAGAAAGAGATGCGATGAAAATGAATGACGGAGAAAATGGGAGGCAGCTGCATCATCAGCGGGAACAAATCGGGGGTGGGGCAGCTCGTGGCGGGCATCACTCTCGCACATGCAACCAGGCTCTATGCATGCAGTGGGGGAGGGGCACGGGGGAGGGCAGATGTCTGCCCCTGCGACGACTCTCTTGCATGCATGCAATCTCTGCAAATGGCATGCCCAAGTCGAGCAGAGTGCGTCATAATCATCCGACTCGCTGTTGCCCCGCATTTGCTGCCGCCGGCTTTTTCCATCCACTCCTTCTTTACCCGACACTCGCTTCTGCTGTGGTTCTGTTTGGTTGATCCGTCGTCCTCGCAAGCGTGGCTGTCCGATGGCGTCCACAAAGCCGTAACATGCCGAAACAGATCATCTCGTTCCTACGGAATGGAGTGTAGCGAGCTTGTCCCCCACCAAAGCCAGTTGCTGAAGCAAGTCCGGTGATGATGGGCTCGGCATTCGAGCCTATGAGAATGACTGATTCATGCCTGGTAGAAAAGTCACCACACGACTGCTCGGCAGACCCCAGCCAGTCGTCATCCGGTTACCCATTTTGGATGAGAAGACCATGCGACGTCGAGCTTTGGGCTTCCGTCATCCAGACTGCCAGCCAGCAACCACTGCTAGGCGCCATGAATCTCGACACCTCAAAACTCAAGCAGACATACCGTGGTCCACCTTGAATGCCGAACCAGGACTTACTTGCTGCTCTGTCAAGAAGGCGACTGCTGTCTCGTGCAATCAGGTAGACCAGTAAGGCATATGTAATGACGGCCGACAGCAGACACGTATAGAGCAGAATTGACAAGCCCGCCTCACTTTAAGCCCTCTGCTTCGGAGCCTTGGGTCACCCTTTCCGTTTGTCTGAGCCCTCTTCCACGTCTGGTCCAGCTCTCTTCCTCTGGATGTTTTGTCGACTTCTTAATCAAGACGTGCTCGTCGTTGGCTCGACAGCGCTGTATGAGCTCGTACTATGCCTCCCATTTCAGATACCACCCTGCATACCGCATGCCCCACCCAATTCACCCCGGACCATTCACGCCTGCGGGCCTAACGTGGTCTGGACACAAATCAGACCACGTCAACGTGTCGTCGTGCCCTTTCCCCATCATTCAGACTTGCCAGAGCTGCCAGATTTGCAGATCTCGGGCATTCTCTACCCATCCCCGGTCCACCCCTTCAAGGGCAGCTAAAAGATGACTCGGTGTCTGACCGTCGTTTTCAGGCCAGCAAGAGGCAGACGACGTATCTTTACGGCCGGTCGGTGGCCGGCGGGCATCAGCAGATCCACCTCCCTGATATCGTTTTCTTGGCTCTTTTCTGGACGGCATGGGAAGTGTGTCTCGTTTTCATGATATTCATGAGAAGGGGCTACTTTCTACATTTCCGACTACTGTACACATTAAAAAGTACTATGTATACAACCCATGTCTTGCGTGACTATGAACAAGCTAACCAACAACGACCCAAGATCCCCCGTCCACCGCGCTCTTGAACCGCCTCTCCTTGCCTCTCTTCTGCTTGCTCAGCGCCTCGAGTTTTTCCAGCATCTTGCTCAGCTGCACCGGCGTCGCTGGTCTCTTCCACCTCTGCTCTTCTCCTATACTCCTCTTCCTCCCCCGCTCCTCTTCATCTTCCTCTTCTTCATCGCCATAGTCTGAGCCAGAGCCCGCTAGGCGGAATGGGAATCCATGCAGCTCGGGCATCGCAGTCACCGGCTCCTCGGGCGAAAGCCCCGGCGAGCAGAGAGGCGATGGGAGCTGTAGCGGTGTGGGGGCTTCGAGCCTGGGAGTAAGGTAGTGTGGTGTCACAGGCATGGAAGGGGACGGCGCGCTGAACGAAGACGACGTGCTGCATTCAGACGGGCAGTCTGATTCCCGGCGGGATAAGAGCACCTCGCCGATAGTAGGGACAGGCTCCTCCACCTGGGGCGCTTGCAAGAGCGAGCGCGCAGCCGTGGCTTGGCGGGCGGGGGCGGGGCGGACAGGCCGGCTGGTCGAGCGGACCATGGGGGCCGAGGTAGGTGATGTTATAGGTGAGATGGGTGCCCCGCGGCGCTTGGCTAGTAGTGAGGGGGGCACAGGGGAGGGCAGGGGGGTGAGGTGGAAGTGGATGGGCTGGCCGTAAGGGGCCGGAGTGGGCTGGTAGTAGGAGTGGGAGTGGGCGTGGACGAGCATCTGGGAGTGGGGGAAGGGGGTGGAGGGGCGCTGGATGGCAGTCATTGTGGAGTGTGGAGTGGTGGAAGGGGGGACACGAGGGCTGCATGGCTGGTTATATATCTTGTGGGCTGAGAACGAGTCGCCTTCTGCTTTGTCACCGAGGCGGCAGAGCAAGTCGCATGCCGAGCCACGGCCATTTGTCCCCGACCGCTTCTCGCTCCTCGCTCCTCGGTTCCCCGCCATTCTGATCCTGCGCATGATTCAGCCGATGCAGCCGATGCATGGGGTATGCATCAGCCATGCATCAGCCATACTTGGCAAGTGTGATTGTAAGCTATCTATGCGGGGGCTGATTAGCAAGATTGCGGCATCCTGACAAGGTCCACCAGAGTCTGACAAAGCCTCATCAAGCCGGCAGCTGATGACAAAGCCTCGCCGTACTTCTTCCCCTCCACAGTTCCAGGCCACGAGTACAATCGGCATGCATGGCCGCATACTGTACCTCGGTCGCCGGAATGCCAAAGCAGCGCACCAAGCTTACCTGTGCACATGTACCTATGTGCAGTAAAAATTCTGCGAGATCCGAGCCGACTCCTCATGCGATCGAGATCACAGCTGCAGATCGGCCTGCAGATCACACCGGCCGCCGTGCATAAACCTCGACCACTGTCAACATCATACATGTAATTATTTGTATACCAAATCGTCCGTACTGTACACTTGGCAATGTCTACAACTATGTACTCTCCTGCCCTGGCTCTTCTTTCACTGCGACCCCCTCCCCGGCCCCTTTCCCAGTGCCAGTCCCAGCAAAGACACTCGACCCAGGGATCCCCACCAACTCTCCCCTCGGTCTCTCCTTGATGACCTGCCCCACACTCCCTATCCACCCCTTGCGCGTCTCCACCAGCCGCTTGACAGATTCGGGCACTGGCGGCCTGCCCGACGCGTTCAGATGCACCACTTCCCCATGCTCGCCTATAATCGTGCCATACGACCCTTCCCCCGTTGGCGGGCGTTTCTTTGGCGACAAGCCGTATTTCTTTATTCGCTTCGCCCACGCCTCTTCTATACTCTTTTCGATACCGTCCAGGGCTGCGCGGTATTCGCTGTATGCGAGGCGTTGTTTGGAGAGCTCGACGAGCCGGGTTTTGCGTGCGTCGTTGAGGGCGGTCTGGTGTGCCAGGAGGCGCTGGCATTGCCTTAGCGCGGAAGAGACTTCGTCGTCGTCTCTGTTATTTGGATCGAACTGGGCATCGTCAGCCATGCGACATTCTCAAAGAAAAAACGACTCACATCTTCATGTTCACCCAACAACATGACCGCCCTCAGCTCCTTTTTCATCCTCTCCTCCAGATCCAGCACATCCACCCTCGCAGGTTCCAACCCCATATCCTCCACCCCCCCATCTTCCCTCTCCCTCCTCTGCCTCTCCCGCTCCTTCTCCCGATCTACCGCCGTGCCCACTACAGCCGCTACGACCCTCTCCGTCAGTGCTCCCAGCCCGCGCTGCTCGTCGACGAGGTTTTCGTCCCTCATCTCGGCCGAGGGCACGAAATGCGGTTGGCTCAGCCCGCCGGATTTGCGCAGCTGGGCTAGTTGTTGTTGTCGGAGATTCGGCACGCCCATGCGCGTCCGCGTCCCTGGGGGGTTCCCATCCTCCTCATCCCACACTTCTGTATAATGCCGGCCCCGAGGCGGCACATGGTACGCTTCAGGCGGGTCTGTCCTAAACCCCAACATCGCCAGGTCATCCTCCCTCACATCGCGCAGATACGGCTCAACAAAAGACCAGAAAGTCGGGAAAGCCACCTGGTTTGGTGCCTTTTTGTTTGAATAGTCTTCGTCGACTTCAGACTGTTTCTTTGGCCCCGGTTTGGGCGGGTCTCGGGGTCCGGCGCGAAAGGGCACGAGCGGACGCGACGGTGCAGGCGGGAGCGAAAAGTCGATATGCGCCCCAGGACCCGAAGAGGGTATCGGCGTCGGCGAGTGGTCTACCGGCCTTTTCGCTTGGGGATGCGACAGTTTCAGCTTGAGCCCCGACGTTGTCGGTGTCGTCTTTGGCGGCGAGTTGTGCGCCGGTCTGTTCTGTCCCCCAGCGTGGGAGTGGGTTTGAGAGAGAGGGACAGAGGAAGCCTCGTCATCCGAATCGAGTACGCGCTTGATCTTTTTCTTCTTGGTCTGTGATGAGCCGTAGGTATGCGCTTGATTGGGCGGGGGTTTAAAGGATGCTGTAGAAGCATTTGACGGTGCTGGACTCACTTCTCTACCATCAGCACAGCCTTTGAAGAGCAGGACTGGGACTCACAGCTGGTCCTCTCGCGTTTCACCTTGACACCCGGACTACCTTTGCCCCCAACGCCCAAAAGACCCTTCTTCTTACCGCCTTGCTGTCCCAGCAGCCTCGTCCGTTCCAGCGCTTCCGACCGTAGCCCATCTTCTCTCTCCCTCTCCCTCTCTCCCTCTTTCTCTCGCTCTCGTTCACGATCCCGATCACCCCTCTCCTTATCGAGCCGTTCCCTCTCTACCCGTTCTTCATCCTCCCTCTCTTTCCTCTTTTTACTCTTCCTCAACAGTTCCTCTTGTGATGCCTGTACTTGTGCCGCCGCTGTTGTGGACTGGGAGGAATTGGAAGAAGAAGCGGGGATAGAAGAGGAATAATCCAAAAGCGCCGAACGGATCGTCTCCAAGTCGGCCAGAGGCGGGAGGGAAGGGTAGGAGGCGGTGTTTAAGAGGGGTATTAGGGGTTTGGGGATGGAGCGGGTCATCCTCCAGAATCTTTTTATGGTGATACAGTTTACTGAAGAGGGGAATAGGAGAAAGGAGAGAGAGATGGCGAGATGCAATGACAACAAACAACGCCCCGGGTCACGTGCCGGGCGCGCCTTTTGGTAGCGCCGATAGCGGGGGGGAAGGTTAGGCGCGTGCGCGTATGAACTCTAACTTTGGCGCAGAGTCTGAATATTCATATGCTACCGACGAATGATACTATACCACAATACAATACCATGATGACTGTACACGGAATCCCAAAATATGCTACACTACCAAAGCTTGATGAATCACTTTTTGGCGAGAACCAACGTACCACGAAGCTCGACTTTTTGCGTCTGACTAGACGCCACACTCCTACTACTCTTTCTGCTTCTTGAGCTTTTCTCCGACACTTTGGACCCAATAGACGACTCGTGCTGAATAAACTCGAGCAGGTACTTGTCTGCCGAGCTTCGCTTGGGGCCCTTGATAGCGCTCAGGACAGGGGTGATACGGACCGGTGACGGCTTGAGAGCTTTGTAGCGCAGATGGAGGGGTGTGCCCTTGGGCGTCTCTGGCGCAAGCGGGTCATAGTCGTCGCTCTCCAACACCTTCATAAACACCTCTCCCCTCTTCTTCCTCCCCTCGCACTTGAGCGCCTCCTTCATCGCAAACAAATACCTCACGCCGATCTCTTCCCACACCCCGCGCGGCCACTTGTTATAGTCCCACGTGTTCTCGGGCGTAAAGGTGTATCGCCAGTACTGATCTGTGATAGGTCTGAATGGCGTGGCAAGGGTTTTGGGAGGAGTCTCCGTGAGTTCTTCGAGCACCATACGAGCAGGCACCGCCATGCCCGCTTTCGCCGCTAGCACAAACACCTCGTAAGGCCTGAACTGCTCATCCCCATACCCCGCCATCGCGAGCTCGCACAACCAGCCCTGCATGACGCCCTTGACTAGGGGCGCTTTCCAGTGGTGCGCCAGAGTGAGGGCGAGGTGGAATGTCTGGACTTGGTTGCGTGGGAATTGGCGGCGGATGGAGGGGAGGGAGTTGTCTGTGAGTACGGTGAGAAAGAAGGCGAGGGGGGTGGAGGATTCGTATGAGGGGTCGGTGAGGTCTATACGCTGCGCCGGCGTGGTGCTTGTCTTTGATCTGGGCTCGGCGAGGGCGTGGTATGGAGACTCCGCTGGAGAAGCGGGGACCGAGTCGAGCAGCTCACGCAAGACCTCACTGGAGCGTGTGAGTTGATATATCGCTAGTCAGATCACTCTTACCTCGCACCGCAGAGAAGCTTGCGTGAGACATGAAAGAATATGCCATCGCTGCTGACGAGGAGAGTGTCGAGGGTTGTGTCGTTCCATGCGGGATGGACGGGGGCGTCTTCGGTAGTGCTTGAGGCGGAGGTTGTGCTGGATGGGGCGCGGGGAGGACGCTTTTTGCCATAGTATATAGGTGGCTGCTTGTACTCGAGTCCCATGGCAGATACGTGGTACAGCAACAGTCGAGTAGTAACAATGTAGTAGAGTATCACGTCGCGTCGTCAAGCGGACAAGGCCGTCGGGCAGTGATTGCACCATGTGTTGGCCATGTGCTGCGACGGAGACTCCGATTGTTCTTATCCTCCGGCTATCTCTTCTCTCTTTTACGTACAGTTCAAACACCGAGGGTCGCACACCAATCTATGCATATCATCCCATTCTATTCCCATCTCCTCATCCTCATCCATCTCTCAGCAATGACGCCCCCAGCTCCGCCACATCGCAGCGGCACCGCAGCCCGCCCAACGAAACCCTCCGCCAACCCCCCCAAGGGCCGCAAGATTGTCCGCGGCGAGCAGCTCAAACGCAATACTGCCTGCCTCAATTGTAGAAGGCGCAGAATCCGCTGTGACGCTGGTAAACCCCACTGTGCATCCTGTCTTAGGAGCGCCCAGTATCTCGCGCGTACTCAGCCGAACGAGCGACATACGATCCAGTGCCACTATGAGAACGGATCCGACTGCAGCGATAACGATGACCCGGCGGACCAGCTGCTGAGTACGGTCCATGAGGCGTTCGAACACGATGCTCACAGCCAGTCGCCGCCAATCGGTATCGAACGACGCCATTCCGAGCCCGTCGTGCGGAGTACTGCTGCTGGGAAACCACAGTACTCGGGGAGCTATACGAAAAGGGCAGGTGAGTGGACGTTTATTTCGGGGGACTGTGCTAACCAGTTTTGCAGTCGAGCTCGCAGACGCACGCATGTCCACCTCACAGACGTACTTTCAATACGCCCTCAGTGGTCCGTCGCCCATGGTCGATGCCGTTTCAGAGCAGTACCCGTCACTGCAGTTCCAAACGACCATCCAAACCCAGCCAGCTCAGCTCCAGTTGCCCACCGAGCTTCTGGAAGGTATGTCGTGGGGGTATAGTGAGCCGCAGGCAATCACCGGCGCCGGTTTGGCTGGCGCATTCTCCCAGCCCCAGCAGCACAACGCCACCCTCATGTTTTCGCCTCCGTCCCTTACCAGCCTCTCCCTCGCGCCCAAAACGACCCTCCCGTCAATGAACACCAGTGTCGTGGATGATGATGATAACTTCGACGCCCTTCCTCCCCTCCAACGACGTGCGAGCGGGGTAATCACGGTCGAAGGACTCATCGGCGACGGCAGCGGTGAGATGGATCAACTGCTCATGATGGCGGCAGCCCCCGGCCCTGCGCCTGGTCTCGAGCCCGGTGGCGGCAATGGTGGTGGCTGGCCATCATCCCTTCCTTCTCATAGTGAGCTGAAACTTCTTCTAGATACCCCACAAGCGCTCATGTCTTTTCTGCATAGCACTTGTCAATGACCTGTAAGCCGCCACTTGATTCCTCTTGTCGACAAGTACGTGTACAGTGATGGCTGACGGGATGACGACCCAGGGTCAATGTATTCTTCACAATGGTCCCTTCCATCTCGCGTATCATCCACCGCACCTCCCTCCTCACCCGGCTCTCCTGCCCCCCAACCAACCCAGAATTCCCACACCACGCGCTCATCCACGCCATCTGCGCCATCGCCGCCCAGCACGCCGCTTCCGTCCGTTCCCAACCCCATCAAACCGCTCCCAAAGATATCGGCACCTCGTCCAAAGACGCCAGCCGGGATAGACTGGACGGCCTCGTACCAGGGGAGGAAGAGAGGTTCTCGGGGGAGCAGGCGATGCTCGCGTCGGGGGCGATGGAGGGGCTGGGGAATGTGGGTGGGAGGGAATTGTTTGATGTCTTGCAGGCAACTGTGTTGATGTGTCACTGGACTCAATCAGACTCTCGGTAAGCCCCTTTATCCTCCTCGACGAGAACGAGTATTCACAGCAGACCTACGCGAACGCAGCTGGATAGACTGCTGGACCTCCCTAAGCCTTGCCACCCGGCTCATATCCTGCCTCGGTCTTCTCAACGACGACGACCACCACTATCACCCAGCGGCGGGGGCGGGGGCGGAAGGGGCCCACCACCACTCGGCCCTGCACCTGCCCAAGACGGACGCAGAAAGGGAAGAGAGAAGGGCAGTGCTGTGGTATGTCGTTTTGCTAGATACGGCTGCTTCGGCGTGTTCGGGCTGGCCGGGGACGTTGCCGCATGATGAGATTGTGAGCTTGCTTCTTGTCCTCCAGAGCTCTGGTGGTGGCGAGATACTGACAAGGGGGTGGGTGTAGAGTGCGAGGTTGCCGGCTGCAAGAGTCGATTCGGCTGTAAGTTTATACTGATCTCAACAGTATGTCGACTGATACCAAGCAGGGCTCGAGTCTGTCCATGGAGAATCCGCAATCCCACACCTCTCCCGACTTTTACCACAAGTAAGACCTCTTCCCTCCTTTCCTCCCCGTCTATCCAGGCTGACCACCTCGCTTTCCACTACTAGCCACCCAGCACCAGACAGCTTTGTCATGCTCCTCAAAGGCCAGATGCTCCTCTACCGCGCTGCCCGCTTTGTGCGTAGATGCCGCTCCATGACGCCCGAGGAGAGGGCGCAAGCGAGAGAGGCGGATGAGTTTAGACAGATTGAAGGGGATTTGGCGACTTTGAGGTGGGTCTACCCAAATGGCTTGGTTGATGCGTCGATGCTGATGCGCCGTGGGGTGGTAGTTTGACGTTTCCGAGTGCGTTGAGGGATCCGATCCAATATGTGCAGGGGGATATGAAAACACCAGATGTCGACCTCATAGTAGGTCTCCTGTCGCCCCTCGTGACCGAATGATACCTGACAGAATACCCCAGAGCGCACACATAGTTCCCCATGTCGTCGCGATCCACCTCCACGAACCTTTCGCCAACGTCAAAGACCCCGAATGCACTTCGGCTACCCGACTGCTGTCGGAAGCGAGGGCGTGCTTGAAAATTGTGTATCTCATGATCGGGAGTAGTACACATATCTCGCATATGGTAGTGCCCATTACTTCTTGTGAGTCTTTCGAGTGTATGTGTGAGCTGGGCTGACGTGGTGCAGAGTGAGTCTGGCAAGGGACAATGTGGGGCAGCAGACTGACTCGATGATAGTTATATCTA
The DNA here is from genome assembly GCA_036426225.1 of Cryptococcus sp. DSM 104548. Lineage (NCBI taxonomy): Eukaryota > Fungi > Basidiomycota > Tremellomycetes > Tremellales > Cryptococcaceae > Cryptococcus > Cryptococcus maquisensis. Next base: position 748,392 of record CP144038.1, read on the forward strand.
CAGCGCTACGAGACCGCTCCTCATGTTTTATCGTACTGCCCTAGAGGCTGCCGATGCACAAGCAGCCTCGACGCTCTATTCCGAGATTACCGTCCTCAAGTACGTCCCCCTGATTCTTCAATCCGAAACACTTTTTGACAGGGCTCAGAAACGTGTTCACCTGGATCTCGCTCTGCCGCTTTATGGGAATGCACTACTTGACCATGATCAATAGCATTCTCGACACTATCGAACAAGAGACTATAGGCCGCCCTGTCGTCAATGGCGACTTTCCCAACCTTCGTCCGTCGTCTTCCTCCTCTGCCTTTATTACTTCCGCCTCGGGCGAGGGAGGGCTCTTCTCCAGCATGCCCCAGCCACAATCGAAAGACCTGCAGCAGACCGTAGGCTCTTCAACTGCTTTCGAGATGCCTGCTATACCGTCGACAGATGCGGCGATGATGCAAGAGCTCAAAGATGCCCTTAGGCTAGCGGCGGCCGAATCGCGTGGCGATGAAGCAGGCAAGGGCAAGACAAGTGGTATGGGTGGTCATGAGGCCGTGCAGGGTATGCTGAGCAAAATTGGGGGGTTTGCCAAGACGGCTCCAGTGTCGATGTCGGGGCCGGGTGCGAGTATGATGAGTGATAGGGAGATTCCGGCGGAAGTTGGTAATAGCATTGGAATGGCGGAGGGTGATCTTAATGACCCGTTGAGATGGCTGGACTGGCAGAGTCTGGGACCTCTGGGGGAACCGCCTTTGGATGTGTAGATTATGTGGAGAAGTTTGTGTATGAGGGCTATCTAGAGATGTCCACAATCGGAGATAGGCGTCTACGTCCTGCGCGCAGAGTACTCGTATGATGTATGGATAGCCAAGATGCCTGTGGAGCCGGTGTTCGGGGGCGAGGTGGCTGCAGAGTCATAGATCATAGGCGGCATGCCGCACCACATGCACGAGGAGATAACCTAAGACAGCTAACCTCGGAGTACTTGCTTTTGCTGTGTAAGCGTGTCATCGGCCGCCGCCGCTGGTGTATCAGTGGACACTTACGAAAGACGTCGGCCACCGGCCATCTATGCTGCTGCGTCAAACTTGTTACTCGGCAGCAATCCCTGAACCCCATGCATTCTCATCCATATCCTCATCCACCTTTCCGTCATTTACCATGGGCGCCGCTTCACGCAGAACCCGCTCTCTCCGTGCAAAACAGCCCCCACATCATCCCCCCAAGGGCCGCAAGATTGTCCGCGGCGAGCAGCTCAAACGCAACAGCGCGTGCTTGGTACGCATCAAGGAAGGAGTGTTTGGGCTCGAGCTCATCGTTCAATCAGACCTGTCGTAGGCGAAGGATCAAGTGTGACGCTGGCAAGCCTCGATGTTCGTCTTGTGTAAGGAGCTTGCAGTATCTCGAACGGACTCAGCCCAACGAGCACCACACGGTCGATTGTCAGTACGACGACAACGGGTCCGACAACAGTAGTGATGGTGATGGTGATGGGCAGCCCAAGCAGCTGTCCCCAGAGCCAGTCGTCGATACCTCAAAGGAACAGCTTTCCAGTCGTCTCCCACTCGATGATGAACGACAACGTCCAGAACCGGTTGCTCGTACTTGTTCGCGGCGCACGAAAGGCGCAGGTGAACAATTGGTTCTATACAAGTCGATTGTAGGCTGACTCGCAATACAGTCGCCCCGAGGGAAGCTCAGATTTCGACATCACATGCATACATCCAGTATGCTCTCAGCGAACCATCGCCCATGGTCGACGAGAACCCACAATACCAGTCACTGCAGTATCAACCGTTTCAGCCACCAGGACAACAATCGTCCGGGTTCTTGGATGGCATGTGGAGCTTCGGTGAGCCGCAGATGCTTAGTGAGCCTGGCATGGCCGGTGCTATGCCCAATCCATACGCTCCGCCCCAGAGCTTGCCCATGTTGTATTCTCCTTCCCTCCCCAACATGTCTTTTGCCCCCGAGACCACCCTGCCTTCCATGACCACGAGTCCAGGGGACGACGACTTTCTCGACGTCCTGCCTTCTCTCGAACGACAGGCAAGTCGGTCCGCCCCAGTGGTGAACGAGGCAAAGGAAGAAAGTATGGATCAATGGCTGATGTGGCCTACCTGGCCATCATCGCTTCCTTCTCCCAGTGAGCTGGAGCTTTTTCTCGGCATCCCATAAGCGCTCATTGACTCTTGTAGTACTTGTGAACCACCTGTGAGCCGCATCTCGGCCTCTTGCCCCGTGTCCTTGCTGACGGGCCGTCACCAGCGTCGATGTATTCTTCACAATGGTCCCTTCCATCTCTCGCACCATCCATCGCACCTCGCTCTTGACCCGGCTTTCGTTCCCTCCAACACATTCCGAATTCCCCCATCTCGCTCTCATACACGCCATCTGCGCTGTCGCCTCCCGCCACTCTGCTGCCATCAATACCCGGACCGTCCAGGAAAACATCGCAAAGATGGCGCAAGATGTAAAGAAGGGGAATGGTGGTAAGGGGGACGTGGTCGACCTGGAGGATGAGCAGTGTTTCTCGGAACAACAGGCGATATGCGCTTCTCATGCGATGGGCAATTTGCAGCATGTCGGCGGCAGAGGGCTGTTTGATGTATTGCAAGCTACAGTCTTGATGTGTCACTGGGGTCAATCCGACTCGCGGTAAGTCATCATTCAGCCTATCCATTACACACACTGACCCTCGACCATCAGCTGGATGGATTGCTGGACTTCGATGGGCACAGCCAGCCGCCTCGTCATCTGCCTCGGGCTCTTATCCGACAGCCCTCCTGGACCCAGTTTCGCCCCCTTCCGCCGGTCGATTCTCCCGCCCCCGAGGACTGACGCCGAGAGGGAAGAGAGGAGGGCAGTGTTGTGGTATGTGTTGTGGTATGATGCGACGGGCTCTGCTAGTTCGGGATGGCCTGGAACGTTGCCGCATGATGAAATTGTGAGTATGACACTCTGGTTGTATAATGGAGAGGGGGAGCTGATACGGTTTAGAGCTCGAGGATGCCATCTGGTAGATATGATTTCGAGAGGCGAGTAAGTCTTGCTCATATACTTAATGCTGAGATACAGCTCATCTTCAAACAGGATTTTATCCCCGAGAATCCCCAGAGCTACACCTCTCCCGATATCTACTACCAGTAAGTCTCCTCGGCCCTCATCCAACCCCTGCTCCAAACTGATCAACACACCAACCACAGCCACCCAGTCCCAGACAGCTTCGTGATGCTTCTCAAAGGCAAAATCCTCCTACACCGCGCCGCAAAATTCGTACGTGGCTTCGCGTCGGTAGGGGCGGAGGCGCGAGTGCTGGTGAGAGAGATGGCGGATTTCAAAGGGATTGAAAGAGACCTGGCTTCGCTGAGGTGAGCAACTTGCTTTGAGTATTTCTGAAACCGCCGGCGAAATCTGATGGTGGCAGCTTGACGTGGCCGAGTTCGTTGAGGGACCCTATCCAATATATGCAGGGCAACATGAAGACTATAGACTCTGATCTCATTGTGAGTCGTCCCCGTTATCTATTGTCATGGTCTGACAACGTGTCAGAGTGCCCACCTGGTTCCCCACGTCGTCGCCATCCACCTTCACCAACCCTTTGCCGACGTCAAAGACCCGTTCTGCCCTTCGGCTGTTCGACTGTTGGTGGAAGTAAGAGCGTGTCTGAAGATCGTGTATCAGATTATCAGCAGTAACGCGGATATCACGTTCATGGTGGCACCTATCACCTCTTGTGAGTTTGCGTCATCCAAATTCTTGAGGTGCAAACTAACGTCATGCAGAGTGAGCTCGGGCTGGTCCTCCGAAATGATGATTGGCTAATTCCGTGTCAGCTATATCCACTGCGCTACAAAGCCACTTCTTATGTTCTATCGCCATGCTCTGGAGACAGCAGACGAGCAAGCAGCGTCTACGCTCCACTCTGAGATTGCCGTACTAAAGTGAGCCACTCCACCTCAAGCTTCGCCCGTCTCTCTCCTGACATTCAACACAGGGACACATTCACTCTGCTCTCTGTGCGCCACTCCATGGGAGTTCACCACCTCGCCATGATCAATACCATGCTCGACATCATCGAACACGAGGTTCTCGGTCACCCCGTCGTCGACGGCGACTTTTCCAAACTCCGTCCGTCGGCCTCTCACACGACCCCTCCTTCTTCAGGGTCCTCGAGCTCTATGCCTCGTTCGAGCAGCTCGTACCTCACAGCAGGGCACTCGGCGTCTCTTGATTTGCCTGCCATCCCGCCTACGCACCCGGACGCGCCGATGGTGCAAGAGCTCCGAGACACGCTCAAGTCGAAGCGCGAGCTGCGGGAGGAAGAAGGACAGAAGAGCCACGATGAGCTTGTACGTGGTATACTGGGTAAGACTGGGGGATTTGTCAATACTGTGCCGGGTGAGGGTACAAGTGGGTTATCGGGTATTGGAGCCGGGGCCGGTATCGGCACAGGGGCCGGAGAGATCGATGCAGATGATCCCTCGATCTGGCTCGATTGTTGGCAGAGTGTGGAAGCGTTGGACCTTTAGATAAAAAAGAGAGAATGTTGCCCGGGAATGTCTGCATGACATGGTCCTTTGTCCTTAGCCGTAAGAATAGAATGTACAGTAGAAACGATACCTCTCACATGTAGCCACTTGAGTCTTGACGTGAGCTGCGAGATCCTCACCCGATTCCCAGTACGGCTCGACGGATCCACAAGAATTGTATTCACTTATCATACATGGTATCAGAAGACTTGTCGGACTACGTTCAGATTTACAAAAAAAAGACTGGGTGAAAGGTATAAGAGAGGGAAAGACATGCTGATGAGGAGACGTTATTTTCTTTGTATTTGATAATTTTTGATTTCGAGGTATTGGCTAGTCTGCTATTCCTCAATAACGAGTGTTGACAGATTCACCAAGCGGCGAGACACTCCAAGAGAAACCCTCGCTACACACATCATCAGCATCACGTCCAACAAACATGCAACGATGGTCCTCTTACAATTGCTGCTGCACCGTCTGCGACAAGTGCGAATCATCCACCACTGAATCCAACGGCACCTCATTCGTAAACTCCTCATCGAAATTGCTAGTATCAATCGCGCTCGCCACGGCAGGCTTGAATGGCGGCTGGATCTGCTTGTTCCACAACTTGTCAAACTTGATGTGTTTGGCAAAGAAGGGATGGTTCTTGATCTCTTGGGCGCCGTTGACGCCTAGGCGATGCAACGGGTCGCGGTTGAGCAGACCGGTGAGGAGGGATCGGGCTTCAGAGCGGACAGAGTCGGGGAAGCGGAGGGGGTCGGTGAGGATTTTGCGGTACATTTCGTTGGTGTTTTCATCGTAGAATGGGGGAAGGCCGGTAAGCATTTCGTACAGGAGGACACCGAGGGTCCACCAGTCAACGCATTTAGTGTAGCCGTGGCCCGAGAGGAGTTCAGGGGCGAGGCTGGAAAGAGGTGAGCTCGACCCAAGAAATATGAAAAGGGACCTACTACTCGGGTGTACCGCAGAAAGTATTTGTGGTATCCGAGTTGGACATGTTGAGTTTACAGAGCCCAAAGTCACAGAGAGCAATGTTGCCGGCATAGTCGAGCAAAATGTTTTCTGGCTTCAGGTCTCTGCTTGCAAGTCAGCGCAGTCCCGCACCAAGAAAGAGACGCACCTGTAGATGACATTAAAAGAGTGCAGGTGCTCCAGAGCAAGCAACAGCTGGGCTGAATAGAACCTCGATCTTGTCTCGTTGAATTTGCCCTCTCTCTGCAAATGATGGAACAGCTCTCCACCATTGATAAACGCCAGAACCAAGTACAGCTTCTCCTTGCTCTGGAAAGAGAACTTGAGGGGTACGATGAACGGACAGTTGACCTGCGCCAGCACAGTCCTTTCCGCAAGCGTATGGGTTACTTCCGACCTCGAGACGATGTGCGCTTTACGCAGCGTCTTCAAAGCGTAGATACGGAGCGTATCACGCTTACGGACTTGCATGACTTTGCCGAAAGAGCCTTTGCCAATGACTTTGAGGAGCTCGAAAGAGTCGATAGAGAGGGTCTGGCCTTGGTTCTGTTTGAAGGAGACTTGGACGTTGATGGTGCCGGTGCCGCCTCCGCCCTGTACGGACACCCATTCGTCGGTGACGCGCTATACAGTCGTCAGATTGTGTCATTCGAAAAGAAGGGACGTACCATAGAATCGAGGTTGGGGGTGAACCTAATACTGCCCAGACAGAGATCAGAGTTCCCCATATCCTCACCCTGCAACGCTTCCCCGTTCTCCGTCTGCTGTACGCCCTCGGCATGCGGCTCCTTCGTCCTCAGATAAACAGTCCCACTGATCTCACTGATCCTGGAGACATCGAACGTCGCGCTGTACATCCACACGGGCGACGCGAGATCTCCACCAAGCGCATCGACCAATACCTCGTTCTTGTCAAATTCGAGAACGAGGTAAGGGAGCCACCATACCTGACGACGTTGGAGAGAATCGCGGTTGTTACGGGGGTTGGCAGAAGAGTTGGGAGGGGAGGTTGCTATTTGGGGGGCGGGCGTGGGATTCTTATCGAGAGCCTGCTGGACGGGTCCAGGAATTTGCACTGCGCCAAGTCAGCTCCGCGTACATACACCAACCGATCACTACACATACCTCCTTGAGGTAATTGGAGACCCTTGGCAGCAGTCACCCGGATTTTGAGCATACCACTCCTCGGCACAGGCGGCTTGACCCCATCTTCAGGATGGGGGTTCCCGGGCGTAGGAGTAGTGGAGCGGGAGATGTCGGAGGGGGTCCCGGAGGCGTGGCTATGCTTTCCTGATAGAAAGCCCGAGTCTTTTATTTCTGATTATTGCGGGACGTTGCCGGTCGTCGAGAGGGGAGATAGAGAGGAGGGCAGGCTTAGTCAGCATCGGTCTGAGGAAACGCGTACCACTCTACGCCCATGGGCTCTGAGCGGGCTCTGGGACGGAACGTACTCTTTCCGAATTTCCAGGACATCATGGAGGGTGGAATTTTGTAAGAGTTGTGGAACTGGATGGAGATAGGGTGGCAGCCGGGGGTCTGCAGGGGCGGTGGCGTAGCTCGGGGATTGTAATTCACCAGTATTTACCGGTAATTTCGCACAGCTGCTTGACGACGGGGACTGTGTGGTTGGGGCGTTGGCAGCGGAGAGGTGCTGGGGGCGGGGGACTTGGAGCGGTTCTGTGGTGCAAAGTGGTGAACGAGATGCATTGCCCACAATGCCCCAACCGAGTTTTCTTAACACACCAGCGAGATTAATTACCCACGTAAGTACGCGTTTGTCTCATTTTATTAACTCACCCTGCTCTGACTGACATCACTCTGTTGAACGTCTCTTTACCTACACCTGCATGTACGAAATGAGCTGCTTGCGAGAAGGTATACGTAAGGCTTGGACTATGGAACACAAAGCATGCTCTATCAAATCGGACGCATGTCTACGGTCTTCCTTCCCATCATCTGGCACTGTATCCTCACGTCATCATACAGCCACAACTAATCCCTCCTCCTCTGCCACTTGTCCCCGCCCCTAGAAGGACTCCGACTCCTGTCCCTATCTCTCCCTGCTTCTCTTGCACCTCTCCCCCATCTTCCCTCGGGTAGCGGCTCCCTTTCTCTGCCCTCAAATCCGCCTCTTCCTCCTCTTCCAGCGGTCGCGCGGGGCGGTAAAGGCCCACCTCGTCCCCACCGAGGAGCATCGGCCCCATTTTCCGTCTCATCCGGTCCCTGAGGTGCGCGTCGGTCGTTGTACCCGCCGTCCCCGCCCCTTCCTCCCAGGCCGGGCGCACCGTTTAGCCCAGCCAACGCAACGCCTGCCGGTCCATGTCCACCGGGAAACCTCGGCTCCGGCACAGACAGACTGACACTCAGGAAATCCCCCGTGATGAATCCATACCCATCCAAAGTCCTCTCGTGGATTTTCCTGCCTCCTGCCTTTTTGGACAGATCCTCGTCATCTTGAATCATCGCATCCTCATCCGCCCGGATCTGTTTCGGGTCGGCGTAAGAGAGATCTCGGCCCATGAAGGAAGTGAGGTCTTTGGAGCGGTAGAGCCCGCGAGGAGAGGCGTCGACGTAGATGTGTTTGAAGTGGAAGCGGGTTTGCGGGGAGCGGTAGACGGGAGGGAAGGAAGGGTAAAGCGAGCGAATGAGGTCGCTTGGTAGAGTCTTTTTGCTGCAAGCATGATAAGCGAGCCGCTCAGAAGAACACATCATGCAAACAAGACGAGACGTACGACGCGTAAACTTGAAACTCATCCCTCAAGGGCAAGGTCCCCTTGTCGAAATCCCCCAGCGGAGGATGTCTTCCCTTGGTCACAAACACTCTGATAAGAAAAGGCGAGAGATCCTCATCCTGTAGATCCCAAGTAAGGAATCAGCATTTGTTACCAAGCAGAGCATGGTAAAGTAAGGGACTGACTCTGATCTCCGGAGACAAGCTCCTCTTCCTGTCCAGTGAAGGGGAACGCGAGAGAGGCGACCTGGAGCGAGTCAAACTTCGGCTCCGACTTCTGGAGGGGGAGCGGGAGCGGGGCATTGAATAGTGGTGTTTCGAAATCTGTTTTGTACAGAAGCTGAATGTGAAGCTGAAAGTGGAAGTCTGCCAGAAGTCGGTCACCCGCCGCGCCGCAGAGATTAAGTGGGGGGAGGAGATGCAAATTGTATGTAGCGTCTTGTGTCTCTTCCAAGTGCAGTTCTTCTATCACCGACTTCCAGTGAGACTTGTATTTGTTCTTTGTAGAAGGCAGGACACGGTTGTATGGTGTCATAGGGATTCATATACGTTGCTCAGTCGTGAAGCTTCCAAAATGATATTCTCGACGAGATGACTGTCAGCAGACTATCAGTCTGTACGCCCAATGCCCATAACAACGTCGAGACGCTCCTCAGGTACACCATGCCAGCTTACTCTGACTGGCCCGATAAACCAGCAATCACTCATCAAGAACAACCTCATTCCGCTTATTCCAATCCCGGCCAAAGACACTCAAGGAGCGTTGCGCTACAGGCCATGAATCGTCAGCCCAACCACACTCATGCGTCGGATTCACATCCAACGCCTTTATTGACACACATTCTGGCTGCTTCACCATAAATATCGCCGCAGCCGCGACATCGTCCTCGAGCAAAGGTGGGAAGCCCTCCATAAACTCCCCATGCAACTTCCCACCGTATCCCACTCTCTGCCTGTGGAAATGCGTATTCACCACCCCCGGCCTGAGCGCCAACACTCTGGTATTCGTACCCGCCAGCTGGTTCCTCAGCGCATTGGTGAACGCCTCTTGACAAGCCTTGTTGGCGTGGTACACCGACTCGCCGGGGAAGGGCGGCGCTTCTAGAGCGGTGGTGGATGTAATGTTGATGAAGGTACCGCTCTTGTGGGCCACCCTGCCACCAGCGTTGAGGACAGCCTGGGCGGTGTACATGTAGCCGTTGATGTTGGTGTTGGTCATGGTGTTTATGTCTGATACTGAGTTTGTGGAAAGGGGCAGGGGCGCTGAGGGCGAGGCCGGCCTATGTGGGTCATCAGGATGTGCTGTTTCCAGACACATTGTTTATCAGTATATCAATCGGTTCCATGTGCCCTACAGATATCGTGACACTTTCAAGCATTCAAGCAGATCAATGTAATCTTGTACATCCGTTTTATGAAAGTACACTTTTGACCTTTCGACTTTGGAGAGGCTTTCGGCGAGGCTAATCAGTTTATCCTGCAGGACCGATCCAGAGCTCATGATCAGTCCTACAGCCCGGGCGGAAAGAGCAAGAGATTCACAACGAACCTCATTGCGAGCAAACAAAATGAGATTGGCTCCTTCCTTGGCGAACGCGGGAGCGAGAGCTTCGCCGATGCCGGATGAAGCACCTGTCTGGAGGCGATCATAACAGTGAGGGACCATGAGGGAGTGGGGTAGGGACTTACGACGAGCACATTGCAAACCGACAACAAAGTCATCATGACAGGAGATGGGAAGAAGCTGGGAAGAAGTGAAAGGCGACAGAAAGACATTTTGGACGATTGACATCATCGTCCGGCGGCCGAAATCGATTTGGGGGTACCGTCGTCTGTCAACGTCTGTCGTTTCTAGACCTTTGCTTGTATACTGAACCTCACGGATGAGCTGAGCACACAGTTTACACACTGCAGCCTCCAGCAGACGAGTGTGGGTAGCCTGGTAAGGTGGTAAGGATCTGCTTGGTTGACAGCCGCATTGTTCAGACCCTTTCACTTGTCTGAATTTGTGTGCGGCCTGTGCGGCGTACCGAGGCGGCGGCGTACTATAATCGCCCATGTCCACAAGGCCTGTCGCAGGCAGGGATAGCTATTATCGTGTCTGCTCATGTATGAGGCTGAATACAGAGATATATACCCCGTCGTTGCGATGCCCCGCCCAGGGCCAGGTACCCCAGCCGGCTGCACCTTGCACCTTGTGAAACGCGGCTCCGTCGTATACCCTGCTTGGCATAGCATCACAACCTCACATGCGATGCGTCCAGCTTTTTGCGTTCGTTTGCATTTATACCACCCCCTATAAACCCCCATCGCCCAGCTCTTTCCCCCCTCACATCCTCTTCGCAAGCCGACAAGACCCCAATCGCTTACCGAGGAACAGCATACAGGGCAAGTTGTTCTCGGCCCTTCTATTGCCACCGGCCGCATCTGGCCCGCAGGACGCAGACGGTGTCCTCTTCTTCCAAGGGTCATCAAAAAGACGTCAAAAACACGACTTTCAAGGCCCACCGGTATACATACGTGTTGCTTCGCTCCACGACAGATCTACCTCCTTTGTCTTTCGCATGACTTCTGGCGAAGAAACACCACCTCAAACCGCTCGACCACCATCTTTCACGCCTGTTCATACACCGACACCCTACGACACAAAACGAGCCAAAGCCTGGGAAAATGGTGTCTGCAATATACAACAGCTGGCTGCTACCAGGGGCTCTCATGTGGCTTCACTATCCCTGGCTAGCAGGTGCCCAATCCGCCTCGGCGGCGGTTGCCATCGCATCCACCGCGGCCACGATGTCAGCGAGCACGTCTACGTCGTCTGCTGCTGCCACCACCTTTTCTGGGACACCTTACCTTGTCATTCATGATGTAGCGGATATGGTTGCGTGTGGGACAGGCCAGTGGGTGCATACCTATGAAAAGCGCGTTTCAGCATTGCTGACTGGGAATAGGATCTACTGGAATGTCTATAATGAAGACGCCTCGAAATACAACATCACGGTGTATGCTGTAAATGAGGGTGTGGACCAAACCATCGAATCACCGAGTACGACAGTGGTGTCCAGTACTTCAGCAGCCGCCTCTTCTGCCGTCGCCCAAACTTCCTCGGCTGTTGCCACCACATCCAACATTGCCCGCTCTCTGGCCAACCCTCTCAAGCGCACTACACTCTCCATAAACACCACCATCATCACCCAATATGCCAACCACGGGTACGGCTGGACCCCCGTCCGCCTGCCCGAAGGCAATTACCGAATCTACGCCCACGTCTATGACGGCCATTCGACGTCAAACACGAGTAACGTATTCACCGTCCGAGAGAGCACAAACACGAGCTGCTTGACTGCTTTTGCGGCTATGAGCAAGACGGCCAGCGCAACGTTGAGCAACGGGAAAGTGACTGGGAGCGCCGAGTCTGTGTCTGCGTCAGCTTCTTTGGGCGCGGCCGCCGGGAGTTCGGATGAGGGTGGTGCAAGCGGGCTGAGTGGGGGTGCGATTGCAGGTATAGTCGTTGGTGTTGTTGTTGGTCTTGCCGTCCTCTCCGGCTTGCTCTTCTGCTTGAGACGTAGGAGACAGCAGGCGAGGCGCGGTACTCACGGGGACGATCCCCCGATGGGCATGACCCACCGCCGCATGGCCTCTGCCTCCACAGCGCCCTCTGACTCTGGCCACTCCCCTCTCCATACCATGACTGGGCAGGGATCTAGGGCCGCTCCGATTGCGTTGGGCGCTGCAGTCCAGGAGCAAAGCTTTACCTCGAGTATGGACAAGGACAGTGAAGAGAGCTTTGGGCAGGCAACGACGGAGAGTGCTGCGCCCGTCGTGCTCGCCGGTGGAGGACAAAAACAAGAGGAAGAGGAAGAAGTGCTTCAGGAGGATCCCTTCCGATCGCCGGCGCCTGCCCAAGATCCCACCACTGCATACACTCAGCCAACATCGGTCTACGATCCCAGTCGACGTTACTCCAACCCCGCCGGTGCACTCCCAACGGATCAGCGTGCCCGTAACTCGCTCTCCTCCTCCCAGCCCTGCTCGCCCCAGCGCCTCCCACGCCGCTCGCCGTCTAGCTCCTCGAATGTCGGAGAAAGCCCGAGAGTTGGTGGAGCGTTGGGCAGGACGCCGTCCTCGAGGAGGAAGCCTGTGCCTAGTCTTGGTCCAGAGTTGAGAGGGGAGTTGGCAAAGAAGGCGGATGAGCAGAGCCAAGAGGAAGGGAAGAGGGCTATGGCGAGTGTAGGATTGGGCGTGGGGAATGTGGGGCAAGGGAATGGGGCACAATCGAGGAGGACGAGTTATCAGTTGATGCCTGATCCTCCACTTGCCCCACCACAGGAGTAGGTTCCCTTGTGGTTGGAGATAGATTGGAGATCATCAGAAGGGTCTTTTCCATCTTGATTCTTGGATCTGGGGTTTAGTTGATCCGGGATCTCTGAGCTGAACGGACTTTTTGTGTATATTGTTTTCTGAGGACTGTATCTATAGTGGGCTTTCAATGCAATCTTGACGATATTCGAATTATGTTGATCAAGGGTGAGATCATGTACATACTGGATGTGGTTTAAAACACCCTATTAGCGCTCTCACGCTTCTCTTCCTCGTCAATCTTCTTGAGTGTCTCGACCAAGTGCTCGTCCAGCCCTTTAGGGAGCCTCAGTACGCCGTTGGTCGTAACAAGGCGATATGTGGGAAAGGCAGAATATGTGTCGGCGACAATCTTCGAATGTTCTGTAAGCATACATGACTTGTAGAATACCAGCAATAGTACCCACCTTGCCCTCTTGAACGTAGACAGACCCAATGAGATCTTCCGTTTCTCCTATTCTTCCCATCGGGGGGATTGCTCGTTCGTCTAAGACACACTGGTAAGCGTCTACCACACCAGATGTAGAAGCCGATAGCAGACATACCAGTGATGTGGATCCATCCATCAGTCGGTCTTGTCTCTGCTTCAAACTCTACCGTCGTCGCCTTTCCTTTCGCCAGACCGTCCTTGACCGCGTCCTCCAACACTTTCCTATCAACATCATGAGCCTTCGCCTATATGATGAACATGATGCCTACCCGAATTTGGGTTCCTCCCTAAAGTCTTCTAAAGTAGCTTCCCCAAGCGGCAAGTAGCCCAACACAGTCTTGGACCCGTATACCGACGGCTTGGTCGGCAAAAATGATAACGAGATGTATGATGAGCTGGGGTGATACCATAAATGAGGATGAGAAGGGTCTTTCTCTGATGGTGGGAGTGGGGGAGCGGAGGAGAAGACGCGAATCGAGGGGCTGAAACGGGAGGCTGGAGAGGAGAGCTTGGGAAGGCGTGTTCGGAGGGAACTGGGGCGAATGATAGAGGCCATTTTCAGAATATGGGGGTGGCTGAAATGATTACTTGATGCGTTATAGTCTTTGTGCAGGTGAAACACCAAAGAGTGCGGGTCCATATTCCCTTTGGGTCAGCGAACGACGAAGAGTGGAGGTGGAAACCGTTACGTAAATGCATTTCAGTGCTTTCGGCGGCGACGGTTACGACGGAAATCATGGCCCACCTTTACATCGAACATTTCAGCAAAATCGACTACGCTACCCTCATCAGGCGAAGGCAGCAGCAGATCGTCAACCAAAAAATCGAACTACAAAAATCTATCAAAAGGAGATCCGCGAAAAAGAGGTTAAACAAGATGCCTCCTCGCTACAAGGACAAGCAACCTCTCAAAACCTTGGCCACGGCTTCGAAATTGTGTGCTACCCAAGTACGTTCCACTTCTTCTCCCTTCTGGTATCAGATAATTCGACGCTGACTGTATGTTGTTGGAACAGTCATTAGCATACGGCAAGTGCATAGGTCGGTCGTACACTGATGTCTCGAAGGGCATGTGCGAGCCCGAGTTCAAGGCTTTCAAGGAATGTGTCCAAGTGAGTCAATCGGTGCTGGTCCTGAGTGACTACTGATTCCCCGTAGAAAGCTGTTGGAAGGAAGTGGTAGCGGCGACATGGGGTGGTCATGAACATCTAATTTGGGGATCATGTGCGGGCATTCACACCATCGTTAGAGCCCATGTTGTAATTTTAGCATGCAATGATACCTTCGTTATGCTGTAGCAGTACTGGACTATGGGTATAACAATGCTGAGTACAGTTCGATCCTCTATAGGTTCCCAAGATGCAGGCGTATACCCTACTCTTCCTCTCCTTCCCAAACTACCTTGCCCCTCCCCCACCTATTCCCTTCCCCCATCTTGACAGCCTCCCACTCCGCTCTCACAAACACCCACATCCACCTCCGGACCAATTCCAGCGCTTCCATCAAAAACACTCCACTTTCAATCTCTGAGATGGTGTGGAGATGTGAAGACAGTTTGAGAGACCAGGTGAATCGGAGTAGGAGGTCGATGACGGTAAAAAGGTGATATACCAAAGGATCAGGGAGGAGCAGGTGTTGGCGCAAGCCGCGTGTTAGGAGAGATCGAGATGGTGTAGGGGTTGGGGTGAGGGAAGGCGAAGGAGCACGGAGGGAGGATGACATGGGGGCTCTGGTGGGAGAAGTCGGGGTGGAGCCTGGGAAGGGTGCAGGGGATGGGCAAGGGGAGCGTTGGTGAGTGATCTCCCTGCCTCGTCCGAGCAGCCTCTTGATAGCTTCCACCAAGCCTGCTCTTCTCCCCCTTCCTCCAGAATTTCCAAGGGCTAACCCGCCCTCGCTTCTCGGGAGCCAAGTGTCCACTTCCAATAACGCCAGTCCCCAGTCCATCGTCACATCCCACCAAAAGCTGTACATCGAGTTGACGCACACGGCCAAGAGCCACAGTCTAAACAGCCGGTGCTCGCCAAACCACCGGCTGGCGTGCTGAGCGGCGAGCTCTTGCACAGACAGACCCTTTGCATTGGCAACGTCTGTGACGACAGATTTTTGGGCGGCGGAGAGGAAGATGACGGGGAATGCCGAAAAGTATTTGAGAGCGTTGGCCAGAGGGCGCGGAGAAGAGTAGGAGGATTGGTGGAACTCGAAGAGACATTGACGGAAACGAAGCAAATATGGCAGACTGTACTGGTTGTTGGCTTTGTCTCAATCATCGTGAATGAAAGGCTCACCTAACCATAGCCAGGGTGATCCACTTGCCCGCTCCGGTTTGGCTTACTCTTCCCTTCGTGATGTCCCCGCTCCATATCTGGGCCGCAGATATCCACAAGTCACCTAAGACTTTTGCGAAAGAGGTTAAGATATCGGCGAGGATCACATCCGAAAAGTAGATGGGATCGTTCACTTTCGGTAGTAGTATCCGCTTCATGGCTCTAAGACATACTGTATCAGTTTCAGACCGACTTTGTGTTTGCAAGACAAACCTTCTGAAACCTAGTCTCTCTCTTTCACCAACACCTCTCCACGGCACGCTCACGGCAGCAACCACACCCAGCGCCGTCAGGCCCGGTACCCACCGACACCCCTCCATAGCCTCCTCCTCTCCTCCGTTGCTCAAAACCCAGAATAGTCCCCACGCCGCGCCCACGAAAGCCGTATACAGTGCGAAAAGCTTGTACATCCCCACATGTAAGGATTTGCTTGATGGTCGCACTAGACGGGAGGATGTAGGGCGTATGGGCGTGTCGGGAGGCTGATCAGGAGCATGATGCTGAGGTTCCACTCGAAGACGAGGCGAGTTGGCGAGTTCGATAGCGCCCTCTTCTACCAGCTCCCCGACGACAGCATCGTCCAAACCTTCTATCCCTTCTCCAGGATCATCTCTCAGATCCAGTATCCAGCTCATATCCAGCCCTATCCAGCTCAGCACTTGCAGGTTGACAGCCCATAGCAGCAAGGCGACGCCGACGAGGAAAAGGACGCGAAAGGGAAGAGGAAAGGAAGCGGAGAAGGATGGAAGGGTGATGTGGTTGTGAGGGTCGAGGGGAGTGGGGAAAGACTCGGCCGGTGGTGAGTCAATGTCCATGGCGCCCCTGCTGCTCCCGTAGTCGAATTATTGTAAAGTGTGAAGGCGAGGATGAAATATATAGAAGACTTATTGATTGACAGGTTGTTGATATGGAGCGCGAAGTTAGTAACTAAGTTTGGCCGCGGAGAGATCCGTCCCAGGGGGCTTCACTCTGCCCCGCAGTGGCACAGGTGCTGTTATGTACACCGCTCAAGGGAGTGACCTCTATTCTGTACAGCTTCTCCCCAACCCTTTCTGGCATTGGCATGACAATTGCAATATCTGTGCATCATACGACAACCCGTCTACCGCCCCTGTCCGTGGAGAACAACATCCGCATCAAAGTTTTCTTCTTGCGCCAAATCCGACAGCTTTTGTAGGGCCGTTTGCTGAGCGGTCAAAACCTGCCACGTCATGTCAGCCAAGATATCGCCACGGTAGAAGAGCATCAAATACCTCTGCAATCTCCGCCAGCAGCCTTTCGTCTCCAACCCAGGCTTCTCTTCCTTCTTGTCCTCGCACCTTTCTCCTCCGTCTGACTTCCTCCAACTGCCCCCAGAGCTCATTAACCTGCCCCAATAATCTGCCTCGAAGGTCTCCATCTCCTCTCCTGACACTCCCGCCTCTGACGCTCCCAGTCGCCCCTTCCAACTCTCTCTTCACTCCTTCCAATTTCCTGGCCAGTGCTACCTCATCGTCCCTCAGCACACCGCCCTGCTGATTGAGCGGCACGATACCGGGAGTGACAGAGGCGAGGTGGATGAGCCGATGTACCAGCTGAGATTGGCGTTGCTGCAGGTTGGCAAGACGGATAGATGAGGAGAGTGATGTTTGACGGGTGTGAGCAAGGGCGGCAGTTATTTCAGCGGTGCGTTCTTGATGCACGGCGGCGAGGTTTTCCTGGAGTTGTTGACGCTTCTTGACGTCTGACCAGCCGACAGCGAGTACAGGGACCATACTGTAGAAGTGTGAGTTGCGATTATAGTGGTGCAATAGGGACATACGAGTTGGGATCAGGGTTGTCTCGGAGGGCTTTGGCCCATTGGGCGTCATCGGTAGCATTGGCGGGGCGACCGTAACGAGAAGCAGTACCCTCTTCGACCACATTATAGAAAAAGTACTGGCACATCCGTCAGTCCGATGCTTTGCTATAATTAAAAGTCATGGACCCACTTTAAATCGACACTCCGGCGAGGCACTATCCCAGGCATTCTGCACTGCCCTTATCCTGCTCTCGATATCCTGCTCCTTCTTCGCCCCAAACATGCTCTGTCCCAACTGACTTTGCTGCATCTGACTCTGCCCCAGCTGCTGCTGTTGGGGAGCACCAAGGGTCGAGCCAAAAAGCCCCGACTGTTGTTGAGGCGGCTGCTGCTGAGGCTGGGACGTTGAAGCACCGGATCCTCCAAACAGTCCTCCTGAGTTTTGATTCGTGCTGCCAAACAAGCCGCCACCTTGCTGCTGCTGTCCCTGAGGCTGCTGGGTCCCAAAGAGCCCCCCAGATGCTTGCTGTTGTGCCGGCTGCTGTGTGCTGCCAAAGAGACCGCCACCAGCATTTTGCTGCGAGGGTTGAGCAGTAGAGCCAAACAACCCGCCACCTGAGGCAGGAGCAGGAGCAGGAGCAGAAGATGTAGAGCCAAAGAGCCCCGATCCAGCAGGTTTTTGACCAAACAGACCGCCCGATGCAGGATTACTCGGCGCGCTCCCAAACAATCCCCCCCCTCCAGTCTGACCCTGCTGCTGGGGCTGCTGCTGGGGCTGCTGCCCCTGCTGACTCTGACCCAGCCCTCCAAATAGACCACCGCTCTGGCCGGGCTGCTGTTGAGGCTGGGCGGACGTGCTGGTCGCCGAGCCAAACAGGCCGCCGGCAGGCTTTGGTTGCTGTCCAAACAGACCACCACTCGTAGCGCCCGGAGTTGATTGCTGTTGATTGTTGGTGGACCCAAAAAGACCTGTACCACCGGATGGAGCAGGCTGGGCAGGAGTGGTGCTGGATTGCGAGTTGTTGCCAAAGCTGAAAGCCGGCTTCGCTGCGGCTTGCCCTGTGAGATTTGTCAGTTTTCGCCAGCCTAACCATACAGGAGAGAATGTAGCGTACCGAATCCACCGAAGGACATGTTTGTCTTGATACGCAGAGACTTAAGGCGAAGAGATCATATGCAAGAGGAGATGAGCGCGAGAAGCGCGACTGACATCGATCTTTTCGGCGATTTGGACCAGCAGTGTGGCAGTCATTCTTCGCTGCATGTTTCTGTTCTTCCTCTATGCATCAGATATCGCCCCGTATGTCTAGACTTGCCCCGCTGGCACCTCTTCTCTCGCCCGGAAAGAGGATATTCCCTCGGCAATACTTCTCACTGAGGTGCTACTCTTCTCAGGAGAAGACAGATCCTTATACCAAGCTCAGGCCGCTCATCTCGACGTTCAAGGCGCCTGTGGACTGGGCAGTAGCGTATGGCTCTGGGGTGCTACCCCAAGCATCATCGAATCCCAAGAGCGGGGCGGGAGAAAAGGAGGCGCCATTGACAGACTTGCTCCTGTCCACTCCCAATGCCGAGGACTTCCATTCCATCAACCTGCATCAAAATCCCACGCACTACCCATTATATGCGAGACTGCTAGGACCCAAGGTAGTGGCGAGTATTCAAGAGAAGTGGGGAGCGGGCGTGTGGTATGTGACGATGGTCGACATAGGAGGGACGGTGAGTCTTTCGCTTCAAACAGCAGACTCGACGTTGATGTCGTGTCAGAATGCCAAGTATGGGGTCATAACCAGTTCTATGCTGGAAGACGACCTGAAAGACTGGACAACCTTCTACCTCTCTGGCCGCCTTCAGAAACCCACGTTACTCCTTCAACCGCCCCCTTCCTCCCTCGAAGCCGCTCTCCGGACCAACCTGCAATCTGCCCTCTCCCTGTCCCTCTTGCTTCTGCCAGAAAAGTTTACAGAGGACGAGCTGTGGATGAAAATTGCAGGCCTGAGCTATGAGGGTGATCCCAGAATGCGAGTTCCGGGAGGAGAAAATCCGGGAAAGGTTGGGAATATCGTGAGAGGGCCGGGGGCGAGAGAAGGGTTCAGGGAGATGTATGGGACATTCCTCGAGAGAGGTGATCTGGGAGTCAAATGGGCAGATGAGGAGAAGGAAGGCTGGGCGTGGAAAGGGGCCGGAGAGAAAGAGCTGGTTGTAAGTGGCACATGTTATTATGATGTACCAAGCTGACGAGACGACTAGCAAAGTAAAGAGTCCAAGCACATGGCTTATCTGGCCTCAACTCTCCCCAATAACCTCCTCTACCATCTCCCGTCCTCCCCATCATCTGCGAAAGAGTTGCTTCCCCTTGTGACCCAGTCGTCCTTCCCCACAGATCTTTCCAAGACTTTGAATGAGATCATCCACTCTCCCGCTCTGCGGCAGAGTGTCAAGGGATTGTTCACGGCGGGCTTGACGAAAAGCGTGGTGTATGCTGGCAAGAAGGTCGGAAAGTGGTTCAAGGGGCGAAAATAAGCAAGGGATGGGCTCGGAAGATACCCTGCATGATGTTGTATGCCCCGTCACAACCTCAGGTCCGCTCGATCTATGTGGTTTCATGTATTGTGAGAAATGCAGACCCATCTGGTCGAAGCGACCATCCTGGCTTCGCCCTAGGTATTGATAGAACCAGACAGTAGATACTGCAAGCGCATATAGCTCAAATCTCCAAATGCGGGGTGAAACATCGCCTTCCACACCGCCAGCCGTCAAGAACGGCAGTGTCAGCGGTATCGCGTTTCATATACAGTCTTATAGCTGTAAGTGCTCCTATATTCTACATGAAAAGCTTCAGACCGCATATACGTTCTATAGTCCTGCCTAACTTGCTTCTCTTCGTTCGCCACTCCACGCACTAAGATTCTGGGACGGAGTGTATACAAAGTGAAAAGAGTATGTCGGGGAGAAGTACCATCTCGATATAATGAGAGATGGACATTTCAGGGAATACCGAGAGATGAGTGTTTCAATGGGAGGGCGAGAGACCCCATCAAGGGATGACTTTGTCAAACTTCTCGGACGCGACGTAACCGCCCTTCATGGACTGTTTGACATTGTGGACAAAGGTGTCGCGAGACCGTCTGAAATCTTCCGCGGCGTCCTTGTTGAGTGGGTCATCGGGGTTGCTATAATGGTACGTCAGATGGTCATATACACAATGGGGAGGCAGTAGGGGCTTACGGCTCGAGGAAAAGGTACTGAATACCAATCATCACACTTGAGAGAGTGAGGACAGGCTTCCAGTCTTCTCGCAAGATGTTTCTGATTCTCCGTCAGCTCCAACATCTTTTCTTGCCTGGACAAGTAGTACTCACAAACAGACGTTTCCCTCCAGATCGAGGTTGGGGTGATAAATCTTCTCCTTGCACCTCACTTTTGGCGGCTCATGCGGGTACTCGGGCTTGATGGCGAAAGAAAAGTTGAACACGCCGCCCTTGTAGAAACCCTCATCGGGAGTGATGGTGAGAGTGAAGTTGAGGACGTCGGTGGGGTCGGGAAAGACAGTCTTCATCGTGGAAGGGAGGTCCAGCTCTGTCAGGTCTAGCACGCGACCGTCAATGGATGTCATCTATATGGATACCAAGAAATATACGTGCCTTTCTGGACACGCAGTTGAGCAGCAGTGACCTTAGGGCGCTTCTTGGCGGCGGCCTCTTCGTTCTTCTTGACACTCCAGAGCTGTGGAAGCATGGCATTGAGCCGTACAGTCAGCCATTGTAATCATGACCACGCATTGTCATCGCCCCTAGCTGGAGGCGTATAGATTTGCCCCGATCAGCCGCATTGGCTGGGATGACCATGGCGATGTGGAACGCAGAGGGGACCCACCTTGATCATGCTATCGGCGGTATGACGGTTGTGAGACAAAGAATGAACGAGAAGATGAGCGGATGCCGAGAATTGGGCGCGACTCCAGCATTGGTTCCCCTTCATCCCGCCTTTTCATTTCCCACCACATCCCACCCCCCCGTTGTGCATAATGGCAGACAGAGAAGGCTGGCACACCGTGTAAGCGCCCCGAGTCCCCAACGTGCATAGCTGATCATCTTGCCTATCCCTTCTACCCCCTCCGGACCCTTTTGGCTGTGCATAACCAGCGAACTAAGGATCCCCTTCCGTACCCCCGAACACGCCGCTATCGCCAAGCGAGCATTGGATGTGGACAAGGAGCAGAATGCAGGGATGGTGCATAGGGAGATGAGCGTGGAAGGAGATATACTCGTGGTGTACGTCCCCCTTGTTATCCCCATGGTTTTCTTCCCGAGGCTTACTTCGGGTACCCGCAGCAACTACTATACAACCACCGTCCGTCTCCTCCGGCTCGCTACAAACTCGTTCTTGTCCTCGGCAGATCTTGTGCTCCGTACCATGTCTTCGT
Source organism: Cryptococcus sp. DSM 104548 (assembly GCA_036426225.1). Classification (NCBI taxonomy): domain Eukaryota; kingdom Fungi; phylum Basidiomycota; class Tremellomycetes; order Tremellales; family Cryptococcaceae; genus Cryptococcus; species Cryptococcus maquisensis. Next base: position 769,934 of record CP144038.1, read on the forward strand.
TCGCGCCGGACCCTTCAGATAGGATCCCCACAGACAAGGAGCTGGAAGAGATCAGGAGAGAGGCCAACAGGACGACAGGGATGGGCGGCGGGATTGAGCTGAAAGGGGATGGGAAAGGGGCGGGGAGTGGTGAAGAAGTCAGATAGTAGCAGACTTGTCAACAGTGTACAAATAGGCTTGTTTGGGTGTACTTTTATGTCTAGTCCACTATAGACTCTTCTTTTCTATCATTACTTATTTGAGGACATGGCCCCTTTTCCATATTCAGCCATCATAAATGCAAAAGAAATCTTTCTATCTACGCTTCTGCTTAACTAAAGAGCTTGTTGACACTCATGTTGCTCTCCGCGTTCTTCTTCAATACCTTGGCGATAGCCATCTCAAAGTCCTCCTGCCCAACGTACTGTCGCCTCTCACGCAAAGCGTACATTCCTATGTCAAATCAGTACCGCCCATTCCAACATGCTCGAAGACGACTTACCTGATTCCGTACAGATACCCCTGACCTCCGCACCGGAGCAATTGCCCATCTTCTCCGCCAATGCCCTAAAGTTGATACCTCTCTGCAAAGACATCTTTCGCGAGTGAATCTTGAGAATGGTGATACGAGCTTCAGGATTGGGAGGCGGGAATTCAATCTTTCGGTCAATTCGTCCTGGTCGGAGGAGGGCAGAGTCGAGAATGTCTATACGGTTGGTGGCCATGATCACCTGCACAGAATCAGCTCAGTCCCTAGAAGAAGGAATCACTCGAGCTGCTTACCTTGATGTTCTTGGTAGCCTCGAAGCCATCGAGCTGGTTCAACAGCTCCATCATGGTCCTCTGCACTTCCGAATCGCCCTTGCCACTCTCGCCCCGGCTTGACCCGATAGAGTCAATCTCATCCATAAAGATGATACTCGGCGCATGCTCCCGGGCCATCACAAACAGCTCTCGCACCATCCTCGAACCTTCACCAATGTACTTTTGCACCAATTCCGATCCGGACACTCGAATGAATCGACAGTCGGTGTGATGCGCGACCGCTCTCGCCAAGAGTGTCTTGCCCGTTCCCGGAGGACCATACAGCAGCACACCCTTGGGCTGGGCGATACCCAAACTCTCAAACAGTTCCGGGTGCTTGACCGGCAGCTCAATGACCTCCTTGATCTCTTTGATCTGCTTGTCCAAACCACCGACCATCTCATAGGTACTGTCGGGGACCTTTTCAACCATCATCAGAGAGACGAGGGGATCGATCTTGTTGGGAAGGATAGAGTGGAGAAGATAAGAGTCGGCGCGGAGGGAGACACGGAGGTTGGGAGTGAGGGCGGAGACAGGGATGTCGGAGGAAAAATCGACCACTGGTCTCTCGTCAGATCCAGTTGGGCGAAGAAAAGACTGTGGGACATACCGTACTTGCCCTCCGGCTGCACCTTGACCAGGACCTTCTTCTTGCCCATCACCTTGATGACTTCACCCACATAACTTCCAGGCTCTTGCAACACCTGAAGCTCTTCACGGAGTAGCCTCACTACGTCGAATTAGCAAAAGTCCGCCATGGGCGCTCTCTCCGATTTTGAGAGCGACCTACCTCGAGCATTGAGTGCATTTCGCTGAGCTTCCAATCGACGCAGATTCTGGGTTTTGCGGGTAATATCGAGTTCGGCAGATTCGATCTTGTTCTGGTAGTACGTCTAAATTTCATGTTAGTGACTACTCTTGGGGGGAATGGAATGATGGAAACGCACCTTGATAGAGGTACTGGGAGCTGCTGGAGCCTTGGGCATTTTCTGGGTTGCCACAGCCATGTTGTTTCTTCCTACAGAGGATTACGCTTCGATATTAGATACTGCGGTGTTATCGTATCTCGAAGAGGTTGTCAGACAAGGAAAGGATTGTGAGATGAAGAGATGGCAAGATGAAAGAGGTCATGGTCATACGGCGCAAACGACGCGTTGGCTCGGAATTGGTTACGTAACATCTATCTCCTCAGCGTCACCACCACCATGTCTTCGGATCGATTTGTGTTTTGATCTTCTATGCAGTCATCATCATGATTAGATTACGAGTACTGTGAGCTGTGGCAGATCTGGGCTGGGGACTGTAGCTAATAGAAAATCAGGTCTTGGCCGATAGCCCTATTACTCCTGACGATAATCGTGCTCGCGAAGGCCGAACCAGAACGGTACATATATGCCAGATCTTCGCCTTCGAACGAATTAGGGAGACGGCAAGATCCTCACAGTGAGCCGGTGAAAGATGGCGCAGGATTGAGGAGGGCAAATAAACTGGAGTACGTTGCGCATCCTGCTGGAGACCTGGTCTGCAGACCATTCGGCGAGTGCTCGCCATGCCCCAAAGATGAGGTTCGTGGTGCCCTCTATCTGCCATATGGATGATGCTGATGTTCCGACTTGATTCTGGCGCACAGCTCGACCAAGCATTCTGCTTTCCCTTTGGCAATCGCAGGCTTTTACATTGCCTACCTTCCAACTCTTCTTCCGCCTCAACCTCGGATGGGGGTCAGCAGGGCGAGGTGCCAGCATGGGAAGCCTGTGGCAAAGTTGTGAAGAAGGAGAGACAGGACTTTTATGAGTTTGTTGTAAGTTTTTTCTTTCTATTACAATCTGCGCCTCGCTTCGTTCCATCTTATCTCAAAACATTACTCGAGACTGATCCAGTTCGGTGCAGACCACGAATGTCCTCTTCTTAGTGTTCGCCCTAGCCATTCTTTGGGGCCGCACGAGCGCCTTGGCAGCTCAACAATATAGACAACTAGCGGCCAGGATAGGGATACCGGCGGGGGGCTGGGTTGGAGGAGGATAATGACCTAGTGATAGAGTTCGGGGTATGTCCTGTCCTTATGAAGTTACGAACATTTACGACGCCCTTCATCCGATGTACCCGTATGACCCAAGCTTACAAATATTCAGCCCTCTATACCTTTGATTAATTACCTACAACCTACAGATCTACATATTGCCACAGCTGGAAGTACGCATCATAACCCAACTTATTATACAGCAACGTCGCTCCTGCAACCCCAGCACCCTGCCCCATTACAACCTCCCACTCCTAAACGCCCCTTCATGTGCTTCCGCCATACCTTCTCCAACTCATACACCACATACCCCGTTGCCCCCATCAACACGAAAAACATCATATTCGCCCCCAGCATTACTAGCTCGCCGCTAGAATCTGATGCGCCGGATTCGCTAGCAGCATACGAAGCAATGTCTTGGAAGAAGAGGAGAGAGACGATCACTGCGATGAGAATGATCATGATGGCCAGCCATTTCAGAGACGTGCGGACGCCCGGCAGACGCCACTTCTTGCTGCTGTCGGAGCCCTGCTTCTCATTTGCGGTCTGCCCCCGACGTGGAAGGCGGACTTTTGCATGAAGGAGGGCATACCAAGAGGCAGCAAGAACGAGGAGTACCAGGAAGAATAGGAAGTTGAGGATAGCGAAGGCTCCTTGCTCGTCGAGGCTCGACGCCACGTCCGCCAAGGACTTCTCTGAAGAGGTTACGTCCGGCAACGTAGAAAACGATGTCGAGCTTCCGGTGCCGACCATATACACGAGGCTCATGGCCTGGCGGACGATGAGAACGAACCCTATCAACTGGACGGAAAAGATGAGGATTCGGAGCCAAGTCCATCTACCAGCCCGTGCAAAGAAGCGCATGGGACCAGAAAGGTGCCGATCCAGCAGCATCACTCGGGTACTAGACTTGCAACAGTCTTTCAACCCCTGCCAGACGTTGCCTGTTGTTGTGAAGGGGTTCCGCCGCCAGGCATCGGGGTTCTTCGGGCTAGGGTTCTCGGCAACGGTCATCGTCTTGTGGATCAAGAGCCCCAGGATGGGCAAGCACACAATACTCCACATACTGATGAAGGCGAAAAAGGCTGTTGGGTCTAGAGAAAGGTTGCTGATCACGTCGGAAAACCAGCTCTGAGTGAAAGCGAGGTCTGCGGGGACACTGGACGTAGCTCTTTTGGTGAGTGAAGTGCTTCCTGATGAGACCGAAAGCATCTCGTAGAGCTGACGAGTGATTTCGATGTATAGTACAAGGATTCCCGCTGTTAGGAAGGACCATACTGGAGCGGCTCTGAGGAGGTACCAGGTTGATCGAAGGTATGTGAGAGGATTGACGGAGATATTGTGCTTGGCGTAACTGACGCTAGATCCTTCAGACTCTCCATCGTCCGCCTGGCGCCGATCGCTTGTTTCAGACGCCCTCTTGACCTTACGCTCCTTCCGCTCCCTCGACTGTTCTTCTCTGTTCTCCATCTTGGCCCTCTCCTGCTGTCTACCTTCAGCGGCTTCGCGTCTCTTCTCCCTCTCTTCCTGCTTCTGCTTCCTTCGCTCTTCCCTGGAAGCTTTCGGCACCTCTTCAATCGCCTCTTGGGATGCCGGCCTCTTCTTGCGGTCCTCATGGCCAAAACGCATGCGCTCTTGTTTGGCCCCTTCTCGAGAAGCGTCATTGCGCTCATTTGGTCTTTGCTGGCGCTGTGGCTGCTCTGGCTGAGCTTGGGTGCTCTCCTCGATATCTGAAACCTCATCTGCCTCAAGAGCGCTCTCGCCCCTGTCACGCCGTTTGGCACGATCGTTGACCCAATCCTGGTTGTTAGGGGAGAGTGGAGATATCTCGCCGTCTCTAGGTTGGACGTTTGAAGGTTCATCCCGTCTGCGTGAAGGCTCTTCAGGCTCTGCAAAGACATCAGCTAGTGGACAATACTGTGTGAAGGTCGACGTACGCGATGATTCACCAGCATCTCGTGTCTCATTGATGCCACCACCATCATCCTCCTCTGCTTCGGCTTGCCTTGTGCGTTTTGCATCTGCCTCTTGCATCTTTCTTTGCTGACGCTCTTTCTTCTTTGTATCAGCGTCAGCCTTCCTCTTCCAAGTCTCCCGAGCATTCTCTGTCGGTGTTCTGTTCGGATCGTCGACATGTTCCTCGTCCTCAGAGGAGACGGATTTGACGGGCGTTTCAGCCCTGCGTGATTTGGCCTCGTCCGGCTGCTGTCGTCGAGGCGGCAGAAGGGGTGGAGGTGCCACAACCTGGCCTGTTGGATGGAACGAATCCGGCTCAGAGTCCGCATCGTCGTCGCCGTTATCGCTACCTGGTGAATCATAACCGGAATCTCGGGAATCATGTCTCTTGCCATTTTGGAGATTCTGGGCCTGCCAGGAAGCGTCTCTTTCTACTTCTTCGACTTCACTCTCGCTATCGCCAGTAAATTCAGGCTCACGAGTCGCCGGTGGTCTCCTATTGGGGATGTCTCTGGCCCTGATTCCAACATCGTCGACATCGCTCTCATTGTCGGCGGTATCCTGTGCCTTTCTTGTGCCCTTCCTCTCTCCCCCCCGCATCTCAGCAAGCTCCTTCTCCTTCTCTATCGCCCTCTTCTCCGTCGCCCTCCTTCTTGCATTTGCCGCCATTGCATCCCTAACCTCAGGATTGTCGGCGGCTGCATTCTTCAGTGCCACAGTCTGCTCAATCTCCATATTCTTGATGTTCCTTCTTTGGTCTTCCGTCTGTCTTGGGACGGAATCTCCATCGTCTGAAGAGGCTATGAGAGTGGCCCCGCTCAGAGGCGGGGAGGCCGTACCATCATCTGCGGCTGGTATGGAGGAGATCGGAGGCAACATAGGACGCTGTCTTACAGGTCCAGTATCCTCGGAGTCGGAGTCGAGGGGAGAATTTTCGCCAGCTTCGCTTCTGGAAGGCCGAATCTTTCTGAGAGGGACCATCTGGGTTTCTCCGTTTGAGTTGTTTTGACGCTCGCGCTCTTCGAACGACACTTCATCCAACGCCGGCGCTCTCCCTTCATTGCGACCTCTTTGTCTTCCGACTTTTTGGGGCTCTGGGGGCCTTTGAGTTCTCCCCCTTGTCGCAGGGGGCAGGTTGCCGCTGCGCTCCCATTCCTCGATCTCCTCGTCATTCAACTCGGAAAAGTCCATCGCCTCCCCTCGTCCATCAACGTCATCTGGCGCAGCATTGCGAGGTCTGGCAGCCAGCGCGTTGTTGTTCGCGCCTTGCTCGGAATCAGAATCAGATTGATAAGCCTGTGTGTCGAGAGCTGGCCTCCGAGGATTATCATGCGTGAGATGGGGGCCAGTGAGACTTATCTCTGATTCACTCAATTGGTTCTGGCTGGGGACTTCGGACGCTGTGGGTCTCTCTCTTCGGACTCGAGATTCGCCTTGTCGAGCGACGATATTGGACTCTCCGCCACTATCGAGGATCAAATCTTCACGACCCCTTCTGCCCCGGCCCTCGAATGACACCATCTCGGATTTGACGTTCGCTTTTGGGCTAGACTGCATAGCCGCTGGCAGAGTGCCATTACGCTCGTACGCCTCTAGTTCATGATCTGTCAGATTGGAAAGGTCGAGCACCTCTCGAGGCTCTTCAGCCGCAGACGCTTGCCTTTGCGGTTGTCGAGGGCGAGTCGTCATTCTTTGGGTCTCTGGATCTCTATGGTCGTCTTCAAGGATCCTGTCAAATCCGGCAGAGTGGGACGGATGCTGCGGAGCTTGAAGATTGTTTCGGGAAGAGCGAGTGCGTATGAGGTTTTGTGATCTGGCCTCAGTCTCAACAGAGGACGTTGCACTCCCAGTGGGAAAAGGAACAGAGTCTCCATCGTTCCCCGACTCATTGGACAAGGCTTCAGACTCGTGCGCTCCTTCCTCCGATCGTCTGCGGCCGACGTTGTTCATCCTGACCAGGCCCCTTTCGGCGTCTGCAGTCTCATCTGGCACTCCATCCTTCTCACGCTGGATCCCTTCCAGCTCCTTGCGCTCCCTTTCCGCCTTTTCTTTCCTTTTCAATGCCGCAGCGGCCCTCTTACTGGACTCTGATTGTGTTGATGTATCGTCTGTGCTGTTCTCGGGAGGCTGCTCGCTGACCGTGCCCTGTTCAATCGCCTTTTTGCCAGTCGACCCAGCTGCAACAGGCGATGGAGGTTCTTCAACACTGTGAGGCTTCAGTGGCGTCTGCGAGGTACGCCGCTCATGACCTATAGGCACAGACCCTTCCGCAGACGACATCTGCTCCGGCTGCTCTTGCCGTTGTCCATGACGGTCTTGCTCCTCAGTGGTGGACTCTGGTCCAGTCTCAGCCCGTATGATTTCGGGCATGTCGGTCGGGTTCCGTGGAACTTCCCTTTCGCGTCGGAAACGCTCTTCAAAATCGTTGGCGCCTTGTCGAGCTGCCTTCTGTGGGTTTATCGGCTCGACACGCTCATCCTTCAAGTTGGTGCCCAGATCTGTAGACGTTTATGATATCAGCATGGATTCTATCGGAGGGCTTGACTGCTGACCTTCACCTTGCCTTTTCTCGCCTCCAGCATCTTTATCCTCCAGCTTCTCCTCGTTGCTTCCTTCGTTGAGCCTCTTAGGAGAGTGTCTGACATTCTCTCGGTTGGCTCGCAGCTCCTTCAAGGTTTTGTCGGAAGGCGCTAATGCTTTTTCTCTCAGTAGCGGTACTTGTGGCTATCAGCGAGGTCTTGGATCTATCAGGTTGAGTGACTTACAGTCATTGTTCCGTCCAGGCACTTGACCCATAAGCTTGCGCCGAGCTTCAGTGAGCTTCGCTATGCGCTCCTTTTCTGCCTTCGCAGCCTCATCCTCACCTTCATCCTTCTCACCGTCCTCTTTCTGGTTTTCTTCAGTGTCCGTGGTTTGGTCCTTGTCGCCTCTGTTGGACTCTTGAGGGCCTGCAATTTCTGGGCCCGGTGCTCGGCCTCTCGGAGCTGTGGGCTGGCGATGCTCGCCCCTCGTTGTGGAATCTTGAATGTTTGAGGTCTCATCAGAGCCTGAGCTGGGTTCTTCGGGCTTGTCGGTATCCGCTTGTTTAACGGGCTCTTCCTCGCTCTCGACTTTTGGCTGTTTGTCCCGTCTACCACGTATTTTGTCTTTCAACGGCGTGTTTTCCTTTCCCTCGGCCTCGTCTTCGAGCGGTGGAACCCCTTCATCAGCTCTCTCGGTCCCATTACGATCGGAGAACCCGCCGTTGCTGCCCAGCTTCCTTCCTCTCTTCTCTGCGATACTGCGTCGTTCTTCAAGAGTCAGACTCTGGGATGCGTCATCGTCCAGATCCTGGCCAGGATATTGTTGCTGCTGATTATTGCCTTGAGCTCGTTGTCGTCGAAGTACTGACCCGCTTTGATCGGCCATCTGCAAATCGACAGGTGCAGAGCCATCGTCCTCAGCTTGCCTTTGCTGCCGTTGGCGCTGTTGCTTGGTTTTACGTTGAGTGATGGGAGCTCCTTGCCTATCATAGTAGACTTCTTGCTCATTATCATCGTCCTCATCGTATTGTCCAGCGTCAGCCATCTGCTGCCTCTGCTTCTTTTGCTTCTTCTGGACATCGACAGTAACTTTGCGAAGCTTCTGTTTGCCATTCTTGTCAGTGTATTTCTGGTACACGGCATCTTCGTCGACCTCGTCCTCGTCGCTGACGTCTTCTGACCTGGCTTGCTCTTTGGGTTTCATTGAGGCCTTCTTCCGGGAGTCTTTTCCTTTCACACTCTCCTCTTCATCGCTGTTACCTTCATCCTCTGCCTTGGCCTTCTTTTTCCTCTTCTTGTCTTTGGATTTTGGGCGCTCTTCCTCTTCATCTTCGCCCTGATCGCTCTTCTTCTTCTTAGCTTTCGGCTTTTCCTCATCCTCTTCCTCATCCTCCTCATCTTCCTCATCAGCTCCCTTTTTGGCTTTCTTTTCCTTTGCTTTCTTTTTCTTCTTGCGTTCACTCTTATTTTTGTCTTCCTCATCTACTTCCTCCTTGTCTTTAAGCTCTTTGCGTTTCTTCTGCTTGCCGGCATCCTTGGCCTTCTGGGGGCCTTTTTCCTCATCGGATTCTTTTACCTCCTTGATGACTTTTTGCTTCTTGATCTCCCCCGTCTCTGGATCTTCTACCAGTACTTCAACCTCTTTGAGCTGCTTCTTTGCCTTACTGCCTTCCTTATTTTTGGCTTCCTTCTTCTCTGCCTTCTTCTCGGAATCCTGCTGAACCTCCTGATCACTATCTGCTTCCTTCTTATCCTTCTTTTCCTTCACCTTCTTTGGTGCCTCCTCTTCCTCTTCAGTCTCCTCCTGCTGGTCGACGTTCGCCTTCTTTTCGTCTTTTGCTTCAGTGTCGCCCTTCTTGGTCTTCTTTTTAGGTTCTTTGTCCTTCTCTTTTGTGCCCTTCTTGACCTTCTCTTCGTCGTCCTTGATTGCACCCTTGCCAGAGATTTTCTCCTTACTTTTGGCACTCGAAGTGATTGAGACCTCTTCGGGTTCGGGAGTGATTGGTCTAGAGCTAACGTCGCCAAATCTGACTTGAACTGCTGACGACGTAGGTGTTCTGACTTGTCCTGAATCACGCCTCTTTTGCTTCTCCTTCCTCCTCTTCTTCTTATCGGATGAAGATTTGGGGGGTTTCACCGGCGAAAGCTGTATAGCGGGTCGGTCATGATCACTGTCTCCTCCGGAATCTTGAATATAAATAGGCTGCAAATCCTGTGAGGTGATAAGTCATCTTACCATGATGAATGATATCCCTGGACATACTATTGGGCTCAATGGCATTTCTCCCCAGACGCCCGTCCTTTCCACGGCTGGGCTGGAGCTAGACCCGCGTCGACTGTCGCGGAATGTACGCCTTCTTAGATCCCCGAACATGGTGGGCCCAAATCTATTGCCTGGATCCAATCCGGGACCCAAGCTTTCTTCGAGGCCTGGGACCGCCAGTATGTCGGACAACGTACGCGGCTGGTGATCATGTTCTTTCTCGACGACCTGTGGGTTCAGATCCAATTCTTTTGGGGAAAAGCTGCTTTTACCAGGGGCAGCTGATCGATATGCCCAAGGATCAACGCCCTCGTCGTTGATCAGAACGGGATACCCGTGCTTTAGAGACGCTGTCACAGGCAGTAAGGCTGATAGAGGAGTTGCAGGTGAACGAGGGGTGTTGGCTGTGTTCGGCACACGCTGGGCGTGATGAAAGGGGGCCGGGGTACGGGGAGGAAGGTCATTGAATTGTGCACCTCCGGGAGTCATCGGCGTGGCTGGGCCCATAGTAGTATAAGGGGGTACACGAGGTATCCTGATAGCACCACCCCCATCCCCACCGTCGCCTCTGCCCCCTGGCCAACCTCCGCCACCGGGAGCATCGTCAAAGTCGCTTCCATCCGAGCGACTACTGGTCCGGACTCGATATCTCTCGCCATCACGGCTATTGACAGCGAGACTTATATCGTCAGCGATCTTAAAGACGTTTCGAACCCTCCCTTGTGAGCCAGGGGGAGGCGGGTCATCTCCTCCGCCACCGCCGCCACCTCCGGCGGTATACTCAATTGCGCTGGTGTCGGAATCAGACGTAGAAAGAGGAGAGTTTGAGGGGTCTTGCCTTGATTTTGGCGGATGCGAATCAGAGGGCTTCTCGGGAGTTGAGTCATCACCAATGTGGGCTGAGGCATCGGAAGCGTTGAGGGATTCAGTGCTGCTGTCTTCTGGGACAGAAGCTTTGTGGCGTTTGGCTAGGCGGCCCCCTCCTCTTCTGTCATCCCGATCGCTCTGGTCGCTGTTGTCGCTGTCATCGCTGCCGTCGGTGCCGCGAGACTCAAGCCCTCCAGTTCTGCTTGACGTACCACGATCACCTTTCTTCCTGTCCTGATCCCTGGCACGGTCCTCATTCGTTTCCTCACCCCTGCTACGAGCCTGCTCTTTCTCCTTACGATCCTTCTCCTTCTTCTTACGATCCTTCTGCTCCTTCTTGCAGGCCTTCTTCTTACGAGCGTCCTCCTCATCTTTTGCCTTCTGCTTCTCCCTGTCACTTTTCTGTTTCTTGCGCTGTTCTTCGTCCTTCTTTTCCTGCCTCTCTTGATCTTTCCGGTCTTGCTTGTCTTTCTTACCTTGAACTTTCTTCCGTCTCTTGCGATCGTCATCATCACCACCACCACCGCCGCCGCCGCCATCGCCACCCCCTTGACGACTCTCATTGGGCCCAGAACTTCCATCATCTCTGGAATCATGACTCCCCCCGTCACCCCTGTCTCCTCCATCATCCCTCCCACCTCCCCCTCTTGGGTTTGCGCTCTTCTCCCCACTGCGGCTAAATAACCATACCGAAGCCACAAACAGCAAAAGAAGTGGCAAAACAATGGTGATTGCTTCTCGGGTAGCTGTATCGGGGTTAGCCATCTTGATGTTGAGCCTGACACGGGCACTTGAATTGGTAAGAGCCTATGAAAGTAAGTGGACCGTCAAGGTTGCTAGCTCAATGTCTGATAGTCAAGAGTAACAGACGATTTGGAGCAAGATGCGCAGAAATGAGCTAGACGGAATAGCAGGGGAAGTTTGGCAAAGGAGTCAAGTTGGGTGGGACGCCAACCCCGTTATGAAAGGATCTCGGTTTTGGAGATAGATCCAGTCAGTCCTTCCACCCTTCGAGTGGATATGAGCAGAGTATGACGAAGAGTGTACAAGAATCCATGTGAGATGAGTGACTCTCAGTACAAGATGTCAAAACTTTATCAAATGCAAGAAGACCACTACACCTACTCCTGCACCAGAAGTCAATTTTCTGGTCTGTTTCGGGTCTGACATGACGTACCTGAGTTTCATCCAGTTGTGTCCCCGCTTCCTCAGCGCCTTCCTCCTCTTCCTCTACTAGACCCAAAGACCCTTCGGCAAGAGGTTCGACAAGTGACTCCTCGGCCTCCTCTCCAACCGCCGCTTGTCTCTCCTTCTCTGTCGGTGTCTCGGATTCGGTCTTGTTGGACTGTCTGGAGATACCGGCAGCAAAAAGAGATGTCTGCTTGCCGCCGGACGCAGCAGATTCATCAGCGTGTTCCTTCTTACTTGACCTTTTCGCTAACAGAACGTCAATTATGACTTATTCAAGTAGAGAAAGACTTACTCTTAGGTGCGCCATCGGTCTCAAGTTTGTCAACCCGATCAAAGAAGCTCGTGCTTTTCTTTCCGTCCAGCGGTGTCGCGCCTCCAGAAGATTTGGCAAACGGGTTGGAGCCTGACACAGCTGGCTTCTTCGCAAACGGGTTTTTAGCAGGGGCAGCTATCCTCTCGTCAGTATGGTCAAGTTGGCTTTGATAAGGACTCACTAGCAGGCTTCGCGAATGGGAATTCGGACCCTCGTTTCTTACTCGGGGCAACAAAGTCTTCAAACTCTCCGTCCCTCTTCCTCTTCTCCACTGGTGGGCTTTCGCCTTTGTCTGTGGCGTGATACTCATCGTTCATCTCCACATCTCCAACTCCCGAAGGTGTCTCTGGAACATAGACGGGATTGCTCGACGCTGGTGTAGAGTCTCGATTGACCGAGGATCCAATCGCCTTCCTCGACCTCGGCGCAAAATCCTGGAACTGCCTGCTACTCGGTTTTTCCGGCACCGCCGCCTTTTGACTGACTCCAGTATACTCTTTGCCCCTCGCCCTCTCCATCTCTTTCTCCTTCACCTTCCGCTCCTTCACCTTTTTCTCCTTCTCCCCTCGGACGTTCAGAATTCGGTCTTTCAGGCCGGGGAGGTGGTAGAAGCCAGCGATAGAGGAGGCGGCCTTTACAGTCTCGGGCTGGTATACAAGACGGGCAAGGTCGAGAGCGCGTTGAAGATTGTCGGCTTTGCAAGCACCCTGTATGAGTTGAAGAATTTCCTTGTCGAGAGTGACTTCGGTCTCCTTTTTGATGTAGGAGGCCTCGGGGTCGATCGGGGAAAGGTTGGTTAGGGTAAGAGAGCCTCGCGCAAGACTACATTGCAAGTCAGCATTGAGACTCTGCGTCAGAGACATCGGACCCGCCTTTCTTCGACTTTGCCTGGTTGTTCGTCCATATTGAGCATCGGCATGTGCAGCTCGATCTCTTGTAGAAGCGGTCGCGGGAACCAAGGCTCCACTTCCAGACCCTGTCCCTGTCATCAGTTGTGTTTGCCACTCTGACCTGTTTAGTGCTTACTTTGAGAATTATGCAAGACATGTGCGTTGATGAGACGCCCACGGGCCAGTAAGCTTCTTTCCTGCCATCTCTGGCGAGGGACGTGGTATCGAATAGAGGCACCCAGCGTGCTTGACCTGGACGACGATGACGATCAAGGACGGAGAGAAGGCCTGCCGAGTCATAGATTGCAGGAATCTTTACACACGTAAGCCAAAGTCGCACATCTCATAAGAGTGACTTACCCCTTCGGATGTGAATCCAATCCAGTCCAACTCAATCTTCTGCTGCAAAGGGATCTTGCCTTCCTGGATTATATCAAACGTGTCGAGATCCAGCAGCGTATATCTCAGGTTCTGACACCCATCTACAGCCGGCCCCTCCCGATGCACTACCACAACCTCTCCCCTCCCCGCCGCCATGGTGACGACATCCTGTCCCAAGCTCCACAAATACCTCTGCACGCCACTAGCGGTCAAGAAGCGCACGTAACCTTTACTTGTCGCGACTATCACACTTCCCATCCATTCCTCGGGGTTCGCTCCACCCCCCGCAGCGACGCAGACAGCATTCTCTCCAGGTGTAAGCTCGACTTGCCAGTCAGCTTGAGTAGTCCATGAGTCGTAAGGGCGGTAGTGGACGATGGAAGGCTGCTCGTCATCGGCTGCACAGGCGTAGACAATACCTTGTTCGCCGAGATAAGCGAGAGTGTACTTGTGATGATCTTGGAAATGGTAGCCGCGGCGTGCAGATTTGTCATGGAATTCGACGTTGACGACGTTGTGAGTCTCTTGGTCAGTGACGTCGATTACACCGATCATGTTGAACGCTACAAAGGTTCAGCATAACCCTGAAGAGTGTGTGCACACTCACCGAGATAACGCTTCTTGTTTCTGAAGGATGTGCTTCCCGGCTCGAAAGCCTCCTGCGCTCTGGAAACAGCCACGGCGGTTCTCCCTCTCGGCTTCTCCTCCTCGTCCTTCCCATACCCTATATACTTTCCGTCATCATCTACAATCCACGCATCATCTCCGAAAAGATCGTCATCTCCCAGATCTTCCCCCTTCTCCTGGATCTCCCCATCGTCGTCTCCAAAATCATCGTCCAATAGCTTGTCAAGCTTTTTCTGCCTCGCCACATCGTCCGACACTGGGTCTGCAAGGTCGCTGGAGATGGGATCGGACCAGCGATGAAAAGAGCCATCGAGCGAGGTGAAGGCGAGTAGGTTGGCAATGGGAGAAAAGGCGAGGGCGGAGATGGCGCCCTGGGGGCAGATGTAGGTAGCGACAGGCTGACGGGTTTCGGTGGAGAAGATGTAGATGTTGGCAGCAGCCGAGGCGGCAAGATATCGTCCGTTGGGGGCCCAAGCAAGCTCCCCTATAAGCTATGAGAAGTCAGCAGACGCGTACGATTACGATGAAGGGGCCTACAGCTTTGGGACCGTCAGGGACAAAAGTCGATTGCTTGGTCCAAGAATCTCTGTTGTAGATTGCGATGTCGTTCGTGCGCGTGGGAACAGCAAAGAACGCTCCAGAAGGGTGCCATTGTGCGTAACAGGACGATTTTGAACTTGACAGCGCATCAGTGCGGCTTTGTATCTGGCTGAGAGTGGACTTACTCGGATTCGCTGGCATAGACGACAGCTTCAAGGACTTTGACGCAGATAGCGGTGGATCCTGTGGTATCATAGATCTTGAGCTTTCCGTCACAGCAAATGGTTGTCTACATGGTATGAGCTCGAGAACGTGAAGGCACAACGCTACTTACGAGGTATTTGCCCAGAGGATCCCAAGTGGCCGATCTGACTGGCTTGTTGTTATCAGACACCTGAGACGTGATTGTGGTATCGTTGAGGTCGACAATCTTGACCACCATATCACTGGCATCTCGAATCAGCGCTGTGTTTCCACACCATGACCTGACTCACTCGCTACAAACAGCCACCCTCTCCCCGGCCTTGTCTACATCCAAAAACCTGATTGGTACCCCGGACGAGCGGGTCACAAACCCTAGAAACTCATTCTGGGGGTACGAGTAGTGTCTCACAATGTTGTCGACCGATCCAGTGATCAACTGATCAGACTATCGACGCGTTAGGATTTAGATCTGCCCCAAGAGTAAGGGCACTTACGGAACTAGCCAGACACGTCACGTCTTCTTGATGATCATCATGGAAACCAGGCTCGCTCTCGGGGTTGTCTGCCTTATGGATTCTAACAAGACAATCGGTGCCTGCGGTGAAGACGGTGCTGCAGACTAGATGAGCGACGCGTGCGCGGTGATATGAGAAGGATGCTTACGCGCCGTCCCGGGAAAAGCAAAGGCGTGTGATACCTGACAGGTGGCTGCTATTGGTTTTGATGGCGTCGGGGGATGGCTCGGCCATTGTGATACAGCCGCACGAGGGTCTTGTGGAAGATGAAGAAGAAAAGCAAAAAGCACGGGGTAATGTCACGACGCACGCGTCGCGTCCAAAACGACGCGAACCTTGCTTATGTAACGGGTGGCTGCTGAAGTTGGTTGACAAGAAATTGATGGAGAAGCCTCCGCCGTCGTCGTCTGTTAGTGGAAGTACCTGGACAAGTATCTTATAGGTAGGCATGGTGTGGAAGAAACATACACTCATGTTATGTTCGCCAGAAGAGAACGGGTCTGTTCATATCAAGCCTTCCACATGAGGCTGCTGTTGCGCGTAGAAAATTCACTAGTTGGGTTGCTTCTAACGATGTCAGCTCACCATTATGTGTGATAGAGGGGGCATCTACAGACTCTCTTGTGTTTCCTCTCCTTTGCTCTGTTGCAATCAGGTCTTCGCATGGCCGACGGGGTGAATGATAAGCTCACAGCAATAACACGTCACTTTGACATTTGCGCTCATTCGCTCTTCCGTCTCCTGTTTTGACCACCACAGCTATACAAATTATCGCTTCCCAGTCCGCCATGTCTTTCCCCAGAATTCCCGCCCGCTCGATAACGCCAGTTCTCAGAGCATCATTTTCATCCTCTTCCTCTCTCGCCGCTCCCAAAACCAAAGCCCCCAAAGGTGCGTACATCCTTCCACATCCGACTATACCCACACTGACTTTCTTCAGCCATTTCATCATGTCCGGCAGGGACTCCCCTCAGCAACCTCTCTATCCTCAAAGACAAGCCCGATCCCGTTGCTCTTCCCGATGATCAGTACCCGGCGTGGTTATGGACGCTGCTGGATGAGCCCGCGGCGCCATCTAATGCGAAGGATGTGTCTAAGACGGAGAGCGGATCGGTTGATGATTTGAAAGC
Organism: Cryptococcus sp. DSM 104548; assembly: GCA_036426225.1. Classification (NCBI taxonomy): domain Eukaryota; kingdom Fungi; phylum Basidiomycota; class Tremellomycetes; order Tremellales; family Cryptococcaceae; genus Cryptococcus; species Cryptococcus maquisensis. Next base: position 786,136 of record CP144038.1, read on the forward strand.
TCAGAAAAAGACTTTGAAGGCGTTGTGAGTTTCTATCTTCTCGATCGAGCACTGAGCGTTGGGCGGGGACAGACATCAGGGCCGGTTGGAGGGCGAGGCTGACGGTCGATGTAGAAATAGAGAAAACATCAAAGCCAGCAACTACCTGAAGTCTACGACATAGAAGTGTGACTTTTGTGACATGTACCCTCATTCAATACGACACTGTACGTCTGGCAGAAGAGTGCAGTGTCACGCATAGTGCAGATCTGGCCAAAATCTTGGGGCAGGAGACCCCATAATCAAGACCAAAGAGCTCCTTTGCAATCATTCTTCAATCAAATATTTTGAATTGACTGGCATTTCCGTCCCAACCTGGAGTCATCGGCAATGTCTAGTGCAACACAAAATCTACACTCCGCTCAGACACGAGGATGAATAGCTGCACTCTTCTCCGCCCCCCGTGTTCTACTAATAAACCTAAAACATACGAGGGAAATTCTATGCCTGTAAGAGTAGGCTGATGTTTTTCTAGCTCGGCTTCGATGTGGGAGGGAAGAGGGGGGGGAGCAGGGCATGGTGAAAGCATTATCGTGGAAGCGACATCTCGCAATCCTATGAGTTCAGGCCCCGACATCAGGCCTTGCTATACTGACGTCTATGCGAAGGTGAAACCCCAAGCATTATATCTCTGCAAGCCAGCATCTTTGTAAAAGGCGCTTTTGGCGAGCTGTGGTTGAGATGAATGGTTTGGTTTAGTGCTGCGACCAGGAAGAGGAGACGAGGCTGGGAATGTGACACTCTGAACATGGTAGTAAGGAAGTAGACGCATCATGTATAGACCCGGGATTTAGAACGGCACGTATTAGGAGCATCTCTGAACATCAATCGATTGACTTTTGTCCTTGATAGCTGCAGATACGGGACACGGCCACTCCCCGAAACCCGGGTCGTTTCCCGATCGGCCACCTCCGCCTCTTTACTTTCTGATGGTCGGCGCGCTCTCTTGCATCTGTTTACACTTCCTTGACACTTCATCATCTGCCCACCTGCTAGCCAAAAGACCAATGTCTGTACCCCCGGTCCTCATCCTCGATAATGGCGCGTACAATATCAAGGCAGGTTTCTCTGGCATAGATTGGGACCCTCGGTATGTCACCTCCTCGCCTGCCTCGGACTCTAGAGGGGGTATGCTGACGAAGGAGGAGCGCAGAATAACGTCGCCAAATTCCATAGCCCGGTCTAGGACAGAGAAGAAGGTATATGTGGGCGATGAGATTGATGGGTGTAGAGATCTCTCGGGGGTAGTATACAGACGGCCTTTTGAGAAAGTGAATCCCCTCAGTCTGCTCAAGAGTCAGGAGCTGATGCGGGTATAGGGCATGCTCGTAAATTGGGACGCAGAAAGGCTGATATGGGACCGACTGTTCTCCCCCTCAGTACTTGATGTAAGCCATCACGACTGAGGCGCATGTCGCCATGTACTGATGCAGGTCCTCAGGTGAACCCACAAGAAACGTCGTTACTCGTGACAGAACCGTATTTCAATATTCCCAACATTGCAGAGACGTACGACCAGATGGTTTACGAAGAATGGGAATTTCAGAGCTATTTTCGGACCACCCGTAAGTCTCATTCTGCTCGTTCGTACAAGTTGAGAGATCACGTGCTGAGGAAGGCTGGCAGCTGCTGGATTGATTCCGTATGGTGGACTGTTTGACAATGACGCTGGCGTGCCACCACAATGTACTGTGGTTGTTGACATTGGCTATTCATATACCCACGTGGTTCCAATACGAGACGGTCAGATCGTCTGGCAACACGTCAAACGGTACGTCTCTCCTCCTTGCCGGTGCTCGATTGCGATGCTGACCCGTGATGCCTCAGGATCGACGTCGGCGGCAAACTCTTGACGAATCACTTGAAGCATCTCATTTCTTTTCGGCAATGGAACATGATCGACCAGACGCATGTCGTCAATGCTGTCAGAGAAGCGTGCGGGTATGTCAGTATGGACTGGAAGGGGGATAATGAAGTCTGCAAGTACGTGATCTCAACACCGTAAACACTGCTAGATACCGAAGCTGATTGAGGTCAGGCGAAATCCAAGGAAGAACGGTATCGTGCAAGAATACGTCCTACCAGACTTTTCAGCAGCTTCCACTTCCACCTCTCGCACCGGCTACATCCGCTCTGGACCCAACGCTTCCATACCAGAGGACGTCCGCGGAGACGAAGATGTGGATATGGATGGTGACGCAAGAATGGATGGTAAAAAGAAACGAAAAGTGAACGAAGATGAGGAAGAGCAGGTACTATGGATGGGGAACGAACGTTTTGCTGGGGCCGAGCTGCTGTTCAACCCATCAGATATAGGCAAGTCGCAGGTTGATCAGTCGGGATGAAGGCTAATCTTGTACTAGGACTGAAGCAGATGGGATTGCCGGAGACGATAGCGCATGTCATCTCTTGCATGCCCGAAGAGCTGCGAGGGATGTTTTGGGCGCATATCGGCATCTTTGGGGGTTTGGGCAATATTGAAGCTCTAGGAGAGAGACTGTATGTGAACCACACGTCAGACAACACAGCTGACGCTTCATGTAGAGAAAGAGATCTTCAATCGGTATGCCCCGTGGGCTATGAGATAGGCATCTTTGAAGCCTTCGAGTACGTTTGACCACTTCGTCATTGATGCAAGTGAGCTGACCAGACATAGTCCTGTGACTCCACCATATACTTCAGCGGCCGCCCTGACTTCATCCGATATCTACCTATCCACCTACCCTGTGACACGCGAAGACTACCTGGAACACGGGTCCTCCATCTGTCGCCGTCGCTTCGGCGGTCCAGCATACAATGTCCATCCCCCATCGTCTGTCCTTACAGGCGGTGCTGGGGCGGGGGGCGAAGACGGAGAAGGCGGAGAGATCGATGAAGATGAGCAGGAGATGAGGTACATCATGGGGCTGGAAAGCATCAAGGGACGGAAGACCAAGGGGAAGAAGGGGAAGAGCGGGAAGGGGAAGGAAGATGAGGAGGTGACCAGCGGTAATTGGGGTGGGAGACGGCGAAGGACGATGGGGGGTATGTAGGCCCAGGCATTCTGGGGTACGCATAATCAAGAAGCTGTGTGATTGCTACGCTATGCATGCATGCGGCCTGCGAGAAAAAGAGTCCAAGAAGCGATGAGACTCTCGTCAGCCCGAGTTTGGTGACATGCCCCCCATTTAAGGTATGACGCTTTCCTCCACTCTGCCTCTTCCAGCACGACAAGCCATCTCTACCGCTTCTTCCCTTTGTATCACTATCTCCGGCCATGTCTCAGCGGATCCACCTCAACCCCAACGTGCCCCGACAACAACCAGCATTCCAAGGCATGGGCCCCGGCGTCGGTGGCCCCGGCTCAGGCTTTGGCGGGTACACCCCAGACCCCATGCCGCGCGCGGGTGCGGGCCAGGTCAATTATAGCGACAACGAGTTCGTCGCGAATTTGCAAAAGTGGAGCAGCAAGGTGGAGGACGCTATCGAGGTGTACACGCAGGTCAGTCTTTGGCTCTTGACGTGGAAGTGGGCGAGGACGGGGACAAGTGGTCGGGAAGGGTAAAAGTTCGGCTAAGGATGCTGATGGTGTACTAGCCTATTCGGCCTTATGTCCCTGCTATGGCTCGTTTCCTTATTGTTGTGACTTTCCTCGAAGGTAAGCCCTCTCGAGTTGAGCTCGATATATGGCAGTGCACACTGACACGCGACCGTTTGGTAGACGCGCTTAGGATCCTCACGCAATGGAGTGACCAGCTCTGGTATCTGCAAAAGTGTGTCTTTCTCCTTCTGGGATATGGAAGCCTTGTACTGACGCATGCCGTAGACACCGATACCTTCCCTGGGGTATCTCGCACCTCTTCCTCCTCATCAACGTCGTTGTATGTCTTTCGTCTTCTCCTCCTTTGTCTTGTACTAACAGTCCCCAGGCTATGCTCGGCGGCTCCTTCGGAGTCATCGCCAAGCGCTACCCCGACTACTCTGTATTCCTTCTCCTCGGCGTTGTCGTCGCCCAAGGACTCGGTTACGGCCTTCTCTTCGACCTGTCCTTCTTTTTGCGCAATCTGAGTGTGATCGGCGGTCTGTTGATGGTGCTTTCGGACTCGCTGGCCAACAAGAAGAAGCTGTTTGCCGGTCTGCCTACCTTGAGCGAGACTGACAGGAGAAAGTAGTAAGTTAATCTTGTGACTGTGAAAAGAGTCACCGCTTATTGGATCAGCTTCCAACTCGCCGGCCGTATCCTCCTGATCTTCCTCTTTATCGGTTTCATCTTCCAGGGCAACTGGTCTCTTGCGCGAGTCATCGTCTCTATCGTCGGCCTCGGTGCTTGTATCATGGTCGCCGTCGGTTTCAAGGCCAAATGGAGTGCCAGCTTCTTGGTTGCGCTCTTGAGCATTTTCAACGTTTTCATCAACAACTGGTGGAGCGTACACTCTGCTCACCCGCAAAGGGACTTTTTGAAGTACGACTTGTGAGTCAAGCTCGTCTCGTCACACGTTGTGGAAGCTGATGAGTATCATAGCTTCCAAACACTGTCCATCGTTGGAGGTCTTTTGTTGCTCGTCAACATTGGCCCTGGTGGCTTCTCAGTTGACGAGAAGAAGAAGGTGTACTAGACGAGAAGATAGGAGATAGCAAGAGAAAGACGCAAGCAGTGTTGAGTAAAAGGATGGCACGATTGAGAGACAGATGAGAGCAGTCATTTTTATTTCTCCGTTCTCAGACTCATACTATTTTACCATGTTTCCATGGCAATGCATCAATTACGAGGGAATCGAATAGGTGGATCGTTATATACATACATGATTCTGGCAAATACAACTAAATCTACAAGCGTCAAGAAACCCGCGAGCCCAAAAGTATCTCAGGTCAATCTATGTCCATCCCATCCCCGTGTGAGAGCCGAGGGTTCCCACCAAAAGCCTCCTCTTCCACCTTCCTAGCAACCTCCATCTCCTCCCAAGTGATCTCCATGTCCCACTCATCCTCCTCCATCCCTGCGTTGACATCCATACCAATATCCTCGCCCATGCCGATTCCTTCCGCCTCTCTCACCAGCTCCTCTGGTACCTCCTCCTCCAGGCTCTCTGGGACACCTGCCTCCAAACGCCGTATGAGGTCGTTCTCCTCCCTTTGCATCTGCTCCAGCTCATCCTCCCAGAAGTCTGGCAGATTGGGATCCGAGCCGCCGGTCTCGTACTCTTCGTTGGCCAGCTGAGCATGTATGGCTTTTTTGCGTTGTAGAATGGTAATTCTTCGGTATATCTGAGAACTATAAGCTTTTGTAGATCTGTAGGAAGAGATTTTGACACACTTCGTCGTCAGCTTCTTTCGCCTTTCTCTCCAGCTCATCCTCATCTTCCTCCAGTTCGTCTTCAAATAACGGCCGTCCGATGCCTCTCCGCCTCTCCAGATTCTTCTCCTTTGCATCCTTTCTTCTTGTTCTCTCGTCCATCCTCCTCGTAAACCGCTCTCGCCACATGGCGCCTTGAAGAGGCGTGGTACCTTCCGAAAAGAGGTCGCCATTACCCGCGGAATTGTACGACGGCAAAGCGGAGGGCAGAGAATTTCGCGCTGGTCTGGTATATCGAGTAGACAGCTTTCCTCTCCCTTGACCTGCCGGTCCTGGGCTGAGACCTAGTCTACCTGGAGGCGGTCGGAAGAAAGGCGTGGGAGAGGACATGGGATTGGCCGGAGGGGATGAGCTTGGCGCATGTCTGGATTGCTGTGAATCCGGGGCGAAGGGGGGGTGGGAGGAGGGGTTGAGAGGTGATGAGGACATTGGGGGATGGGTATACTGTGTCGGTGGCGATTTTAACGAGTGAATCATTTTGTGCGTAGACGTCGTAGAAAGAGGAGAAATCAAAGGCGCGGCGCGTCGGGAAATCGCAATGAGTGACGCGTATCTTCGTCGTGGAAAGATGGCTTTACCTTTCACTTGAACAACACTCAATCTTTATCGTCTGCAGCTATTGCCCGAGCTAATGAGATACATCCTGGATCAAGTGGCGCAATCAAGAGATATTGTATGTAGGCTGACACTGGGCGCAAGGCATCAAGGTATCCTCAGCTTTGTGCCCTAATTGCCAACCCGAATTTAAGGATTCTTCAGTTGAAGCATGTCAGTGAGAGACTATGTATCGATGATGATCAGCTTGCCACTTAGGAACAGAGGATACAATGATGAGCGCACTGGCGTTGAGTGTTTAATCAAATGCATCAGGTGTACTGTACTGAACAGGTTGATGGATTCTGTGAATTCATAACGCACTGCGTCTGCTGTATTGTCCTGTTGCCAGTTTGTGCCCCACGGCACTACTTCCGCCTCACACACAGAGATGGACCGTTCCAACCGTCTACTCTGTCTAATTCCAAGTTTGTCCGAAATAGAGCTCGAGGGCGTGTTTGCCAATGTTGTATCCCAAAAGACTCAAAAGATAGCTAATCACTTTGTCAGCCCGATCCCTATCTCGGCCTTCCATCCCAACAAAACTGACCCGACAAATACTGGAAGTAGCGGCGCAAGCATAATCTGCGACCGGGCGACAAACGGAAGCGCCGCGTAACCCAGGTATGTCACGTAGACGTATTGAACTTGCGCGATCAGGAAGAGTGTGCTACCATCTCATCAGTACCAAGCATTCACGCTGGGTCGTATGACTCACTTTCCGAGCCATAAGCAAACCCAATTGTCTTTCACGACTACCACGCCCAGCGCCAGTAACCCAATGTACACCGTCAAGAACGCAGGGAAGAACGCATTCACCGCAACATCAAATGCGTATGCAAACTCAACTCTGTTATCCGACGCTGATGCGTGTGGCACAGAGGGTGCCAGGAGGAGCCGGTTGGCGACAATGAAGATGAGGAAGGCGATTAGGAGCGAGGGGAGAAGAAAGTCGCGAAAGATCATGAGGAGTGGAAGGGTCAGGAAGGACAGGAGGGGAAGACGATAGACAAGGGACCAGGCGATTCCAGAAGCTACATCGCAGGTCGTCAGTAGCAATATGGCGCGAGACAAACAAGCATACCAGCTAAACACCCCGCTATCAGAATCAGCACTGCTGGGCTGCGCGTTCAAAATCAGTCTCAATCTGTATGATTAGCAGCGTGCGCCTGCTTACTCATCTCGGGCCCATTGATTCTTTGTCTGTTTACTTCAAGACCATCAGTTATGATTCTAGGATTACAAGAAGGGCGACTTACTGATGGTATGTCTGTTTGTAGACCCGTCTCGGCGCGACCACTAGGTATGTCAATGTCCAAAAGGCCAGCTCGAAATCCTACACCACCAATGTTAGCAGCTGTTCCACCACCTACTTGCCATTCGACAAGCTGTGCGGACACGTGTCCAACACCATCGCGAGCACAGCTGCCTGCTCCAAAAGCAACTCACCATGCTCCTAAACTTTGTCAACCTCTTCAACATCAACCCCAACCCTCCTCTCGAGTTCCCCAGCCCATTATCCACATCCAATCCCAGCCCCAGACCAAGTCCCCTACCTGAACTTCCACCACCAGCTTGTCCCCACCTAAGCCCCCCGGTCGATTGCGATGAAGAGCCGGCGCCTGGATAGTTCGAAGAGGGACCGGATAGGGGCAAGATGGGGGTGGTCATTTTAGGACGGAGGCGAATGGAGGACAGTTTGGAGAATTTGTTCTTGTACGATCCCAGGCGAGTTTGGGACGTCGATGTCGAGATGGTGGAAAGTATGGGACCCATGGTGGACGCGCCTGGAGGGAATTTGATCCCGCTCCAACGAGCCTCAAAGCCAGTATGCAGCATCATCCAGAAACATGGGATGCATACGGCTCTGCCGCTATTCTCACAAGCATTACACACCAAGGCACATATATATATACCACAATTACTGAAGAAAGGTATCGAGGCTAAGATATTCGGGAAAGAGACATAAGTCTGATTAACTAGTTTGTATACGGGCGACTCAGAGAAGGGGGGTGTACTGAAGAAAAAAGAGAGAGATGCGGGATGATATGGTATGGTACAGTCAAACATATATATGGGGCACGGGAAAAGAAGGCTGGAAAGGAAAGAAAGCCCGTTACAGTATGTCGTAGATACTTTTGGTCGTTAAGAGCAATAAGAATTCGTAAAGATCGTCAGAGGTTCGTTTGATTGGGTTATTTTCGATTTTTCGTGACATTGTGATCAATCGTGAACGATCAGATCAGAGTGAGCCGTCTCTCTAGGAGAGGGCAATGCATTAGACGCAACACCCCGCCTTCTCCTTCTTGTTGGAGGTGGGGTTAGCAGTCGGGTCGACAAGGATGACGCTGTGCTTGTGCTTGAGTATTCGTTCGCGTTCAATCTTGTCTTTGCGATCGACCAAGATTGAGGAGATCACTTTGAAGAGAGCTTCAATCCCTGCCAAATCATCAGCGAAAACAGCTTGGTATCGACCAACTTTACGTACCGTCCCCAGTAGCAGCACTGCACTCCCCAAGCCTTACGCCTTCCACTTCCACCCCCCACCCATCCTCCTTCGCCTCTACATCCCCAATCAGCCTGGGGTCCCTTCCCAAGCTACCTCCTCTACCTCTTCCTTGCACCCCAGTCGTCGACGACGCCGAAGAGGGGGGCATCTTGTACCCCCCACTCCCAAGAGCAGGCAACGACTTGTTCATCGCCGCCACCCCCAACAGCTCCTCACTCTCCTTTCTCCTCACGCCCGCTCCAAACTCTCCCAAGGCTTCGGCAGCACCAGGCCCTTCACCCATGCGCCATCCGCCACCACGCGCCCACTCGTCGGACCTGCGTGAAGAGCCCAGGGGAGGCGTTTGTCGAGCGGTGGGATCGTAGGATGCGAAATGAGGGCTGGATTCTGTCCTAACGCGGGCAGGAGAGGGGTCGGTAGAGGAAGTACTGAAAGACAAGGAAGAGTCCAAGGGGTTGGGCGACTTGGGTGCTTCGGCCAGCTCTTGCAGAGAATGCACAGCACCAGACATACTGACTGTGCGCCCCAAGCCAAGCACCTCGGATATCCCAGAAATCGAGAAACGGCTGTTGGAAGACCTGTGCCTACCACCCGAAACAGGCAGATTTGGACTACTGATCGGCTCTGTAAAAGTGGCCGACGTTGGTCTTGAAGGCGATTGCAGACTGGGGAATTCCAACCTCGTAGGCGATGAAGCCAGATTTGACAGGTTGGGCGAAGTCGTGGAGGTCGAGATCTTGACAGGAAACGGTCGAGAGCTATGTCTCCTCCGCCTTTTCTCGCTCACATCCTCGCGCTCTTTTCCTTTTCCTTCATCTGGCGACAAGGTCCCGGATGGGGCGCTCGGGAAGGGCACAGACGGCCCTACCGAGTTTGAGCGCGAGACGGGGATGGGGGTGGGCTGAGGTTGAGGAGTAGGAGTGTAGGCAATGTAAGAGCGTGGCCTTGGTGGGGCAGTATGGGGTGTTGAGCTGGGCGAGTCGTGGCGGGAGCCAGTGGTGGAGGCTCGGAAGAGACTTCGCTGGGGAGGCGGCTGGAGCGGCGGTGGCACGCGTGCTGGAGGTGGATAGGGTGGTTTGATCCACGACCTGATAGTTTCTTTGGCAACCTCAAAGCTGGTCTCATCGTCAGCGCACAGCAACCCCGATAACAAAATGTACCCACCTAACCTGCCGCTTCGCCCCCAAATCCGTCTTGGCACCAACGACAAATATGACAGTCTCCTTCGGCACACTCTTCCCCAGCTCCTCCAGCCAGCTCCTCACATCTTCGAAACTCTGCCAATCCGAAATATCATACACCAGCACGCACACATGCGCGCCGCGATAGTATATCGGCGCCATGGAGCGGAACCGTTCTTGCCCCGCAGTATCCCAGATTTGGAGCTTGACGCGGACACCAGAGTGGACGAGTTTGCGGGTATGCAGGGAGGACCCGATCGTTGCCGGTGCGGGGGTGGGGGAGAATGCACGGGTAGTGTACCGCAGGATCAAAGACGTCTTGCCGACCCCCTGCGAGCCAAGCAAGACTACTTTCGCTTCCAACCCTTCGGGCCCACCCAAATCCGGCGGCGCCATATCCACAGCACTGTCTTTCCTCCCAGAGACGACTTTGATGCCAGTATCATTGATAGCCCTGGCAAGGTTCGCAGAGTTGCTGCCTCCTGCTCCCGGTGCCCCAAAAGAGCTTGCCCGGATAGCATTGCTGGCCCTTAACTTGGCTCTCGAGTCGGCGCTCCTGCTTTCGGCCATACGCGTCGCCTGAGGGTGCCCGTGTGCCGTTTGAGTCCGTCTCGGCCTAGGCGGCGCACCCATCGACTTTGGCCGGGGGGCCTTGCCTTCGGAGGAGACAGATTTGGCCATGGGCTCTGAGGAAAGACCCGCAGTATTACGGATCCTGGGCGAGGGTGTGCGTTGCAGCTCTCGCGGAGGGATTTGCGAGGCGAGCGCAGTATTGACAGCGATGCCTGGTATCCTCCGCGGCGTCGTGCTGGTACTCCCCGAAGACTCTCTCGAGTGATGCGAGCTCCCTCCGCCAAGATGCTCGAGCGCCCTGTGCGCCTCTACATCCACCTGGCCGTACTGGTACTCGTAATCGTCGTCCGCCGGGGGTGCCAGCTTGATCATCATTGTCGGCCCTAGCACCTTGCCCGTCGGCGGCGACGCCTCGGGGGTCGGCGGGAGGGGTGTCTGCGGGTTGGGATGCAAGTCTGGGGTTACGGCTGGTAGGTTTGACGAAGGGTATTTGGGCGCGGGGGGAGGGACGACATTGATGGATGATGTCGAGCTTTCAGCGTCGCTAGGGCCAAGGGCAGAGAAGGAGTGTTGCTCGGCCATGGGGTATGGCGAGGTGTGTCGCTGCTGAAAGCTGGGGAAGGGGACGCTCGGGCCTGGTACAGCGATGGGCAGGAGGTGGGTCGGGACGGGAGGAAGATCGACGGAGCCACCCTGCGAGACGTAGAGCTCGGTGTCCGAGAATGGCTGATGAGGGAGGGGAGCGGCGAGGACGCTCATAGTTGGGTTCTGGGAGGTGGAGAAAAGAGGATGAAGAAGAGGATGAAGAAGAGGATGAAGAAGCAAAAATCTATCGAAACAGGAACAGATGTCAGTACAGGCAATCCGCGTTCGAGTGCACGTACCTCTGCTCGTATGATATGCGGCTTCAGGAAGGGGTGATATATATTATGGGCGACGAGACACAGGCATGGGTCGAGTACACCTGCGAGCGCATAGGACGACAGTCAGCGGACGCTCGATGCGAGTCACGACGAGCACGAGGGCGGGGATGAAGGATGGAGAACGGCAGGCAGGCGGAAAGGGACGGGGTGGGAGGGTTGGCCAGCAGCCCCGACAGAGAAGTAGAGAGTTTACCGAGGTATGCAGTACTGATACGACACGGGTGGCGAGGGTGATGAGAAAGAAGAGAAAGATGAGACGTACTGGCACCGGGTGTTTGGTAGCGCAATCGGTTCCAATCCTCCCTTTTCTCACAGCAATGACGTCTCCGGCGACCTTTCGTCGAGATATGAGGGTAAAGATGAGAGATAGATGTTGTTGAAAGATGGAGAAGATGGTCGGAGGCTAAGGCGAAAGACCGCTAGCTCAGCCAGGAGTGATGAATACTCCCTTGGAAGTAGTGCTGATGGAGCCAAAGATGGGTGGTGATTGTGTTTTGCCCCCAAGTTACAGATCAAATGGAGGAGCGGACCAGGGGGTTGATAGGGTCGAAATTTGATATCAGAAGCTCTAGTGTTCTCTCACAATGGCGAGTGCCCGCGATGGGTGGCGGCGTGTTTGGAGAGTGGGGGCAAGGGGACAGGGAGTGTATCTGCTGGTTGTTTGCGATGGGAGTAGCGGCGTGGTGATGATGGCTTTTGTCCTCCCTTGTGGCCCGCTATACCTTCTCCTTTCTGCCCTCCTCTATCGCCAGTAGCCTCGGTATGCGCAGAGGGATCACTGATGTGCGTGGGGGAATGCAGCAGAACAAGCAAAGAAATCTTCTCTCTTGTTGTGTGGCTGATCCAACCCAAAGGCCAGCTCTTGCCCCGTTCCTATCACAGGTAGTCTGCAGGGTTCTTGTCCACTTCCTAGATCTTTTCTGGCCGTGCACTCTCTCTTCGTACTTCGTTTCTCTGTCGTCCAGTCGACAGTCGAGTGTCGCCCAGTGTGGGGTTTAGTCTGTGGGGATGGTCGGAGGGAGAAGGAAAGAGGAGAGAGAGGAGAGGGGGTTGTCGGTGTTGTCGCGAGGGAACCTTGTTGACGTGCGCGGGCGAGATAAAGTTGTTGAAACAAGTCGACTCGGTGGATCTCTCTGGGTATATACCAAGATGTGGGACGTGGCTGGTTATGTGCTACAATCGCAAGCGCCAAACGGGTCGTCCGTGCTGGATAGAATATGGAAAAGATAAGGGAAAAAAGTAAACTAAAATGATTCGCATTACGGGACTCGCGCTGAGCTCGGAAGGCAAGAAGGACCAACTCAGGGCACCGCAGACGTTGCTTCAGGGACCCCTCTATCACTTTGCCCGCACAAACAGCTCGAATGCTAAAGCATGTGCCATCCTCTCCATGCATTCGATTCTTCTCCTGCATTCCATGCCCGTCTAATCTCGTAAACCACGCAAGATGCCATAATGACCCGCATTCCTGCACCAAGCGAACTCTTCTCGGCGCCGAGTACCTTCTCTTTGTTTATCCCTTCAAACAGTTACGTAACTGCAAATGGTGATAAGAGGGTCGCGGCCGCCGACTTCCTACTTCCAAGAGTCGAGGGCGGGGGATGCCGAGTTGAATGACTGCTCAGTCCTCTGCTTCTGGACAGTGGGCGGCAGGCGTTCCAATCCAAAGAAGCAGATCTGACTCGATACCTGACCAGGTTGTCAATTGCAGGACTCACCATCAGCCCTGAGCCATCCACAGTACACAGATGACGTCACGTGTGTTGAAAGCGGAAGTGTCACCCAGGCCACAGCATGTTGCGCATAAAGGTCTCACCATACTTGAGTATACGGCCTATACGGGTGTGTCTGCCGTCTGCCAGTATTGAACATATACGCTCCGGCTAATACACCAGTATCTTGAAGATCTCTCTGTCGCCCTTGACCAGTCTTTAATTTCTGCAGTGGGTCTTCTAGAAACTACTAACGGAAGGACCCCACACGTGGAAGGCAAAAGTCACCTCAGCAGGGGCAAGCAGGAAAAGGCCCCTTTCCTTTCCTTACCATCACTCATAAACCGATTTCGCCGAGATTAATGAAAGCCACAACGCCTCATTGAACCTCTGCGAAGCCCGACGAGATGTCTGTGCGGGAGACGCGGTGGCAGAAGCTGAAAGCCAATGACAATGGCGCTTCAAGTGGACGTAAGAGTAGTTGCTACTCATAAGCTTCAAACACTTTGTCATGGCAGGGTTGGAGGCCTGCCGGGATGTTTTATTGATCGATCTTGCTCGGATACCGAAGTGCTCTTCCACCGGAAATCAAGGCCGAATACGACGACCAACGAGCTCAGCCGTCTTCCTCCCTCCCCTTCTGTGCTTCTCGTGCTGTAATGCATGATATTCCATACAAGTACCCTTCTTCCCTGAACACAACCGCGGTAGTTAATAGCGGCAGTATACATATATATGTGCTATGAAATCGTCGGCGGCAAATTCCAGGATCAATTGTTGCCCTTTTGCACGTACCTAACTCACGAAGAAACCCATCAAGATGTCGTCCATTGCAATACATCTTGTAGTAGGGAGATTTCTTGACCTTTAGGCTACTCTGCGTGAATGATGGCGCTTCCGTGAGTATTCTGCGTTTCAATGCCAATCTCTCAGCATGCTCATAAGCAGCAAATACCCATGGGATTACGCTTACTGGGCCTACCATCTCCACCCCGGGCAACTAGTCGCCATCCTCGCTCGGCAAGGCCATCGGTGTACTATCGTTTCTTGCCCCTTGTCTTATTATCAGGTCGGAATAGCCTTGATTGATCAACGGGGATTTGGTATTTGCGCGCCTTGTGAGTACTGAGTGACGGCTTCGAGGATGTTGTGAAGAAGTCTAGGTCAGAGGTAGCTTACTCGGTACCAAAAAAACAGGTGGCGTCGCTATCTCACACGCATTGTTCAGTGACCCGAGCCTAGTCCATATTCCACCGCTCAACACGGCTAATCGGTATGGTAATGGGCGCATGTAACCCTTCTTCAAATTTTAGGGTGGCGTAACAGTTGACTCTGCTTTCCCCCTCCCTGCTTTGAACGTAACGCTTGAATGGATCTGCTGGTCATGGCTTACACCAATCTTGTGATGGTACAATACATCGGTTGACCGAGGGCGCCGAGGACCCCAACACAGTCACGGCAGAAGAAGTCGACAAACACGTGGCTATACTTCTTGGCTAGGCGCATTAAATGACAATCAAAGAATGTTCGTCAGCAAGGACTGCAGCATTGAGGGCCTCAAAAGAAGAAGTAGTTTGGATCATTTGCCTGTGATATATGGGAATGATCGTATGTTATCATGCGAGGCTTACGAGAGGAATACAGTAATGATCAGCAGTATCTCCTTAGCTTTCGAGGATATGACGAGACGCAACAGTGGTATAAAAACCTACAATGCGGGCATGAAAGCATGCATGAAGAAGAATGGGGAATGACAGGGGATACGCCGTAAGATTAGAAGAAGAGGATCCCGCAGTGATCATTGCTCTTTGTACACTGATGAGGCGTTATGTGGCTTCGATAATCTCGGCGAAATCGGGGTTTGCCTGCTGCTGGGTGATGATGGGTTGTTTTTTGGGTTTTATGCTGGGTGACAAATCCCTTTACCGCCACGTGCGAAAGTCTTTCCGTCTTCCAGAAGACTCACCACAGGTACCACAGAAGACTGGATGAAATATGGGATAGACAGATTGTCGAGTGCGGTTGTCGCTCGTCATTGCGGCGTACGTATGCTTGCCCAACGATTGTGTCCTATCCCCGGGGCCACACGGAAGAAGAACGCCCAGATCATTCAATCAAGCGAGCCTGAAAGTGGTCGGAGATGGCGGGTGACCTATTGCAGGATCTTCTTCAATACCGAAGGCGCGTCCTCGCCCGGAGACTCGCGTCGGGAGACCGAACAACTCAGTCGGCTTCCACTTCTTCTCGTGCTGCAATGTATGTTTCATGCCCGTATCCTCGAACACAGCCATGATCAATGATGGGGGCGAAGGTATATAAGTTTGCCACTGCCGAAGTTTTGTTGTTGCCCTTCATACCTATTTACAAATACAGACACTCATAGGAGAACGGCCTGAAGCTTCCTCATTGCGATACGATCTGAACGATGCCGTAAGTAAGAATACCTGCTCGTGTTCCCGTGACCGAGCTAGGCGCACCCATATCTCTCAGGCTCACAGCATTAGGGTCTGGGATTATCCTTGGTGGGCTTCTCATCTCAACCCCGGGCAATTGGTCGCCATTCTCATTCGACAAGGTCATCGATGCTCTGTTGTGTCATGCCCCTTGTCGTATCACCAAGTCGGAATCGCGTTGATTGACCAGCGTGGCTTCGCCATTTGCGCGCCTTGTGAGTGAACAACCACTCTTCATGTGGGCGTTGAGCCTTATCCGAATAGGTCGTGCTGCTATATCTCATGCACTATTCAGCGACCCAAACCTCATCTATGTCACACCAATGAACGTGCTCAACCGGTATGGAAATGGGCGCATGTAATTTTTGTACGCGTTTGAATGGCATACCAAGCGAGGATTGAGTACCTTTTTGAACATGTTTGTGTACTTGTATAGGGATGGTTAGCCCTACATGCACACTTTCTGCGACAGAAACGGCCGTGGTCCAGCTTGCCGCAAGGCTGGATGCTATCGTCAGCCGCTACTACGTCCTCGAGGAAAGCGGTTTGGGAGAGCCGATCAAAAGGTCCATCGAGAAAGGAGCATGTAGTAGCTTCCTACCTCGGGTTTCTTGGTAGATCACAAGGAGATGAGTATACTACTTGATCCTGGCGTGAAATGATAGAGGTCATACGCGCGCGAGCCTAAGTAGTTCATGTGCGCCTATAATTGCCACGTGTTTCCCTGGTCTGCCTCCACTCTCTGTGACGGCTGTTGTCAGTTTGTGGTGATCCATCAAGCGATGCCATTTCGCCATCTACCGTATCTAATTCATCCTTTCCGCCGGATATCTTCCCTTGCTCAGCTAAAACTACTCTTTGAGGGAGTTTGAACTCGAAAACGACTCAGAGACCCAAGAAAGGTCCAAAATCGTACTCTTTCCGAAGCTAGATCAGTCACCGACAACAGCCATCAAGCCATGTCAGCGCCGACGATCCTCTCACCCTACGGATACTCATCTGGTACATGTGGCTACTGTAGCCCTTCCGGAGTCAGAAGTGTGAAGAAGGAGTCGAGCAAGTATGGCAGTGAGTCCCTGCGCCGCATAGGCATACATATTTTGTGTACTGTACTGTAGATGCCGTGCTAACGCTTCTTTGTATCAGTGATATCGAAGCAGATGACTCCTGAGGTATGTGTCTGCATGCTGATGTAGGCTGGCCGGAGGACTGACTTTTGAACCAGTTTTACCAGATACTCATGGACCGAGGCTGGCGTCGATCGGGCACGTATATCTACCAGTACGTCTACGTCGTTTGCCTCATATTGGACGATATATATTCATACTTCATATATCTTGACTATAGCCCCGATATGGCTCGCACCTGCTGTCCTCAATATACCATACGCCTGGACGCTCTGAACTTCAAACCAAGCAAGAAGCAAAAACAAGTCGTCAATCGCTTCAATCGATTCCTGGGCGAGGGTGCGAAGCCTGGGGGTAGCATCCTTGTGGATGAAGCCAGGGGCTCGGAAAAGGGCGGTTTAGCTGGAAACGCAGGAGGAGGCAAGAAGGGAAAGGGCAAAGCGAACGGAAGCAAGCGGGATCTGATCGCTGAGCTGCACGAGTATGAAGTGGGATATGGCAGTGAGAGCAAGGCTGTCCATTGCTTCAAGGTGCGTTCTCTGTCATACGAGCAAATCTAACAACTGACTCGATCAGACTGAGCTTGTACCAGCCAAAGCCACACCAGAACGATTCGAGCTCTACAAAGAGTATCAAATCGCTATCCACAATGACAAACCTGAAGATGTCGATATGCGCGGGTTTGATCGATTTCTCTGCTCTGGGCCTTTGATCGCCGCGCCTATACCATATAAGGACAAGGAAGCCAGTGCGCGGGGTATCAAGGAGAAGAGACTACCGAAAGATTATGGACCTCACCATCTATGTAAGTTGCCCGAAGACCTGTCAACTTGACTAACCATGATACAGTGTACAAGGTCGACTCTCAGGTCATCGCCATCTCCGTCCTCGATATCACCCCTCTCGGCGTCTCCTCAGTCTACTTCATCTGGTCCCCTTCCTGGGCTTGGGCTTCTCTCGGTACGCTCTCGGCCATGTACGAAGTCAGCCTTGCGCAACGCATCAGCCGGGCAGAAGGAGATGGAGGCAGAATGGGCTGGGTTTATATGGGGTATTGGGTACCGGACTGTAGGAAGATGAAGTACAAGTCGGAGTTTGGGCCGAGTTTTTTATTGGACCCTGTGAGTATTATGGTCACTCCCGAGGCGCTGAGCTGATGAGGGTCAGGGAACGAATGTGTTTCACCCGCTCTCGATGAAGCTGGAAAAGTACCTCGTTGATCATCCTCGGGGCTACCGGCCTTTCACAGAGATCGAAGAAGATATACAGGATTCTCGCGGACAGGGACCCTCTGCATCGACACCAAAACCGAAAGATGATCTAGTTGAAGAAGATGAGAATCCGGACGAGGAAGATCCTGTCAACTTTCCATCCCCACCTCCACCTAGTTTCTCCGATCCCACTCTCTTCTCGAAACAAGAGGTTGACCAGGTTCTTGTGCTACTCAGCATGAAAAGCCGTCAGCTGTTTACCATCTCCGTAAGCTCCTCTCCTCTCGACAGATCAAGATCACAAGCTGACGAAATTTCAGGACCTGGAGTTTGTCGACCCGAAGCATGTGCACGAGACGGTCCGGCAATTATTGGCAGCGGTAGGAAAGGAGTGGCTAGCTACTAGAGACGATCGAGCCAGAGGAACAGCGTTGAAAAAGGCGATCATGTACTTGGGGTATTGAAATCTTGTTGATGACATCTCATAACATGTAACTATTAGGAGTCTATACTTTGCCCAAGCAGCATATCCAGCGCCTCCTTGCCTTGTCGACTTTACATGTTTGATCCACCTTTCGGTTTGGTCAAAACTCCAACGCGGCTCGTCTCTGACGTACGTAACACTGCGTATCCTCGGGCTTCCGTCATCGACCTCCTCCAACTTCAACAAATCTCTTCTCGCCCCAGCTCACCCAGGCATGTCCACCCACCGCAAGATCGCAGTCATCCTCGGCGTCGGCCCCGGCCTCGCCACATCCCTCGCCTCCTCCCTCTCCCCCACCCACTCCCTCCTCCTCCTCTCCCGCTCCCTCCCTACCTCCTTACCCAAACTCAACCTCCCCAAATCAATCCCTGCCGAAAACATCCTCGCGCTGCCTAGCGATGGCTCGTCAGATAGCCTGCGCAAGGCTTTAGATGAGATGGAGCAAAAGTGGCCTGAGGGGAAGGTAGATGTGGGAGTGTACAATGTCAATCAGCGGTTTGGCCTCAAAGGTTTTTTAGACTCTTCAATTGAAGAGTTGCAAGGCGGGCTGGACTCGGGTGTGATAAACGGCTGGAACTTTGCCCAAGCCATCATCCCAAAATTCCTAACCAACCCCGACCCTCGCTCTCTCCCGCCCTCCGACCCAGCAAGCAGAGAAGGCAGGGGTACCCTCGTCTTTACAGGCGCTACAATGTCCCTCCGCGCCGGAGCATCATTTTCTTCCCTAGCGCCGGGGATGTTTGCCCGCCGTGCCCTATCTCAGTCGCTCGCCCGTGAATTTGGGCCCCAAGGGATCCATGTCGCACATGCCATCATTGATGGTATCATCGACACGCGGGCTATCCGGGAGATGCTTGGAGAGGATAAGGAGGGGAGCAGGATGAAGACGGAGGAGATTGCGGATGCTTTTGTGGGGCTGGTGAGGCAGAAGAGGAGTGCTTGGACGCAGGAGCTTGATCTGAGGTAAGTCGGGTTTGCTGGGATACTGTGGTTTGTTGTCGAGGGGTAGCTGACGAAAGCTCAGGCCGGACAGCGAAAAGTGGTGATACGGTTGATGATTTCAAACCGCTGCTCGCACTAGTCAAGATGACAAAGAAAGTTGTATGCCAAGCGAACAGTGAACAGAGATGTGATGCATTTACTACGATTCTTCTTCAACTTTCGCCAACTAGATGTGTTTGAACCTCTATAGACGGTTCCCTTTTTTCTTCCAATTACAACAACTAATCAACAATGTAAGATGTGTGACAAGATATCAGCAGATTTAGAGCTGGGCATTGGCCTCGGCAGTCAACTTGGCCTGCCTGACCAAACCCTCGGGCGCATCGCCCCTAGGCATGAAGACCTCAATCAACCTAAGCCTGTCGGGCTTGTTAAAGTCCTCGTCAAGCAAGAGCTTGTTGAGCTCCTCGGGGGTGTGCACCTCGTACGACTGGAAAGGCGTGGGGCACTTTTTGCCCGCAAGGAACGGGAGCAAGAGCTGGTGGTCGTACGGCTGAATGTCATTGTACTCGGCATCCCAACCGTGGATCTGGCGCTCAATTTCATAGCCGTCATTGTTGAGGACAAAGAGGTAGGGGTGGCAGCCTCGGCGGAGCATGGTACCGATTTCTTGGAGGGTGAGCTGGAGGGAGCCGTCGCCGACAAAGAGGACGGTTCGGCGGTCGCGGGCGTCTTCCTTGGCGGCCATGGCGGCACCGAGACAGGCGCCGACAGACCAGCCGATGGAACCCCAGAGGATTTGGGCGACGTAGGTAGAGTTGGAGGGGAGGACGACGTTGGTGAGACCAAAGGAAGAGGTACCAGTCTCGGTAATCACGATATCTGTAGAAGAGTGAGCATTAGGGCAAAAACGAGATGAGAGGAGAGACGTACCAGTGTCGGCAAACCACTCGCCAACTCGGGGCCAGAGCCAAGCATGCTTAATCTCGTTACCCTCCGGCTTGGGTACACCGCCAGTGACCCTGTGTGCAACAGCCTTCTGCTGGACAGTCTCGTGCGCGCCCTCAGAGTTCTTGGGGTGGCCGGCCTTCTGGAAGGCACCAGCAAGACGGGGGAGGACGTGGCGGATGTCGGTAGTGGGGTAGGCAGCGTATCCGATGGTGGTGGTGAACGAGTGGAGCTCGACAATGATCTTGGGGTCAATGTTCACCGAGAAGGAACCAGAGTTAAAGTCGGACTTGAGGGCACCGACGTAGAGGACAAAGTCGGCCGACTCGACCTCTTGCTGGACGGCGGGGAGAGAGTTGGCACCGGCGTAGCAACCACCAAAGAGGGGGTGGTGTTCGTCCATCAGACTCTTGCCCATGGGAGCTAAGGAGGGGTCAGCGCTGTATAGAGTGAAGGGGGGTAAGACTCACTCTCAAAGAATCGGATCTGGCAAGTGTCGACGAGCTTCCTGACCTCCTTGGCCATACCAAACCTGCCGGCACAAGCATCGACGAGGATGATGGGTTTCTTGGCATCCGCGAATCGGGCAGCAATGTCTTCGACGACATGGGCAGTGACCTCGTCAGAGGGAGGAGCGGTGGGGGCGTCAGTGGGGCCCTGGGCCAAGGAAAGCTGGGCACCGTGGCCTCGGGCAGCGACGGAAGCGGCGCTGTTGGTGAGAGAGGTGGCGACAGCCTCAGCGGGAGGAGCAGAGGCGGGGTCGGGCTGGGTGGGACGTCAGTACAGTCGTACGAAGCGATCGGGCGAAAGGATACATACAAGAGCCTTTTTCAAACCCTCGGCCGAAACCTTGGCATGGACAGCATCGGTAGGGATCTCGACGTAACCAGGTCGGCACTGCTCGAGGACCTCCCTCAAAGTCTTGTCGAAAGCCTCGGTCCAGGCAGTCTTGGTGCTGGGCTCGATCGTATTGATGAGGGCCTGGGAGCAAGAGAGGGGAGCCGACATGGTGGAAAAGGTGGTGAACGAGTCGGGGAGGTTCAAGGTGTGGTGGAGCAATGATTGGTTGGCCTGTCTCGTGGGTCAGTCATGCGGATGGGTGGGGTGGATCTGGTGACATACCTGGAGCTTGGTGGAGGGAGCGCCGACAATGTGGAGAACAGGCACACGCTCCGAGAGACAACCGGCGATACCACTGCAGAGAGTCAGCCATCGCAGATAGAGATAGAGCGATGGACGCACCAGAGAGCAGAGAGTTCACCGACACCAAAGGTGGTCATGATGACTGCAAGACCGCCCTTGACTCGAGAGTAACCGTCGCAAGCATAGGCCTGGAGCGACGAGGTTAGTGGCGGCTTTGAAACCGTGGGGGTTACTCACAGCATTGAGCTCGTTGGCGTTTCCGACCCACTGGACGTCGGGGTCCTGCTCGATATAGTCGAGGCTGTGGCTGGTGAGCTGGATGCATGGGATCGGGTGGAGAAGACTCACGCTGCGAGGTTAAAGTCGCCGGGGACACCAAAGATCTGCTTGACGCCAGACTGCTTGAGACGCTCGAGGACGTAGGTAAAGAAGGGGACTTCGTTGGAGGACATGTTGGGTGATGGTTGTATAGATGTGGATGAGAAAGCGAGATGCAAATAAAAGTGCGGTCTTATATCCCTCCTCGCTCGGGAGATGACGGAGCCGGAGGGTGGAGGCGCACACTGCCGCTCTCCCACGCTCGTCCACGCGGCTCCTGTGACGGGCCGTGTGGCATTATTTTTTCCAATTTCCCCATTTACTCCCGGGCATCCTCGCAACAACACACCCAGATAAGCTTGCAGCCAGGCACACACACACCCGAGTGCATACGTAATCGCCCGCTGTCCACTTCTCCCCGCGGCCCCGCTGGTATCTGTCGTTCGCTTGTGCTCGCTAGGAGAGAGCAGGGAGAGAGATGGCAGACCAGACACAGGCATTCCAGTTCGCGCTCACAGACACCCCCGTCCTCCCCGTCGCCTACACCTGCCCCTCCCCGCTCACCGTCTCAAAGACCAGCTACAGCGATGCAAAGACAGACGACCCCAAGGCGCCGTATAGCATGGTCGCACTCGTCCATGAGCAGCTGTACGACGGCGCGGGGATACAGTACGAGCGCGTCTACTCTGCGACGATTGGCCTGGGCACGCTCGACAAGGCGACAGAGGTCGCTCATCCGTGGGGCAACGGCACGCAGTTCATTGCTTGTATGTGGTCTGCCAACGCCGTCTCTGGCGGATGTCAAGTGAGTCCCACCCTTCACTCATATTCACCGCTGACGTGAGCCACAGGATCTGTATACAATCGTCCCCAGCGCCGAGCTGACTGCTTCCGCATACCAAAACACATCCTCGGCATGCCGCACGCCAAACGTCCTCGAGTCGTGGGTGACCCCGGCAAACGAAACGCTCGATGTGGCCGTCACAGGCGTCGCAGGGGATCTCGCCATCAACGCCTGGCCCCCTTCTTGTACGTCCCCAGGCCCTCTCTCTAACCTTAGGCCAGGCTAACGTGATACCAGGCTCTGATATCCAATTCACACCCAAAAACGGCACCGCCCCGTACACCCTCCTCGTCGCCCCCGCCGCCCATCCCCCGCTCAACATCACCTCCGCTTCTTCTTCTTCTATGAACTATACCGTCCGCCTGACGCATGGCCAAGCGTTCATGGCCGGCATATACGATAGCGCAGGCAACTCGTGGGCTTACGGGCCATTACATGCGGGGTATAGCGATGATCTCACATGCCTTGGGGTGGCTGTGGGAGAAGGGCAAGAAGATGCGGGAGGGTATGGCTTGGGGGCGCTGGTGAGCGGGGTAGTGGGGGCGTTTATCGTGGGTGCACTCGGCGCTGGACTATTCGCATTCTTCTTCCTTCGCCGCAAGACCCAACCTAAACGTGCAAGTCCCCTCCCACATATACCTGCAGCCTAAGCTGATGACGTTCATATTGAAACAGTCCGAATCAATGGAAGACCTCTACGCCAACCCCCGTCCATACCCATACCCAACCGGCTCCCACCACACCTCTGCCAGCATGTCCATGTACACCAAACCCCTACTCCCAGGCGACACACCCGAATTCGATACCCCCGCAACGTTGTATGATCCGTACCTGTCTGGGCCGGGGGGATATCCCCAGGGTGGGCATGTGAAAAGGGGTTCGGCGGGGACGCAGGGAACGCAGGGGAGAGAGGGGAGAGAGAGTATCTCTTCCACTCGCCCCTTCCCCCGTCCGCCTCTGCATCAGAACCACTCATCAACCGACCACATCAACCCCTACACCACCTCCCCTCCTCTTCCACGAGAGGGTAGTTTGAGGGATAGTATCAGTCTCACCGATTTCGCCCCGGGACAGAGGAGTGGGTCGCCTAGGAGCCTAGCGAGGATGGGCACAGGGGAAGGGGAGGGGCGTTCGCAGGATGCGTCATATTCTTCTCGTCGGTCGGCGCCTGTACCCGGACGTTCGCCGAGGCCTCCAGGAAGCCCAGGTGCGTCCCCGTCACCGCATGGCCGCTTCCCCTCCGCTTCAACCTCCGCCCATGCCCCGGGTCCATCATCCCCAAGTCCGCACTCCGACCCATTCACCCCCTCCCAGCCTCTGCCTCCAATCCCATATCTACATCATCAAAACCGCTCTGGCTCATTCCACTCTCTCCCCGGGGCCGGGGAAAGCCCACCAGCATCCCCAGGCAGACTGATGCGAAATGTCTACGTGGTCCATTCAGACGGAGGCGCAGGAGGGGACGTGACGATCCGACTGCCCGATCCCCACTCTCGCGTGATTGAGCTCCCACCGAATTATCGCCGGACCCCATCCCCTCCTCGTTCCCGGTCCCCCGCGGCGCTGGCGGATGACTTTTCGCTGCCGCTAAGGGGCGGGGGTGAGCTGGGGTTGGAACTTGTTAGGTCGAGGGCGAGTGCGCTTAGTGGGGTCAGTGTACAGACGGGCACGGGGGATATGGGGGCGGAAGAGTTGAGGGCGAGGGCGGAGGCTGCTATTGCTGAAAAGGATCGGCCGCTCTGATGCGCCATTTGCCAAGGGAAGATTTGTCCACCCTTCTCAACGTCTTTAATGTTTCTTTTTACTTTGGGTTTGGTTGCGGTACAAAGTTGTATAGTATCGAAAAAGCCGACACTATTTGGAGAATTTGTATATCGCCGTCTCGGATTCGGCTCTGGTCACCACTTTTCTGGTGATCATCATTTCGCTAGGTTGTTTAGCATATGTATACAGCATGAATATGAAGCGGGCCTTGCTGCATATGAGGAGAAGTTACTGTAAAGACCGAGGGTATGATGTACAAGAAGGCAATGCACAAGGTCCGATCTGGAACATGGAGAAGAATCTTGGGCACGAAAGAGAAAGACGCCACCCACGAGGCAGCAAATTTCATAGATACATGAGCTGACTGTAATCATCTTCAGTCACCGACTCCACCCGAATTCATCATATACTCACTCTAGCCACCGACTTCCAGATTAGCCACTCTCTGAATCGGTCTCCGTTGTCACCTTATACACCTGTCTTTCTCCCACAGAAGCAACATGCGATAACACCTATAAGCTTCTTTCAAGGTCTTTCCAGCGTCATAATTCTTAGAAAATCAGTCAGTTCATGGAGGACACTGAACGTCAAGACACATACGTGGTGTGACCTGTTACCAGCCTTCAGAGGCTTGCCTTCCTTCCCCCTCAGTCCCTCGGCAAACGACTACGTGAAAGCCGGCGACTGTTTCCATTGGCGATCATGAGAGCGGAGCAAGTCAAAAGCCACTGCTACTTTTGGTCGGTCGGGATTTGCGGGAATGAACCCATGTGGCATGAGGAGTGGGGCACGTTTGCACGAGCAATAAGTGGTGTCACACAGAACAGCTAAGATAGTGTCGAATCAGCACAGGACACAACAACATCATTATACTACAAACACTTGCATTTTCCCTGACGTATGAATATCATTTCCACAGCCCTGGTTGGGGGGAAGAGGGTGGCCGACATGCACGTTCAGGATTGAGTAAACACTCCTCGTTCACCCCGCGGGTTCTGGTACCAACCGCAAGCACCAGACCATCGCAGGCTTCCTCGACAAGCTGAAACAATATAGGACTCCACAACCACCTTCCCCAGACCGCCTCGAGCTCCCTGCCCGTATCCGCCCAAGCTCGGCCCTTCCATCCATCTTTACCTCGCCGTACGATGGGACAGCGGTCCAAGCTGCCGTGCAAGCATCGCCCAAGCCCAGCAAGCCGGTGTCACCGCTGCCGTGCAAGCCACCGCCCAAGCCCAGGCGCGGGCTGTCGAGCAAGCTCTGGCTAAAGTCCACGCCCAAGAGCGAGCTGCCCGGTCGGAGGCGCGGGCTGTCGAGCGATCTCTGAATCTGGCTCTCGCTCAAGCCCAAGCCCAAGCTGCCCGGGCCCAAGCGCAGGGTTTCGCGCATTATGGGGGTGCCACAAGGCTGATTGTGTCCGTAGGACAACCGGATGAGGGAATACTGCTCATGAACAAGCTCATAAGGGAATACTCTATCATCTCGCCACATCACCAAACTGCACCCTTTCTGCCGGGCCATTTCCAACATTGATGGTGATCGCGTCATATCAACCTGGTCCCCGCCAACTCGACTTGTTTCCGGGCACTCTAGAAGAGTGCAATCGACTGCAGCTCAGCTCGGAGACGATGTCCCTCGGTATCATTGTCAGGATTGGGGAGGAGGAGAAGGCATGGCGAAGGAAGCTAGGTGGGGAAGGGTGATAGGATTCAGCCATGCCGGCCGCCCTCCGCCGTACAGCAGGACCAAACAGCACCACCAAACCGCTACGCCGACGAGTCGGAGTTCTTACGGAAGGCATCTGGTTATCCCTAGGGTATCGTGGTGTGGCTCTTCTTTCTCCTCTTGAGCGGACTGCAAACTCAATACAATTTTCTGATTAGTGAGCATCATCTCCTCGTATCGAGTATTGCATCTCGTCAAACCTTGCTCAGTACTCATAGTATATCTCGGTCTCATCCCTCGAATTGCGGTGATCAACCCGGGGTGAAGAAGGGGGAGTGGTGATTTGTATATATAGAGACGTGTATAGAGGAATGAGATTGTGAAGTACCGCCTCTTGAAACCAGCAGCAAGTACTCGGTCGACCTCTTCTTTGCACCGTCGCCGCTCTACTATTCCGCTCGTGTCACTGTCACTTCGTCAGGCATGACTATTGCTGATCTTGTGAGACTCAGCTGACAGTCACATTCTTCCCGAATTGCTCAATCTCCAATCGTTTTCACAGCATGCACAACGCCGTCACATTCACCGAGACTCTTCTGTCAGTACAGTGACAGCAAGCGGCAAGCAACATATTGATAGCTTGCATGTATCTGCTTCTTTCTTGCCTCTTCTTTTTCTGCTACCATATTATACTACAACCTCGAAGTTTTGTACAAAAGTCCGATCCGAGCTCTTCTTCTCTCGATATAGCGCAAATAGAACTCTTGTGATGATAATATAATATTGGAGAGGGGTGATAAGCAATAGGGAGCTAGACGTTGAATAATAGCGCGCAGGCCTCGGGTTGAAGCAAGGAGCCAGAAGTCGCAAAGAGATGGAGGGTATAATAGTAGAACTTGTGCGATGATAAAGCTCGCGTAGACGCGAGGCATATGATAGAAGAGCTAGAATATAACGAGGTTGTCAACTTTAGAAAGTTGTTGTTGACGTCGAGTGAAGCCAATAAAGATTTGGTATATGATTTGGTATATAGTTTGAAGATGGTATGATAGACCTTGTCATCCGGAAAAGAGAGAAGAGGGAGAAAGATAGACACAAAAAAGCAAAGAAGATTCAAAGAAAAGTCGAAAGTCCAAAAGACAGAAAGGCACGCCTGACCTTACTCGGAGAGCTTCCTCTCCCCCTGGCCCACATCCAATCCCAGCCGCATGCCCATATCCCCGACGGACCTCTTATACCACATCCCCATCCCACTCGCCCCACTCTCCATCTGCACTTCCCCACCCCCAGCGCTGGAGGCGTCATAACAAAGCGGGATCTGCAAGTCCGAATCCCGTTTGAGCATCGTACCGAGTCTTGGCCTCGGGGCGGAGAGGGGCACCAGCGGGAGGGGTGCGAAATGGCCGGTGCCGCTGGGCGGGAGAGGGGAGGAAGAAGAGGGGAAGGCGAAAGGGTCGATGGACCATGGTTCTGCAAGCGTGCGGGTGGGGGTGCTAGCGCCCCAATTAGGATCCGGCTTGTAAGCCGCCGAAGCCGAAGCCGAAGCCGAAACCAAAGCTGAAGGCAGGAGGGAAGTGGGAGTGTTGGATGACCCTCGCCGGGGGTAAGAGATGGTAGGTGAGAGGACGGGACAGCCTTCATCGTCTTCTTCCATCACTGGGCCCGGGACGGGGGAAGGGGAGAAGGATGGGTTATGCCGGAGATTGAGGGGGTGGGCGCGTGGATGGGCAGAATGAGTGGGGGAGAGGTGAGAGGGAGAAAGGTGGGCGGAAGCGAGTTTCTCGTTAACAGCGTTGAGCTGGGAAGCGAGCAGAGACTGTTTTTGAAGGAGGAAGGAGAGGTCGGTCAGGTCTCGACGAATATCTCTGCTTGACGTCAGCCTTCCGTCATACCAGCCAGTGTCAGAGAGAAAGACGTACTCGGCAGGCATACTTGCAGGCATACTTGCTCTCCTTCGCATAGGCTCAAACATTGCAGCAGAGGGCGAAGGGAAAGAAGGAACACGTTCGCGCATTTGGAAGCGTTTGAAATGCTTTTGTTCCTACGTCTCACGTCAATACGTGCCGGAGGAAAAGCGAGGTGTAGGAGACATACCTCGGAATCGGCAATACGGACTTGAAGTCTCTCACTCATACCGGGGTAATACTTGCCCGTCAGCTGTTGTTCTCGTCAGCCTCCGACCGAAGCAGTCCAGAAAACAGCACTCACCCGCTTGATAACCCCCTCTGCCTGTACCCTCGTCTGCATCCTAGCCATCATCGGCCCCCGCCTATTCCCACCCTCATCCATTAACGGTTTCCAACTGCAAATCTTTCCCGGCTGCAACAGCTCTTCGAGCGCGTCATAAGTCAAAGAAGGAGGGAGGCCGGCAATGTAGAGGTTGGCGGAGAGGGGATCTTCGAGGGCTTTTGTTTGGACTTGATAGTCTTCCTGCGAGGGATTGTGAGTTTTGAGAAGGAGGATGACGAGAGGTGGACGTACTTTGCCGTACTCGCAATCGACGCCACGGGACTTGAGGTGGCTCATGAACTTGGCAGCCTGTTCCGGCTTCTTGAACATGACAAACGCATGCCTTGATATCTCGTCAGCCGCAGTCACGATACCCCAACAAGGGAAAATGGCTTACGGCTTGGCAGTGCGGGTTTGCTGCACCTTGACGGAAACGACCTCGCCAAAAGCGATAGCGATCTGGCGGAGCTCGTCTTCGGTAAGTGTGTAGCTGACGCGGTGTATGAAGACTGTCTCCCTATCAGCTAGATTTCTGGACATGCAAAAGTGGCTTACCATTGCGCCCTTCACCAACGCTAGGCAGCACAGGAAGACTACTGCTCAACGCCCTGCCCGACGTGCTGCCATCAGACGAAACATCATCCTCGACCTCAAAACGGACTGAGCGGCGGTTGGACAGCTCGTGCCGACCGAGGTTGGGTGTGGACTTTTGCTGGATGAGCGCGCTGGGCCGTGGAAAAGCGTTGCGGTGGGTGGGACTGTGGCCTCCCGGGCTTCCACCTCCGAGCTCGATATCGATAGACCCCAGGGAGGTTGGATAAGAGAGGGGGTGAAAGCCCCGAGCAGGGTTTGGGAAAGCGCTAAGAGGGGCGCAGGTGTAGAGAGAGTAGTCTGGGAGGTCTTGCTCGTATGGGTAGCGATGGGCGGGTTTGTGGGAGGGCAAGACGGGCAGGCTTGGGGAGCGTGTACGGGCGGGCTCGAGGTCCTGAATATGGGGAGGTTTCTCGGCAGGCAGGGTGTCAGACGACTTCCAGCCGGCGCCAAAGGGGCGCGCTGTGGTGGGCGGGGCGATGGATGAGGATGAGATGTGGGAGGTGTTGGTGGAGACCGAGTCGGGGAGGGAGGAGGTGGTGGTGGATGAGTCGGCGGTGACGGTGGGAGACGAGCGAGGGATGGGGAGTGGGTCAGACATGGCGGGGAGATCCGAGAAGAAGAAAGAAGAGAAGAGATAGATGTGATTATATAGAGTGGCGATGGTTGAGTCAACCGCCCATATAGGGCGAGTAAGCCAAATCCACTGTGCGGCGCCACAACTGACGGAGAGTGATTAGCATGCCATTGGCGACCTCCTTTCCCGGGCTTTATTTCCTCTTCCGGGTGTTTGACTCTGGCTTCCAGGGGTCTGTGCGCCCGTTGCGAGGAGTTTCTGGGAATAGGTCCCGAGGAGAGCAGCGATCACCGTCAAGGGGCTGCTTTGGTGCTGCATGGTAGGCACCGGATCGTCCATGGTGTGAGCGGGGGCGAGGGGAAGTGTAGGGTCAATATGTGGATCAGGAGGGAGATGAAAGAGGAGATGGGCGCAGGGCGCAATGGGGGGTCTGGGTGAAAGCGATGACGTGTACAGGGCGCTCCTGTGGCGGATCAGGTGCCGGGGGGGTTCCCGTGTCCGTGTCCGGCTGCCGTGGATCTGCAGTTTCAAGAACTTTTTAGCACAGTACAGTGTATTCTGATGGACGATCCAAATTACAAACGCGTCGCGTCGGAGCCAGCTTACATAATCACGGACGGAACCGAATGACAAGTCACGTGGCATTTGTCGTCATGCTGATCGTCATCCAGCGAGTCGCATTCTTTTGCTCTTACAACTTCCATCGCATTCCATTTTCAGCTACAAGTACAAAACTACCACCCCTTACTCATAAACGCATTATCATCCAACATGGTGGGTCTTTTATCCATTTTATGCCCGGAGAACGGGTGGGCAGGGGTGGTGCTGACTCTGATCTTTTGCAGTCTGGCTGGGACGACAAACCTGTAATCATTGGTCAACGCCAACAGAGGCCTACTGTTGCCAAGGGCTCTGCTTTGAACAGTACGTTGTACCAGTGGCATGGTTGTAGGAGACACGCTGACGCTTTGCCACAGTCGCTCAGCGAAACGGCTCCATCCTTTCTTCAGAGTCCAAGGGTGCTGGTCAATCCAAGGGCGGTGAGTACTTTTCGCATTCAAGGAGGACGACGCATTCAAGGAGGACGAGAGGCTGATGGAGTGTCTAGCTGCCAACCACCAACATATCGCCAAGCTCGACCGAGATGACGCGCCCAAACCCCCTGAGAAGGTTTCTGTAGAGTACGTCGCCCTTCATCCCTTTGCATTCGTCCATTGTACCGAGTGCCGAGTCAAATGACAATGATCAAGGAGCTGATGAGACTGTAGCGTCGGTAAGGCTGTGGCCATGGGTCGTATGGCGATCAAGAATGCCGAAGGGAAGAGTATGACCCAGAAGGAGCTCGCAACTTCGGTCAATGCAAAGCCTCAGGATGTACGTCTTTTTTCCTCTTGCCTCGCATCTTCCACCTTTCTACCTGCCCCCCATGACCAAGTACAGTGGCTGACAAAGCAAATTGAACAGATCGCCGACCTCGAAACTGGCCGAGCCGTCCCCGACCAGGCTCTCCTCGGTAAACTCGAGCGCAAGCTCAATGTCAAGCTGAGAGGAGCCAAGAACCTTATCGGTACACCTCTTCACGCCAAGAAGGACAAGAAGTAAGGGTAAAGTCGGGGGCAAAGAGTTAGACAGCAGTATCACCTTTTTATAAGCGAGAGCAGACTCCCAGAGTCTCTTTTCAGAGGGCACGGAGTTCACTTGTACAACCATTATCATTCCAATGCATCGTGCGGCTGCTCTCGTGCCCTTCCACTGCGATACATATAAACACAGGATAATAATGCACAGCGGGCGAAGAAGCACTGCATCTGCATGCACATCCTGCCTCCAGTTGCCACCTTCGGCACTGCCCGAATTTCGGCACAAATCAAAGGAGAGCTTGGACGCGGCGTCATTTTGCATCTCACTGCATCTCTCTTTCTGCCTTCTTTCACCATCCATCCAAAGTCCAACCCATGTCCTGGAACCAGTACCCCGGCGGCCCCGGTGGCGGGCACCACCAACAAGGTGGCTACGGCTACCCACCTCCCCAGCAGCAGCAATGGGGCGGTAATCCGCCTCCTCCCATGGGCGGTCCAGGGTACGTCAAAGACCCCTCTCCTTCATTGACCCATAGCTGACTCATCTCAAGTTATGGCCGACCCCCACCACCTATGCAGATGCAAGGAGGATACCACAACAATCCTCCTCCTCCTCAGCAATACAGTCATCAATCTGGGGGATACAACGGCGGCGGCGGAGGCTACCCCCAGCACTCGCAGCAGGGCAACTATCGTCAATCGGGCGGGTACGTCCCCCCAACAAACGCGCCGGTGGAGAATAGCTATCACCAAACTGGTGCGGGATACATGCCTCCTTCCCAGCCTCAGGGGCAGTTTGCGCCGTATGGTAATCAGGGGATGCCTGGTATGTTTTGTGTCCTTCGCTTTTCCTTCTTTTCGCTTTGGGGTTCGCTTGCTGTGATGTTCTTGGCATTGATGGGATATAGTGAGGGATGAAGGCTGATGAGTGATTCGAACAGCGCGACCCCCGACGCAGAGCCAGCACTATGGACCTCAGTTCCAGGGCCAGGGCGGACAGCAGGCTCAGCCGTATTTCCAGTATTCGCAGTGTACTGGTAAGAAGAAGGCGCTCTGTGTAAGTCCGCCTCTACTCTCTCTGTCACTCATCCTGGCTTTGTCATCTTTGCCCGAGGTGGCGAGTTGCCCGGGCGGCCGGAGCGACAAACCTCGGAAAGACGGAAAACGTGGGCACAAGGCTGATGATTGTGTGTTTGTTTACAGATCGGTATCAACTATATCGGCACTTCCTCTGCTTTATCGGGATGTATCAATGATGCGCATAACGTGCAAAAGTTCTTGATCGGTATGTCCTCTCCATCTTTCTGGTTGAAGGATAAGAACCTGATGGGGATTTAGAACGATACGGCTACAAGTCTGATGATATTGTCATGCTCACTGACGATGCCCGCAACACTCGCCAGATCCCAACTCGGGCGAATATGATTGCTGCCATGCAGTGGTTGGTCAGCGGCGCGGCGCCCAATGACTCTCTCTTCTTCCACTAGTAAGTTTTCGGCGTGGCCTTGCGAGAGCGTTGGCTAACGAAAGACTCAAGCTCCGGACACGGTGGTCAGACGGCAGATGTCGATGGAGATGAGGATGATGGGTATGATGAGACGATTTATCCTTTGGACTTTAAGAATGCCGGGCATATCGTTGACGACGAGAGTGAGTTTTTTGCCATTTAGACGAGTAGCAAAAAGGCTTATGGTTGGCAGTGCACGAGCTCTTGGTCCGACCTCTTCCCGCTGGTTGTCGTCTGACTGCCATCTTCGACTCGTGCGTCCTTTACCCCTCGGGTCTCTTGACCAGGCCACTAACTCCACTGCAGCTGTCACTCTGGCACAGCCCTCGACCTCCCCTACGTCTACTCCACAGAAGGCGTCATCAAAGAGCCCAACCTCCTCGCCGAAGCCGGCTCCGGCCTCCTCTCCGCCGGCATGTCGTACCTCAAAGGCGACACTGGCGGCATGCTCAACAACATCATGGGCATCGGCAAAAAAGTCTACAAGAACAATTCCGGCGCGGCGGAAAAGACCAAGCAGAGCAAGACGTCGCCGGCAGATGTCGTCATGTGGTCTGGATGCAAAGATTCGCAGACTAGTGCGGATACGCAGGAAGCGGGCAAGGCGACGGGCGCCATGTCGTATGCGTTTATTGCGGCTTTGACAAAGTATCAGCAGCAGAGCTATGTGCAGCTTTTGAATACTATTAGGGATGAGTTGAAGGGCAAGTATGATCAGAAACCGCAGCTTTCGGCGAGTCATCGTGAGTCTTCTTTCATGTGCTGGTGGTGGGTTGTGCTGATAGAGGTGACAGCTATGGATACCAATCTTTTGTTCATCTGTTAGATATCTTTTTGGCAACCTTGTTCAAACACGTTCAGCCGGGTTTGCGCTGAAATACTGTATCGCTAGAGTTGGTCTCGTTGCGCAGTATGAATTCTGATAATAACGCCTTCTGCTTGCTACCCTTGCTACACTTCCGATGCTTCTCGCAAAGGTCCATCAACAGTCATGGCACGACCACCACCACGTGGTGAGCGGACATCGCCGCGTCGGCCCTCCGCCTTCCAATAATCGTTCGTTTGTCTGCAACTTCATAATCAAAACGCCCAATAAGCACTGTATCAATTACCACTATGACTTTTCCCGCCCACGCGGTACCACCACCCATCCAAGAAATAATCTCCAACATCACTGAAGGGTCTACAACTTCCGGCCCATCCTCGTCGGCTCTGCAGCCTCCTGCCCCTCCGCCCGTTCCTCCTCGGCCTGAGGTCGGAGGACTACCTGACTTCTCTGTCAGATTAGAGAGACCAGAAGGGGATGATTTTCAGGGCTTCCAATTGTTGAGTCTCGGTGCAAGGCAGGCGATGGAAAAATATGCTAGCAGCTCAAACAAGGGTAAAGGCAAGGCAGCCGAAAAGCCTCTCACGCGGATGTTGGATTCAAAGGGCGGGGAGCTTTGGTATCGGACCTTTCGGTCAGAGGAAGAAGACTTGGAAGGGATGATCAACCTGATTGAGACAGAGCTATCAGAGCCATATAACGGTGCGTTCCAGTGGAGTGGTCTGGGGGGCAAGAGCTGACATGGATACAGTATATACATATAGATACTTTCTCTTCGACTGGCCCGACTTGACATGGGTCGTCTTTCCCACTTCAACACCAGCTCCAGGCGAACAGCCTATAGCAACCATCATCTCCAAGCTCGACTCGCATCGCGGTAAATATCGCGGCTACATTGCCATGCTCTCTGTGCACCCTTCGTACCGCCGCCGGGGGATCGCAAGGCAGCTGGTGGACATTACTATTGAGGAGATGCGCCGGAAGGGGGCGAATGAAGTCATGCTGGAGACCGAGTATGATAATGATGGGAGCTTGGCGTTGTATGATTCCATGGGGTTTTTAAGAGAGAAGAGGTTATGGAGGTTTTACAGTAATGAGAAGGATGCGTACGCTGTTCTGCTACTATCTGTGATTGGAAGTGCTGACTGGGGTTCAGCTTCCGTTTGATATTACCACTGCCGACTGACAGTGACGACGACGAAGAAGAAACAGGACTACATAAGATTGTAGAGTCAGAAGATGACGAAAACGACCCTTCAACGCATTGTTTTACATGAGCGCCTCGCCAGACGTAAGCAAGATACCATGCATTATCTACACCAAAGGCTTGGGCAAGCTACACCCTAATTATTCCCAGAAACGAGAGGACGTTGATTTCGGTGAATGATGTCGAAACTCAAGCCGCCAAGTACACAAGAGCTGAATTTCGCTAACAGCCAACTTCATCAAGTACATTGCGAGATAATCGCAGATAGTGACAATTGACCAGATGCCCATGTCATCCATGAGCTATCTACATCTATACACTCCATCTATCTACATGCAAAGACACCCACTCTAGACGAGCAGAGGACTGTCAATAGACGAAATCCCAATAGCAACCCCTCCCTCGTCACTCTCTCTGCCCTTGGTCCTCAACAACGTTCCAGCACCTTCATTAACCGCCTTGGCCGCTCCTCCAAACAATGCCACCCCATAGACTCCGAGCTCGCTCACCACATCCGCCTTCCTCGCCTTCCCCACCCCTCCCCTCACCAACCAGTTCTCCAAGCCCTTCGGCGGCTCAATCAGCTCCATCAACACGTACCCTTCCTTCCTGTCCGGTTCCCCCTCCTTGACAGGGGTGGCAGAGAGCGAGTGGAGAAAGGGAGGAATGTCGGTGCGGTAGATGTTGTTGCCTCCGCCCTCGCGCTGAGGTTTGAGGACGAATCGCTCGGGCTGGGAAAGTGCGAGGGAGAGTGCAGT
Organism: Cryptococcus sp. DSM 104548; assembly: GCA_036426225.1. NCBI lineage: Eukaryota > Fungi > Basidiomycota > Tremellomycetes > Tremellales > Cryptococcaceae > Cryptococcus > Cryptococcus maquisensis. Next base: position 821,173 of record CP144038.1, read on the forward strand.
CTGGCCGAGGGGGGATGCGTCCATGGGGTAAAGACCGATCCACGTCTTGCGCAGATTGTCGACGTCTGCTTGCGTTACGCTACCTCTGCCTGGACCAAACCCAACATCCGGCCGGCCGTCGCCCAGCAAAAAGTCTTCAAGCACGCCCTCCTCGGTGAGGACTTGTTGGATCTTTTTAGCGCCAGCGAGCTGGAGGGCCATGGAAGGGCATTTGATGGCGCTGGTCTTTTCCAAAAAGACGCGGGTGGACCATTCGGCAGAGGTGGGATAGTCGGTGGGGGTGTAGGCGGAGCGGTAGTATATGACTGCGACTCGCTGGGATGGAGGGCCGGGGAGGATTAGGTCGGAGAAAGATGAAGAGGTGGAAGAGAGGGAGGCGAGCTGGGAAAAGGTCTGGCGGGTGGAGTGGATGCCGTGGCTGGGAAAGGTCAGATGGGGACTCTGAAGTGGATTTGATGGGACTCACGTCTCCAAAAGCTCGTATTCTAACCAGCGTTGATCAAAGACGTTCCGTTCTCCATCTTGGACCACAAAAAGCACGACAGCCTCCCTGTCGCCGAAAGCTTTCCAACCGGCGGCCAGACCGGCAGCAAGGTGCTTGAGAGGCTCGTTATGAGGAAAGTTGTCTGGGGAGGAGAGGTGAGGAGAGACATTGTAGTACTCCTTGGAGCTCTTTGCAAGGTATCTTGGAGATTGTCAGAGAGGTGTGCATAAGGAAGAAGAAATGGACCCACTTGTGCAGCTCTCCAGCCTTTTGACTGAGCGCGCCAAAGCTCGCGGCGATAGTGTTGAACTCGACCTGCTTGATACCCAGTCCTCCCTCTTCTTCATGCAGCAAGTAATCACTCCTAAATATTCCCAGCTGCTTGTCCTGCACAAGCTCTTCACGAACAGCTTTCCAGCCCCTCCAGAGCTCGCCCTGGAAATCATCGACCTTGCTGACCGACCCACCCATCACCCTATCCAAAAACTCCCAGTCCTGTGCGATCCTCGCATAGAGGGCATTGTAGAGAGGTTGGAGGGATACTGCGAGGTTGTAGAGATCGCGGGGGAAGGGGGTGGGGAGGAGAGAGAGGGGCGCCGGGATGGTTGCTGTGGGCGGGGTGGTGGGGTCTGGAGGGAGGAGGACGAAGCCGTGGGAGAGGGCCCAGGTGGTGGCGAGGGATGTGAGGGAGGCGAGCTGGTGCTCTGCGAGGGCGGGGGGCCAGGCGGGGAGGGACATGGCGGATGGGGAGGAGGGGAGAAAAGGGGCGTGGTTATAAAGACGCAAGAGAGAAAGAATGCAATTGGTAATCGGGGACCCGAGATGGCGTACTCGAGGCTTCCTGGTTCCGGGGGGCTTCCCTGCCATCCTTGTTTCTTCTTGTGCTACCCATGGTGTGCTCGTCCTCGTGCAAGGAGCGAAGGAGTACAGTCCACGGGGGACAAACAGATTATCGATAGCACTATGCATACACGTTGATACAACACATCAGCCGGCATCGAACCATGTTCGCTCTTTCTTCTTGACTTGGCCAGCGCTCTACTCGTCTGGTATATCGTGCGGCTTCTTGATCCCCTTGGCTATCTTGTAATATACCACTGTAGAATCACCCGTGACGATAGCAGTATACAGCGTCTCCTTGTCAAACTCCCTAGTCTCTGCCTCCGTATTGACTGCTTCGCCAGCACCTTCGTCCTTGCCATGTACCTCTATATTCACAGGCAGCTGCACCCCAAGCTGTTCTCGCATCTCGTCCAGAGTGGGCGCAAAGGGCGGCATCACCGGCGGTAGCGAGTCGTAATCGAACGACTCGAATGCTTTGAAGATTGCGCGTAACGATGATGGTCGGAGGGATGTCGTATGTATAGGGAGAGGAAGGACGGCGCGTAGAGGGTCCTGTTGTATCGTCAGCTGATGATATCTACATATATTCATTGCTATCGGTGCAGGCGGTTGGCGTAGGGACTCACTTCTCTCCGTTTGTGTCCAATAATCACTACCCATTCTGATGCTTCTCCAGTAAGAGACACTATCCTCAGATCTGTCCATCCTACGGCTGAATCAGGCACATCACATCAGCACAAGCTCTCTGAGAGATGATGCAAGAGAACGTACACAGAGAAAGGTCTTTAACGGATGTGAGAAGCGGGCCTGCTTGGAGCGGGTGCTTTTCCAGATAGGGCAGAAGGTGGTCGGGAACTTCTACGGGCATCCTGCGTTGTTTAGATATCCTACACGGCCTGTTCGTGGATTGTGAACGTACAGGCAAAGTCGCTGAAATTTGTGGATGCGAGAGGTCATAGAGGAGTTACGTAAACTGTTCCGGCCGCCGAAATGGCTTCCCGCTGCTCCACTCACTTGGTTGTTTCTGTCTCTACCCACTTGCTGAATTCGATAAGTACAGCCTTCCGTCAGTTCTATTCCGACAGAATCACGCTCCGAATATATGCGAACCAACATTCGCCCCCCCTCAAAGGACTTGACAATAGAACCCTCACATAGCCAACGGCGTTCTTCTCCCCGGGCCTGGTTGTTTGTCCGTCTCAGTCGAAACACCCTTCCTTAACGTACCGAGTCGCTGAAGGGTGTGCTGACTATCGGACCTGACTCACAAATAAGCCTTCGTCTGACCTGCATGCGCTTGGAAAGTCGCTGCGCCTTATCATTTTTCACAGCTCCACGACAGCACTCGACTTGTCAAACTCATCCCGAAAAGCATTGAAGAATGCGCTTGCCCTGGTACCAACGTACTCCTTCACCTCCAGCAATCTTCAAGGACAACTGTCTCGCGTATAGCAATGCTAGCTTTGCGAGCAAACTCTTTATGCATTGGATAACACCGATCGTAAAGGTGGCTTGGTCGCGGCCAGTCGAGCAGGAAGGTGAGTGATACAGAGTCTGGGCTCGGTTGGGAAGAGGATAGCTGATGGCGGAGCGTAGGTGTGTATGATCTGACGGATGACTTGAGGAGTGAAACTGTGAGTAATGAGCCTAGGTACGAGTGCTCCAAAGCTGACTTTGGTGTGTGTATCAACTTGGAGACGCGCTCGAAGCTCGATACACGGTTCGCCTTCCCCCCTCCAAATGATCAGACCGATATCGTCTGTCACATCTCTTTGAATTCCACAATCGTCCTCATCACCAAGATTATCTCGAACGCGAGCAAGCAAGATTTCACAAAAAGAACGAGAAGAAGGGACTACGGTGACTTGCTGCCAGAAGGACTGCCCCGACTCCCCTCTGACCCCGGCCCAGACACTCCCTGGCCAACCCAAGGCGCCATCTCATTCCACAACGTCAATCTGAAGTACAACCTTGATCTGCCTCTGGCCCTTCGAGGAGCATCTTTTCGCATCAGCGCTGGGGAAAAGATTGGTATCATGGGCAGGACTGGTGCTGGAAAGAGCAGTATTACTCAGGCGCTATTCCGGACGGTGGAGATATGTGACGGGAGAATTACCATGGATGGGACGGATATAAGAAGCCTTGGATTAGATACTGTGAGCGCTCTGGGAGGATTCACCGAGCTCGATCGCCTGCTGACAGTCCCGCTAGCTCCGGCAACGTCTATCGGTCATTCCTCAAGAGGCATTCCTTTTTGGCGGCACCATAAGGGAGAATATCGATCCTACAGGTTCAAAACTAGATGCAGAGCTAATTTATGCTGTCAATGTCGTTTGTGCCGATGCCTTCGATAGGCTAAGGCGCAAGTTTCAGCTCGATGTGGTGGTGAAAGATGGAGGTTCCAACTTCAGCGTGGGAGAAAAGCAACTTTGTGAGTGGCCCTTTCTCCTATGAGACGCCTATTCCATTACTGACGACAATTCAGTGGCAATGATGAGAGCTTTGGTCGGCCACAGCAAAATCCTCGTACTCGATGAGGCTACGTCATCAGTAGACTTTGAGACAGATGCTCTGCTTCGCAGGATCATCAAGACTCGCTTTGCAGAAGTGACCGTAAAGGCTCTCTTATCCCATCAAACCCCCAAGCTGACACTTTGATCAGGTCATCTCTATTGCTCACAGGATCCAGACCGTTGCATATTGCGATAAAATCATGATAATGGATGCAGGAACAGTGGCGGAATTTGATTCTCCACTTGCTCTGTACAACAGGCCTGGGTCAATCTTCCGGAGCTTGTGCGATAGAAGCGTGGGTGGACAATCATCTGTCCGTTCCATTACTAACGTATCGCCTTAAGGACTTGTCCGCAGAGACTTAGAGGAGCTCAGGTCGGATTCGGGGATGAGGAAAGTACCGGACCAAGGATATTTTCCCAACGTCAAACGATAGACTGTGACACGTCGGGGTATTCATAACAAAGCGGCTATATAATAATAATGTATCAAACTACACTCAAAGGTCGTGTTCTACGTGAAGAAATGTGATGGGAAAGAAATGTTTATGGTTCGTGAGTAAAGTGGGCTAGAAAGAAGGTTGAAAAGAACGACTACTTTCAACTGATGTGGTTCTCGTACACCCTCTCCGCCTAATAGAAAAAAAGTCCGTATGAGTATTGAGTACACATGACACTCGCCCCCCGTGGATCCATCGCACGTCTCCAAAGCCCCAACAACGCGAAAAACTTAGGCACGGCGACGTTGCTCATCGCTAGACGAGAAGGACCCCACCGAGTTGTTTCCGTGATGCTGTCCGCTGCCGGCAGCACTGAAAGACTCTCTGGGGGTGCCTTCCCCGGCGAGACCGGCCAGACCGAACTGACTGCCCCTGTTGTAGTCCACACTGGCCCGAGGGTTGGTTGGGTCATATAACGAGGTACCGCGCGTAGAGCCTGGGAGATTGCCGCCCCGGCGCATGCCCTCGAGGTTGGAGGACGACCCACGGCGGGAGTTGGGGACGGAGAGGAGGGATGAATCGTATTCGGAGCGAGGATTGGCAAGGTTGACGGATGATTGGTTCATGGCCTCCTGAGCAATCTCGGGACCGTACTGGGCAGCAATTTGACTGTACGGGGGTCAGTACTGACCAAAGAGAAGCACGAGACAACGTACCCAGCATACTCGTCCATGATGACCGCCATACTGTTCAAGTCCAATCGATAGGTCTCCGGCGTCAGACCCTTACCGAATCGGTAGGTGACGTGGTTGGAGCAGAGCAGACCCGCGAGGATGATGAGGATATGGGCAGGGACGAGAGCGAATGATACGGTATACCAGATACCCAGGACATGACGCTCGAGGTGGAGATATCGTGATTTGCAACCGGGGAAGTTGGATCGAGAGTAACAGAGGGGAGAAACGGTGGCCTCCACGAAAGGAGAGAAATAACCACAGCATTTGAGCTGCATGGAGGTCAGTAACGCTCGAAAAGGTAAGGTCGTACTCACCGCGTCCTGAATTCTCAACCTGCCCGAGTTACCCAAGTTCCTGGACCATTGCGAGTTAATCTTGCCTTCAAGGTTGAAGGTACGCTGCTTGTAGGTCAAGTAACCAGGGGAGACGAGCAAACCCAAATCGACCCAGAGCAAGAGAGTGAAGACGGCCAAGAAAGCTCGGTTGTTGAGGAAGATACCGGCGAAACCGAGGAGAGAAGTGAAGAGGATCATAGTCGCAGCGACAGTGGACACTGAGACGTATTAGCGATGAACTTTAAGGTTTGGTAGACTCACGGATGAGCTCGGTCCTGTTACCGACTCGGATAACGTCGGATTGGTGGAACACGTTCAGCCAGACAAGGATGGCAGAGACAAGAGTACCCATGCCATAGCAGAAGAGCTGATACGTGGTCAGTTATACTGAGAGGCTGCAAGAGAAAAACAACACTCACCACGCTAGTCGCAAAGAACAACACCCATTTGAACCTATTCCACACCAACTTGGGCTTCTTTTGCTTCAACCCGTGGGCTCCGTACTGGAAAGTGATACCCTCATCATCATCGACCGTACCCATCTGACCCATTCGAGAGGCATCGGCAGGGAAAGCGTCTCGACCACCACCCAGCTTCTGCCTGTGAGAGTAGTCACCCTGGACATGCAGTCGCGAGAACTTGGCGGGGACATAGTTGAGGGACAAAGAAGACGCGCGATTCTTCAATGACTCCTTGTCACCCAGGAAGGACACGCTGCTTCTGCGTGAAGACAGCCCGTCTCCGGGCACGAAGGGAGCAACTGGAGGGACGAGGTCGGCATCCCCTCGGTAGTCGACCTCTTGGGGCTGTCCATGGGCCATGTTGGAGGACATCTGGTCGGAGTAGGTAGGGGAGGCTGAACGGGCATTGTTCTGGTAGTTCTCCCGGGAGGCGGAAGAGGGGGAGGCGAGAAGGGAGCCCGAGTTCTGGCGGCGATGGGCGGGGGCCTCCTGGGTGGAGCGGCCTGGGATGTTGAGCTTGGAGGCGATGCCGGAGAAGGGGGCCATGGCGGAGGAGGTGACGGGGAGGGCGGGGGAAGAAGAGATGCAGCGATGAAATGAAAGAGAGTTTGCGTGAAGAGGCGAAAGAAACACTGCCCCGCTAGCGGGACCTAACGTACCTATCCACGTGCGAGCCACGTGGCGGTAAAAACAATCCAGTTACTTTACGTCATCTTCCCCCTGACTTGGAGAAGCGCGTCTTTGAGACTTTGACCCACCATAGCTTCCATTCAACAGCAATAATAAGGCGCTCTATCCTTCATGCTGTCATGGAGTTGTCAGATTATTGGAATAGCATAGCCCAAACAAATAGAGGCATCTTGTGAAGAGTCATACCTGGTGCTCGGCCTCCCTAGCCACGTCGAAATTATGGCGCCGATAAGTGAGGGTGAAATCACACAATTGAATTGAGATATCTTCTGCCACAAAGAAGCGCTTTACCATTGAGCAAAAATCACCTATGAAGAGAATGTAATAATAAATACCCCAAACTCTTGATATAATTCTAAGAGAAATGCTTTACTTCGTTAGAATGCTTATGGATCTCGATCAAGATGGCGAAAATAGATAGAGGAAGACAACGAGGCCTTTCTTTTGCTGTAATGGCCTATTTGAGAACAACCTTTCGATTCGGCGCTGGCCAAGAAGGCTGCCAGTACAGTCCTTTGTGTCCGTCCTCTGTCCTCCCGTTATTAGCTATTACCACTCAGTAGATTGAATGACATGCGGCCCTAAAGAAAAACAAGTATATATCCACTTCTTTCCTGAGGAAAAGTACGCGATACAATCCTCTTCTGCATCGCGTTCTCTCGACTCTTCCAGGTGGAGACGGTCAAGACAGTCTATCGACCATGAGCTCAGAGCAAGAAGAAGACCATTATACCGGCCATGCCCCGCCTTTGGCTGAAGTGATGTTGTCCAATCGAGCACCCACAGCACGGCCTTCTACCATGTCGTCGTCAGCTTTACCTGCCAATTTTTCCAACTATTCTCGAGACCAGCTCTTGGGTCACCTGAGCAGGAGCCGACCCCCATTTGCTGATAGTGGCTACTTGGTCAATGGGGTAAGCTCACTGTTTCTCCACCCAGTATTTCCCTAGCTCATCAACCGCACATGATAGCCGGATGACGAGACTCGTGATTTCTTCGACCGCGAACACCCATTGTATCCCCGATTGAATCCTGTCCAAGATCCTCCTGGGCCCAGAGAATTACAGAGCGAGCAGACCCATTATGCTGATAGCGATCCGTCCATCCAACCTTACTATGTAGCGCAGGAATCTGCTCCTGGGACGTCGATGAGACCGATCGCGTTGGAGACTGATGAGCAAACGGGCCCCGGATCGAGAGGGCTTCGACCTGCTCCTTCCGGCCAAACTCTTGAAGTGAAAGAGATAGAGCAAGTCCACGAAACAGAGGGAGGATCCAGCAGGAGTGGCAGGAGGGCCACCTCTCCAACCGTTCTTCATCGTCGCTTGTTGAGAGTGTCTCGTGTCGATCTCATACAGCACTGTGTCACGTTGACCAGAGACAATGAGAGCCTGCGCAGCGAGCTTGACACGATCGGCGCCAGATTCCAAGCCATATCGAATGAGGATTTGGAGTTGCTCCGACAGTCGGATGCGAAAGTGGAAGAGTTGACCGAGGAGGTCACGCGACTTCGAAGGGAAAGGGACGCAGCAGTGTCCTATAGTCGTAGGCAATACCAGCAGCAACAGCAGGATTCCTCGGAAGAAGGTGTCTGACTACCTGAGCACTCCCTGCTATAGCACAGTACTGGTGGTGCATACGAGGCAGGAGAGCTAATGAGGAAGGCGACATCATCCAGCAGCCCGCATGTTGTTACGTTGAAGAAGTATGCACTTCTTGTGATGAGGAGGGACTAGCAATGCACAGCGCATGGCAGTCATGGACCGTATATGATCTTGACAAGATGTGAAGTACGAGTAGGTAGAGTAAAGTGTATATTCATCAGCGCTTCTTTGGAACTGGACCCTCAAGAACAGTCATCTGTCAAAGCTGTCAACTTGCTACATCGGCCAGTTACATAGGGCCGTGCCACTAGACTTATATCGAGGCATGTTCCTGAGCCTTGTCTCGTATTTCGCATACTATACTCGAATAGAGTCCTCGTAGTGTTGATCCCACCGTGCGTGCAATAGCAGACGCTCGTACGGTAGGTAGCAAGAGCTCGAATGAGTCGCATTTCCAGACTTCTATCCTGTCAAACTCGTAACTGTATGGACAAACCACCGTAGACTCTGATGTGCACACTTTTCACTACGCGATCTGAAACCAGCTGCTGTTTCTCATCGCCCTTCGGGGTCGACAGCGTCCTCGCCTCTTCTCTCCTCGGGCGCCTCGCCTCCACCACCACCCCCGCCTCCGCCTTGTCCGCCTTGTCCGTTCCCGTTATGTCTACCACCCCCACCACCCCTGTTGTCCCTTCTACCGCCTTGACCTCCCCTCTTCCTCTTGCCTCCACCTCGCCTTCTTTCTTGCCCTTGGCCTTGCCCTTGTCCTTGACCTCCGCTCTGCTCCCTTCCTTGATGCTCGGGAACGGCATTTCCGGCAGAGCCAATTTCGCCAAAGCCAGCGGGCATCGTCGGGTCTGTTGCAGGTGCAGTAGAGGGTAGGGGAGGAGTCGATGGGGAGCTGACGGCTGACATGCGTTCGGCGAGCGGTCGAGAGTATGGGGTTTGAGCATTGTTTTGGGATGGGCGGCGCTGGACATCGCTTCGTTCCTCTCGGTTCTAGATACAGAGTGTGAGCCATGGAGCATGAAACAGTCTTTAAGAGAGTTGTGCAAGAAAATTGTCACTTACGATACCACCGCCCATAGGCTCAGCGAGTTGGTGATCCATCCTCTTGCCCAGCCGCCTCAACAAGTCCTTAGGAGGCGGGCCGGCGAATCCAGGCTCGCCTCTCGGCTCTGGTGCTCTCCCAGGAGGTCCAGGCGGATAGAGAGGCTCTCTAATGCCGCGAACATCCCTCTCTCGAATATCCCTGCCCCGGAAATCCCTATCCCTCAGATCCCTCACATCTCGATCCCTCAAGTCACCCCGCATCGAAGGAGGCATAGGGTGGTCGAGGGGCGGGCCTCGCATGGGCCCGGGCGGACCATAGTTGCCGGGGGGAGGCGAGCGACGGCGATCAAAGTGTGCGGGTGGTGGTGAAAGAGGACGTCGGCCAAATGCACCAGGAGGCTGTCGGTCGAAAGGGATGCGGTCTCTGGGTCCTCCCCCGAGCCTGTCACGCATGGGTAGACGTTCGCGCTCAGCAAGAGGGGGAGGAGGATAATCGCCAGGAGGTCCAGGTCCAAGGCCGAAACCATCATCCGCTCTGCGTCTATCCCATCCCTCCCGGCGACCCTCTCGGTCTCGCCCGTCTTTCAGAAGCGCACCTTGGGGAGGCAAAGGGTCGCGCGCGAATAGAGATTCTTGAGGGGGCAGGAATGCACGATCGGGACGATCGCCTCTGAAATCCGGCCTTGCATCCCGGGGGCCTCGAAGAGGCAAGGGCGCACCCCGCTCTCGCTCCCTCATATCCCTCTCAAACTCGAGTCTGCGCCTTCCTCCCTCGAGCTCCCTCTCCTGCCTCAGTCTCAGCTCTTCTTCCCGCAATTTCCTTTCTTGCTCCTGCTCCTTCCTCTTTCGCTCTTCTTCAATCCTTCTCATCTCTTGCGCTTCCTGCTCACGCTTTCGGCGTTCCTCTTCAGCCCGGCGCTCTTCTGCTTCCAGGTTGGCCTCTTCAAGGGCAATGCGATCCAGAAGAAGTTTGGCCCGACGAGCTTCTTCCCTGAGTCGAGCACGCTTGGCTTCGGTAGTCTTCGTGGCCAGGGCGGGAGCAGAAGCAGAAAGCGCAGGGGCATGGCCGATGGGCGCCAAGCTCGGGGCTGAAGTGGAGGTAGAAGCTGGGATGATTTCACCCGTGGCAGAGGTAGTGAAAACGGGTTCAGAAGCAATCTCCACTTCTTGCTCCGAATTGATCTTTCTATTGACGGGAGCGAGAACTGCTTCTACAGGCGCAACCCCAGCGCTATTATTTCCCCAGCGATTGTTCGCGATAGGAGCAGAGTTGACGCCTTGTTGGGGTGGCCCTCTGGGACGCTTGAGATAGGATCAGTCAAATGACCTCGTAGGCCGTGCTGTAAAAGACCCACGTCATTGCGTCTTCCATTGCCAGGCCCGGGCCTGTCACCATGAGGTGGCCGATCGTACCCGGGTCTCTCCCTATCACGGTCTCCATCTAGTCCGCGTTCTCGGTCATATCTGCCACCAGCAGGTAAGGCGGGGCCACCTGGCCCAGCGGGGATCTGCGCGCTAGGCGGAAGAGATGTGTTTGACTGTGAAAGAGACGGACGAGGGCCTGTTGATTGTTATGCGAGCAAAGAGTCATGAGTAGAAGTCGGTAAAGGGGAGGGACAAAAGAGACATAGATGATGGTAAGCTGACCGCCCTTTACAGCATCGTGCACTTTCTCCAAGGCGGGAGAGATGGTCAAGCTAATGGGTCTCGGGCTCGGGCTTTGGATCATGGGTTGGGCGCCTTTGGAAAGTACGACCAGAGCATCGGCTGTCGAAATTTGAAGACACTGAACGGTACAGTAATTCCTCGTTTCTCTGTGAGAAGGAGTAATTGAAGCCGTCACAAGCCGGCGGTCGCCTAAGGGCTATTGATGTGGATACCGCGACCGACGCACCTAGCTGGGCTCATACTCATACGGGCAACGTTGTTTGGACAAACAGAACCTTACCGCCCTTGCAATACGATTTGTCATGCCGAGAAGCAAGCCCGAGATCCCAGCCCGAGAGATTGACCCTCTCCCGCCTTGGATATAGGGAATGGAAAGAGTCACCTACGTCTAGAATCATTTCTTCCGGGTAACGATTGATGAGGCGGAGGTGACCTTCTGACACTGTCATCCTGCTTGAACCTTTTGACATCACCGTCTCTGTCACCTCGCAAAGGTGATCGAGCACGAGAGTTTCGGCCTCCCGGCCCAGCACCAGAGCCTCCTCCCTGGGATGCGGGCGGCTGTGTCTGTCGGCGGGCGTAAGCATTGGCTACGTTCTGATTTGTGGTCTCTTGATTGATAAGCGTAGGGGCTGGCGCGTGAGTGGATTTTGACTGAGCAGCATTGGGCCGCGATGCGGAAGGACCAGTGGGGACAGGGCGCTCCGTGGTTGCCTTTCTATCCGAGCCAGGAACGACCGAGACCACCGTATCCACTTCGGTCTCCACCCCCAGTCCCATGGGTTGAGCTTTGGCCTCGGGTACAGGCTCAACAGGGAAAGCGGGCTTCTCCCAAACGGTCTGGTTTGTCTCTTTGTGGAAGTAGAAGTAACGATTATGGGACTTGGACATGACCGCGGTCCATCCGGGTGGAAGGGGGGAAGCTTCGCCGTCGGAGGGTTTATCAGAGTCGACAGCGACGGATAGGACATTGATGCGCGAAGTCTTCAAAATGGAAAGGGTACATCAGCCATTTGATCATCCCGCATAAGCCAGTCGAGGAGGTTTACTGACCTGGGAGTCCTCGCCTTGTCTATGGTCACCGATAGCTTCTCCTTTCCTACCCTTCTTCGGACCCGTCGGTGGATTCTTGGACACAAGCCCACTAGCCGGCTGGCGCGCACTTGTCGCTTGAGCTGCATGTGTCGTCAGTCTTACATCCACAAACGCGTCCACCGACCACTCCACTCCCACAGAGGATTAGATCGAGTGCTCACCATCATCGTCGCCACCTTCGAGAGAGATGACATCGTCGTCGACCCTTTCAGAATCATTTAGACCATCTCCTCGCCATTCGTCTTCTTGCTCATCCATTCCCCAATCTACTTCTTCGTCCGCCATCCTTGTTGCAGACTGTTTTGAGTATGTAGTATTTTGCGTGGGAGTGGTGTTGCGATGAAGACAAATCACAAGAACACAGTGAAAATCAAGAAACTCCTGTCACCTCTTACCGGTTTCGTCGCGGGGAAAGAAATCGGAGTGATGTTTACGTAATTATCACCTTATTGTTCTTGCGCGCGCCGCGGCAGGACTGCTGGTGGAACTGTTACAAGCCGATGCAACTATGAAACTTATGTTTATAGAGGGTACATGGGATAGTCCGAGACCAATCGCTACCGCTGCTGTATTGGAGGGGCTCATGATGTCAGACATAGTCGGCGAGTTGCTGCTGTTAGCACGGAACGTGAGTGCATTGGCTTAACATTGCGATCTTTGACGTGGTATTCGTTTTCACTCCTGTGTGTTCCGTTCTCCTCAGTTGACTTTACCATATGCAGGGGTTCACATAGGAAGACAACCTTGCAGTCTATCTCCGGTGCTTTCTTGAGCACCGCGAAACCGCTTCTGTTCTCGATCACCCTTACCTTTCCTCTGACGAAACCTTTCGATTGGTCATGAAAGGAGCGGAAGCGAAAGCGGGGGGCGAACATCGACTTCTGACAAAGAGAGACACTAAGAAGCCCGGACAGCTCGGAAGCATAGCCCATTTGCTATCGTTCGGCTTATACACTCTCGGCTCTAGGACGTGACGACTCGGAGGACAAACGGCTCGTTATATAACCTTGGGCGCATTTGGAACCTCGAAACTGATTCACCGCAGCCCCGGCTACTCATCCTTCTTACAGATTACTCACTATGATCATTCCGTTCTATAAGCCAGCCGCTGCACCGCCGGCGATCTTCAAAAATCAACCACTGCCATATAGCAACGCCAGCTTTGTCAGCAAATTCTTCATACATTGGATAGCACCCATGGTGAAGGTCGGGTGGTCAAGGCCTATCGAGCAAGATGGTCAGTGGTTTGTCAGACTTCTTCCCAGGGCGATCGGCTCATCATTTCACGACACAGATGTCTATGATATAACTCCTGACCTGAGTTGTCAAAGTGTGGGTCTAAATGTCTTATCCAAGCCTTGCAAAATCGTTTGTACCACTTTACTCATGCTTCTGAGCAGCTCGGGGATAATCTCGAGCGCCGCTACATGCAGGGGATCCCTCCTTCTGCAAGACCTACTGCATACCAGTCAGGAGTCACGAATGACCCATCATTTTCCGAGCCCACTCGTCAACAAAAGCCCCAAGCAGCACTCTTCAAGCATGATCTCTCCAGGAGATTGCAAAAGAAATTGCGAAATGGGAAAGTGACATTGGAGGGCGGGAAAATGTATGATCACAATTTGACAAAAGCAATGTACTTGACCGTATGGAGAATGCTTCTCGGGAACAACCTTTGAACGCAATGGCTCGTGAGTTGCCTTCATCAGCAGGAGTTCTAATCAGTTGGAGTCTTGCTGATCTCGTGACAGAGGTGCTCCGACTTACTGCTCCAATGGTCACGAAGATACTTATCACCCAGCTTACGGTCGCTCACAATTACCATCAAGCCATCAGATCAGGGCTGCCCACAAACGGTTTAGAGCACCCCAAGTCGGTTGGATACATGCTCGGAGTGGCTTTCGGGCTGTGGTTGATGATCGTTGCTTCATCATTCATAATGTGTCCTACGTGGTTTGAGGCACAGATAATGGGACAGAAAATGAGGTCGGCTGTAAGTCTTCCTACCACCCGATCAAGTGATCCACGTTCGATATCAGTCTGACACCGTACTAGCTCATTGCCATGATCGCTCGCAAGTCCATGTAAGTCGTAATGGGCAGGCTTAATGTACATGCTAAGATAAATGATGTAGGAGGCTTTCCAGCAAATCAAGATCCGGAATGACCAATGGTCGCTTGACAACTATGGTATCGGTCGACTGCTCCTCTATTGTAAAATTGATGGTCATGCTGCTTGACGTAAGAGCTTGAGCTGACTTTTGGCTCAGGATACTCTCTGTCGAATGAGTCTCGACATCACCTCCGCTCCCCTTTCCATTATTTTGGGTACGGTGTTCTTGATTCACACTATGGGATATTCAGCCTTGGTTGGCCTCGGAGTTCTCGCGTTGACCGGTCCATACAAAACCTTCATGTTCAAGCGCATTTCAAAACTCCGCAAAGCACAGACAGAAATTATCGATACGCGTGTTCGCCTGGTCTCGGAAGTTCTCAACAACATTGGCGCCGTAAAACTCTATGCTTATGAGAAGCTTTGGGCAGATAGAATTGAAGACATGCGAAGAGAGGAACTGGAAAGGCTTAGATCAAATAGTGTTGGAAAGTCAAGCCTGAACATGGTTGTCACATTCATACCTACGCTCGCTGCCATCAGTGAGTCCGTATTTGCCGTCCATTTAGCAGCTTTCTGACGATGATATTTTCTGCTTCATAGTGACTTATATCACATATTCTCTCAGCGGACATTCACTCAATGCTGAATGCTGCTGTGATCTTTTCGTCCCTGCAATACTTCAACGTCATGAGATCGCCGCTGACAATGCTTCCACGACTCGTCTCGGGCTTTAGTGAGGCCAAAGTGGCCGTTCGTAAGTGCGATACTATTAGACGAGGGGCAGTCGATTGTATCCACAGGCTGATCATCCGTACAGATCGTTTGTCTGAGCTTTTCGAGGTTGGTGATAACTTGCTACGCTCGGCGAATGTCGACGAACCTGATGTTTTTGTAGTCCGAGGAGCTTGAACAAGACATCAAAGTTGACGAATCACTGATCTATGGAATCAAGTCGAAGGCATGCTTTCAGTATGAAACGCCAAATGCTATCGAGGACGATGGGAATAAACAGCAGCTCGTGCCATGCGAAACACCCGAGGCCGCTGACGACAACTCTACCAGCAGCGAAAATTTGCCAGGTGCTGCAAACACCGCTCCATTCTCTCTTAGGGATGTCAATCTACAGATACCTAGAGGTTCACTGGTATGCGTGGTCGGCAGTGTGGGGACTGGAAAAACGGCGCTTCTGTCCGGTCTTCTTAATGAGATGAAGCGTACCGAGGGTGAAGTGGTCTTCGGTGGCACCGTCAGTTACGGTACGTCTCTCATCATCAGACACCCATTAAGGTTGTTGAAGCTGATGATTGAGATAACTTCCCAGTCCCCCAGCACGCATGGGTACAATCGGGGTCTGTTAGAGATAACATCACCTTTTCCTGCTCTCCCGAGGGTATCGATGCGGACCGCATGGAAAACGTCATTGAAGCGTGTGCTTTGAAGCGTGATGTCGAAATGTGGCCACAAGGTCTTTCGTAAGTTGAACCTCCTGCTGCTTCGGATATTGTTTCTAGCAGGATGCCTTACCCTGAGAGACCTGATCTGACCGGATCCCTAGGACTCAGATAGGCGAGAGAGGTATCACTCTTTCCGGTGGACAGCGACAACGCATCTGCATAGCCCGAGCTGCCTACGCTCCGACTCCTGTCGTTCTACTGGACGATCCTTTGTCTGCCGTGGATGCTCACGTTGGGAAACATCTTTTCCAAAACTGCATTCTTAACGGACCGCTGAGTGATCGTACTCGCGTTTTGGTGACACACCACCTGGACATCTTGCATCATGCCGATATGATCCTGGTCATGGGCAGGGATGGAAATGGGGATGGACGCATTATTGAACAGGGCAGTTATGAGGTGCTGAGTGTTGAAGTGATTCTCTAAACGCGATCACTGACTGTGCCCGTAGCAATTGCTGGTAGCCCCCGGGACCTTCCAGACATTGATTAGCCAATTCGGAACTATCCACCATCAGATCTCTTCCAATAGCACTTCTGAAGGCAACAAAGACGATCAAAAGTCGGGGGCAGCAGGTCGAGCAGTAGAAGACCTCAACAAAGACGCCCAAAAGATCGAATCTGCTCGTGCGACTGTGACGACCGAGGAAGCCAAGCTCATCTTAGACGAGGAGATGGCTGAAGGGACTATCCACTGGAGAGTATATCGCAAGTACGCCCAGGCTATCAACTCGTGGAGTCTGCCTCTCATGGTGGTATCATTTTTGCTTCTTTCCCAGGCGGCCACCGTCTTCAACTCCTTGTTTTTGGGTTTTTGGTCAGAAGGCAAATATACCTGTCTCAAGCAAGGCGAATACATGGCTATATATGGAGATAAAGGGCCATAGTGCAGAACAGCATAGAATGTGGGTTTGTTGCTGACAAGACGCACAGGTCTCGGTGCCATGATGGCTCTTTGTGCGGTACGTCGGGCGGCCAAGGAAAATTTAGCGCATAGATAGACAAGATACTGATCACTCATTAGTTTGGTGCTATCTACACAATATTCTTGTGTGGTATTGGGGCATCGTACACGATGTTCAATCAGGCATGGCATGGTGTCATCAGAAGTCCTATTGTTTGGCACCATCGTACACCGGTAAGGACCTTTCAGTTTGACCTCGACTCGAAGGCGGATGTATGCTGAAACGTGAGACGACAAAGACCGGGCGTATCATCAACCGGTTAACAAAAGGTGCGGCTAACTTGAAGCCTTGACAGACGCTGACAAAATTCTGACAGATATCGAGAGTCTTGATCATCGCCTGCCAGACGTTTGGTATCTTGTTGCAAAGTTGGCTACCACTCATTTTCTTAATTGAATCACTGCTGACTCTGCTTCCATGTAGCGCCGTCCTGAGCATCGTTGGGACACTTGCTTTGATACTCTACGTATATCCATGGATTGCGCTACTGTTCGTTCCGGTCTACATCTTTGACGTGAGTTGCTCTCGTTTCTTTTCTCCACGAGACTAAACGGTTGACATCTTCCTGAATGCTTTCTCACAGTTCGTCTTTTTTCGTCTATTACAGAGTCACTACTCGTGAACTCCAGAGACTGGCGTCTTTGGCAAGAAGTCATGTTTACTCGAATTTTGGGGAACAAGTAAGCCAACAGCAATGATACAACTATAGAGGACGACTGACTGATGATCAACCATAGCTGGCTGGTCTCCCCGTCATTCGTGCCTTCCATCAACAGTTGAATTACAATCGAAGACTCGAGAGATCGGTGGATGTGGAGCTGGCGACGGTGATGTGCGGGGTAAGTACTACGCTAGCTAGCCACTCGAAGCACCGCTCCTCGACTGTTTTCAAAACCATGCTGACTTGTTCTTCAGAAATTGACACAAGGGACTTGGGCAGGTCTTCGGATCAACTTCATGAGCTACTTGTTAATTCTGGTCAGCCTTTTCGCTTGTTCAGTCCCATGATGATGATAAACTGAGCAGACAACGTCTAGTTCGTGGCAGTCTTTGGTGTCATCTTCCGAAACACAGTTCCTCCATCTCAATTCGGTGTTGTGCTAACTTATGTTATCGCTACATCATCGAGTGAGTATCGTCTCCTAGTCTGCGTGTAACGATCATCTTTCTCTGATCACCTACTAGCTCTAACGAGTATGATAGGCTGGGTAACGGAGGTTGAACAAGAAATGGTAAGCTTTTGATCGTATGGACTGATCACTTGGAGAAGACTTACATATCAATGGTTCCAGAATAACGTCGAACGGGTGCAAACTTACGGCGAGCTTCCCACAGAAGCCTCTCCATACGCCCCCTCTGATCCCGCACCCTCCGACCCCTGGCCTTCTCACGGTCCCATATCTTTCCGAGATGTTCAGCTCAAATATCGGCCAGATCTTCCTCTCGTTCTCAAAGGGCTGACTTTTGACATCCACCCCGGAGAAAAGATTGGCGTCATAGGACGGACTGGAGCGGGGAAAAGCAGTATTGCTCAAGCACTCTTCAGAACGGTCGAGATTTCGGGTGGTAATATCATCGTTGACGGCAGAGATTTGCAAGGTCTCGGTCTTGATACTGTGAGTCGGCTGAAAAGTGCTGGAATCATGACAGCTTGTTACTGACCGATACGCCAGTTGAGACAGCGGTTGTCTATCATTCCCCAGGACACATTCTTATTTGGCGGTACTGTACGCGAAAACATTGATCCAACCGGTACACGCTCGGATGCGGAGTTGAACGACGCCCTCAGCCTCATACATGGTGTCGATTCTTCCCCTGATCTTCGTGCAAAGTTCAGACTAGATGCAGTGGTCGGGCATGAAGTATCCAACTTTAGTGCAGGAGAAAGGCAGCTTCGTAAGTTCAACGAGAGTCAGATGGAACGGGGCCTGTTGCTGAGGCATCCATAGTGGCGCTGGTGAGAGCACTCGTGAGAGGCTGTAGAGTCCTCATGCTAGACGAAGCCACATCTTCGGTCGATCCGGAAACAGACGCCTTGATACAGAGGATCATCCAATCACAATTCTCGAACACCACTGTGCGTTGTTGTCGTTTGCGAAAGGCCGCTGATGAAGTCGATACTGACGATGGTGGTAATGACAGATTATCTCAATCGCCCATAGGTTGCAAACGGTGGCATACTACGATCGTATACTGGTCATGGATGCTGGTAAAGTTGCCGAGTTAGACTCACCGCTCCATCTGTTTGATAATACCGAGTCCATCTTCAGAGCCCTCTGTGATAAAAGCGTGAGTCATGGTGGCTCCTCACAAACTGATGCTGATTGCATAACTACCCAGAGGATTACCCGGGCAGAGCTCCTCAGGATACGTCGAGGGGCAGGTCTGAACGACGCCGAGGAGGAGGAGCCTTGAACCTTTTGTGAGAAGCTACACGATCATATGGTACCAGCGATTTGCCTTCATTAGTTTCATACGGCCCACAATTCCAACTGTATGAGAAAGACTACATGAAACATCACGTACAGCTGGCCAGACCACTCTGACTTCAGGTTCTGGCAATCATTATACATGTAGCAGCCACAGAATTGGTAAAACGCATGTGAAACCCAAGACTCGACGATTAAAGAAAGAATCTCTGATGCCAACGCGTACGACTATCCAGAGCAAGGTGTCGTCCAACTCCTTACAATCAGCCATCCACGTCCATTTGGTCGCTGTTTGTCTTTTCCCTTTCGACCTTCTTCTCCTTATTCTTTTTCTTATTGACGACCTTGTTTGCTTTGGTCTTGGCTCCCCTTGTGCCTCCTCGGCCGATGACCGTCTCAACATCCTCATCGTCTCCGGACTCCTCGGCAACGTCGCCGACTACAGTTGCTGCGTCGGACTCTGAGGCGCTACTCGACCCGTCGGAGTCCTCGTCAGACGTAGTGTCCATACGCCGCTTCTTGCGAGGGGCTGTAGCTTTTCGAGCGGCCTTGGTGCGTTTTCGAAGGGATGTGCTGGGGTCAATTTGTCGACGCTAGAGAGGCCTGTCAGAATTCCGCTCACGCCAGCAACGAAGCAACGTACGATTGTGAGCCCCCCGATAGCCTTTTTCCCGAGCGACCTCGCCCATGCTCTCGCCTCCTCATTTAAAAACTGCGTCTTTTGTATCTTGGCTCTCTCTTCTGGATTCTCCGGCCTATGGAACACGTCCCTGGGCAGTGAAATCTTGTTGTTGTAGACCTGTAAGGGCCATTGATGTTTTTCGGCTCGATTTCGGATGATCAGCTGGGCAAGCTCGGAAAGGGCGTAGAGCGGTTTGTTGTTCTCGCGGGATTTGTCACGGAAAGACTTGATCTGCCCCGCAATATAGTAAAAAAGGCCGATATTGTCTTTGTGAGATAGGCAGTCGAGGTACAATTCGATAAACCTGAGGAATCGGGTCAGCTTTGTAAAAGAGTTTTTCTAGGCAGCATACCTAGCAATTTCCTTCAGGCCTTGGATATCGGTGATTCCCTCCTTAACCTTTGGCTTCTTTTCTAGATCGTCGCTCTCCTCATCCTCATCATCGTCGTCGTCGTCAGCTTCGTGCCATCTGAGGTCCGGGTGATGTGCAGAGTGAAGTATCAGTCGAGCGAATGGCAGTTCGATATGCTGTATCCGCACTATGTAGATTGGTGAGTATGTTTCCTCTACAGATGGGTAGATATACGCACCATCGGCAGGTTTCTGTTTACAGCGTCGGGGTATGTTCGTGAGAATAGCCTTCGCCTATAGATCGAGAATTAGTACACTTGATATTCTCATCGGAAGGAGACTGACGATGATGATGTTATCTTCATCAGGATCCATTGCTGCCAATGCCGGGATGATATTCCATTTGGGGGAAATCGTCTGGTACTTCAAGTTCTTTTGTAGTTTCTTTAACCACAAGTTTCGAACCATGAAGCAAGGGTCCTGTCGGATGTCATCAGCCTTCAGATCTCGAAAGAGCGCGCTAGCACAAAGCGTACCTGGACACAGCCACCGATAAGCTCAAAATTGTAGGGAGCAGTAATGATCTTCTCGAACCTTGGCGCTTGGGCGAGTTTGTGCAGACAAAGCGTGGCTCTCAGACGCATGTGGCACCTAGCCTGGCCACTATTGAGAGATATCAGTAGACCGCAGAGGCCAAGATACGATAGACTTACCCTTCTCCAGTGTTTTCATTGATCGTACCATCATTTTCCAGGACTGATGTCAGCAAAACCAAAGACGGCTTCAGCAGCTCCTCGGCCTCTGCGTCCTTGACAAATGTCCGGCAGTAGTTCGTGAACAGACGCAGGCCGATGATCTTTGCGTGGTCGAGGGCCTCTAGCTCATCAATGGCGACCCATTCATCTCCTTCGATCTAGAGAGACGAATATATCAGTCGGTGAGCGTATCAACTGAAGTATCGGACCTACCTCTTGGGAAGGGGAAGGTTGGAGCATGATGTCGTGCATCACATACTTGATGATTTCTGTCACTTTAGCGGTGAATGTCTTGGGAGACACCCGAGCAAGCTCGGCAAAAGCGGTAAGATACGTCAGATGTTTCTCTGTTACCCCTTCCTCGGCGTAGTCAATGTCTTTCAGGATGGCCTGGGAGGGTGTGAGCTTTGACATTCAGATATTGCAGGGAGTACTCACGCCGATCAGCTTGGCACAGTTTGATTCAGAATTTGGACCACTGCCGAGGAAGCGAGCCGCGAACTTTCCCTGTCGATACGTGCCCTCATGACCAAGTTTGATGACCCTCTCAATGAGTCGACTGCACCGACCATCAGAATGAACTCTCAGAGAATAATCAAAGAAAGAAAGACATGCCTGTCATTAGGAGCAACATCCGGGCACACTTTGCTCACGGCAGCCAGCCCCTGCAACGCTACCTCCACCAGCTTTGGGTTTTTCTTATCCGCTGTACAAGCAACGAGTTCGGCCACGTGTGTCTTGAACATCGGCGGGCATTCCTTTGCGATGACAACAAGGAAACGCGAGGCTGCAGCCGCACAGCGAGCGGACTCGGGTCTTTGCAGACGTTTCAGCAGCGTGGGGATGCTGGAGTGATTAATAATATCGAAGGCAGAGTTATCGAGCAAGACGGTGAGAACTGGGAGGAGTTCCTCATGAGATTGGTGAATTCGGCGCAGAAACTCATTCTAGCGAACGCATAAGCTGGAGCCGATCGAATCTGCAATTCACTCACGCGAGCTTTGATGATGGTTGCGAGACTGGAGGAAAAATCGACACATGTCTTATAGAGCTTGTAGAGCCGGGGCTCATTGAGATCGACAAAGGCCTGGATATCCTTTCTAGCCTGTTGCGAGTTACCAAACACTTTGGCTGGAGATTGTCAGGTTTCATGCCCTGACAGAGGATGGAAAATGGCTTACTGGCAACGGCTTGAATCAGATAGTTCATTCGAGTCTTGAGATCGTCTTTGCTGTCACTCAAACCACCTTGGTACTTTTCACAGCAATCGGCAAAGGCAGCGAAGGGATACGTGCCTTCGGCGATACCTCTGAGATTTGTCACGTTCACCAAACCGTTCTGCGCATGATCGTCCAATGCCGATGCGACCAGCAAGAACCTGTCTACCCAAGCCTCGTCGTCATCACCGTCCGCAGGCAGAGGAAGAATGGATTTCTTGAAGACGCTGATGATTTGAGCCCTGAGTCATGTATGAGCACCATAGCAGCAAAACGTCAACTGGACGCACCTCATATCCATGGGAAGTTCACCCTTGAGGATAGCATTGATGATGACTTGAGGAATCCATCCGAATTGTTTGATCGCACCATCGTCCCCAGCCTCACTATCGGCTCATCAGCGGCTGACACTAGGTCATGAGGTGACGGTACTCACATCTCAGAAGACGCTGATTCCCATAACTTGGCCAACGCATTTAACGATTCAGTTCGCACTGACGACTGTCCCGAAAGTCAGCATGTGATCACTACGGAGTATGGAATGCTCTCACCCGCTTGTCTAGTACCCGATCGCCCAGAGCTCGTAGCGTCTTGGGCTGTACATGGTGGAGAGCCGTCTCATAGTCCAACGAACCAAGCACTCTGCTCATGGTTCCCCTGACCTTCTCATCGGGGTCTCCCAGCCGGCCGATCATGGCCTCTGTGAAATCTAAGTACCCAATCAGATTATGGAAGATTATGACTCACCTTCTAATTGTTGCCTGACAGTCGGGTGGTTCACCAGGATACCCTTCGTCGTCTCCACCCAAGCCAACCTGACAGGCACAGCCTTATCCATCTGCTTCGTCAACCACGCCCTCCACGTCGACGGATACTTCTTCGCCGGATTGTCATCTCCACTTGCACCGGCTCCACTAGCTCCCGCTCTCTGAGCAAACAGCTTGCCCAAAGTCCTCGTCGACAATGAACGGAGAGGAATTTCATCCGCTGCCTGCAAGTTTTCCTCTAGGCACGGGACGGCGAGCAGCAGCGTGTCGGGACAGAAGCGGTTGATGGTGAGAAGCAGGTCGTGGGATTGAGAGAGGATCTTGAGGTCGTTGGGGCTGGGATCGGCACCATGGTCGAGCTGAATCTGGGAGAAGTGGGCGTAGAAGGGATGCTTGAGCTTGTCGGCTACTTCGTTGCAAACGTCGACAATGAGCTGGAACGAGGGGGTCTCTGGTTTCTATAGGATGTTAGTATCATAAGACCTATCACGTGAGAACTCACAGAAGAGTGCTGCACAAACTCGTTGATGATACTGTCCATCACCCCTTGCGGGAGCGTACTTGCCTCTTCAATGATCGACACCAGCACATCCCGCATGTATCTCATAAGCGTCTTGCTCATGTCGGGTCTCGCAATCTCGATAAATCCACTGAAGAAGTCATCCATGAGACCCTCCGCCCCAGGGACGTCGCAGATCAGGACAATACTCTTGATCGTCGCGAGACTCTCAATGAGATAGTAGTAATCGGGATAGTAAGGGATATCGGTGATACGCTGATTGAGCGTAGTCTGGGAGGCATCGGGGGCTTTGTGCTTGCCTTGAAGTCGCGCATGAGGAGCTGAGGGTCGGAGGTTCTCCTTGATCTGGGCGTGGAAGAATTGAAAGATGTCCTGCGGGACCGTCAGAGCTGCCCGAGTGTCATGCGCGAGACGACTCACTCGAAGCTGGTTGTCGCTGTAAGGCGCATCCGGTGCGTACAGTTTCAACAAGTCGGCTAGGCAACATGCGGCGTACGCTCGCACTCCTCGGCTGTGCACGCGTCAGCCATGGTACAGGGGGCATACACGCGCGACTCACTCTTTGTGATGTAATATGGTCTGATGTATGAGCGGCTTCCTCACAGGGTCCAAGGTTTTGGTGTCTGTGGCATCCTGCTCTAGCACAGATAATCTCTGTCTCAAGGTCTACCCGTCACAAGTCAGCAATGCCTGTATATAGACGCGAAAACGCGTGGCACGACGCGTAGGATTGACCTTCAATCTCTTGAGCAGAGTATCCGTAGTCTCGCGTTTGCCCTGCTGGATAAGAGGCTCGTTGAAGTCGAGCTTAGCAAGAGCCTGAGATGAGGATGCCATGCTGTGGCAGCTGAAGCGGCGGGTGGGGTGATTATGGGAAGAAGATGAATGTAATGTCGAAAAGACCACAGTCCAGTCAACCAGACGCGTCGCGCCGGAGATTCGGCAATGTCCGCTCCCTCGTGACTCACTCAACGTACAGAAATGTGGCGGTTTGACGTGGTATCACCGGTATCTGAGCAGTCAAATATTCCTCTACGTAGCATGGTCGATTTTTGATTCATCCCGAATGAAAAACTGAGCTGCACAAAGCATGATACATCTCGGCCCGCCCCTCCTTACTGACTGACACCCGATCTGCACCCGATTCATGCGCTACTAGCTGAGTAAACGACTGCTAACAAGAGAACTTGAGCTTGACCGGCTCATGCAGCACAATCTTGAGCTTTGTGGACGAGAGGCGATAGATACGTGGCGAACTGGGACTGGTGGGTGTGTTGGGAATGGAAAAGAACGAGGAGTGGCGTTGGTATCGTGTCATTCGGCGCGACGAGCTGGACCAAAGTTCGTTGAGCGTGTGGATCTCTTAGAGGGTGAATTGGAATCAGCCGAGGACTTACGAGCGCTGTCTTTTCCTGGTAGACGATGTGAAGAACGACAATTTCAGAAGAGGACAATGGGCTATCCGCTCGGCCTGTCGCTGTTGGACGATGTAACAACTGTTGTCGGTCATTTTGAAGCTAGGTCGTAGTCTCAGGGGCTGTTGCTGGTACTAGGGGATGGTTAAAGACGTCTGGGAATAGGGTGGTCTTGCAAACACGAAGCCGCGATCGTTCACACCCTCAGCTCTCATTCAACGGGCTACCCGGTGAGCTCGGCCATACGCCACGATTGTCGCCCCGAAATGAAAGGAAGACGAGTATGGGGATAAGAGCTACTATTGTGCAACTCATTGAAATGGAAAACTTGGGGCAAGGCGGTCTAGGAGCGTGAATGAAGGGAAGGGTAATTGCGCTCTCTTTTGAACCCGGCTGGCGTGCTTTCTTTGCAAGGATCCGACGATGCAGGTGTTTTCAGCTTAGCATTAGGGCTGCACCTGTCTCTGACATTCTGTGAGATTACTTTAAAACACCGCTCAGCGTGTTCAGCAAGATCTCTGTCCTTGAGGAAGACTCTCATTGTTTATTAGCGCAAAGTAGACCTCATCAGCGACTTGATAGTTATGTATCCAGGTGAAAAGTGTCTTCCTTTGCTACTCTCCTGAGTTGCTGGCTGCAATCATGGCCATGCACTCCTCATCTTGCATCTGGCCTTCTCTGGCCTGTGTCATTGAGAGATTTCACTCAGCACGATCATCAACGTGGAGGGCGAAACTCTCGAAGAAGAATCTCGAGACGGTCACACAGAGCCATGCAACAACTGCATTGCATGCATAGCCCTCTTCTTGACGAGCCGTTGAACCAGCGTCGAACTAACTTGAAGCATATCAGCAGCGTGTCGTAAGGGTGTACGTGGATAAAGATTGTGCCTTATCTGCCTCCACCAAATTCTTATTGGGGGAGTCAGGGACGTGATTGGGGAAGTGAGGGTGGGCCCGGCGCTCGCTCGTACCACATAAAGAGAACTCCTCTTCTCTCTTTTTCTTTTCCTTGGCTATTTAGTCACTACACTGCACACCCCCACCCTCGCCTCCTCCCACCTCTTTTCTCTTTCCCCTCTCTCCTTCACCGTGCGTCCCGTCACCCCCCGCACCCCCCGCCGAGCTCATCCTCCACAGCCTAACACATCCTACACGAGCATACACTTGTCTCTCCAACATGTCTACCAAGGGTCAGTCATCTTCCATTTCCTACCTTGTGTGCTCTTGCTCTCGCAAGTCCGCTTTGTTGTGGTCTCCAACAGCGGTGCCCGCGCGTCGTTCGAACTCGGTCTCCATATCTGTGCTGCTACTTGGGTGTACTTTTGGTGTCGTGCGGCATCAGTATTTCCGACCCTTCACTGTCTTTGTACATTGGGCACATGCCGCATATCCATGGCAGCGACAGCCCCGCGATGCTTTTTTGTCGAGGATTTCGGCTTTGCCGCATGGACCCTTTCAACATCTTACTTTGGTGTCCGCCGCCTCTCCACTTTTACGCGACCTGTACCCCTTCCCCTGCTCCGACTTCTCCCTAGTGCCTTTACAGCTCTTTCCAAGGCTTTGTTCATGCCTCTCGTCATCGTTTCTGGCGCTCGGTCGGCCGAAAGCTGCCCCCTTCCTACTTCTGTTCTGGCAAGATCTGTAGACTGAATTGTGGACTGACGCCGTGTCGTAGCTATCCGAGAATACGACGCCAAGCAGCTCGTCTCCTACTGGCTTAACCGCTCTCCTACCCCCATTCCCACCAAGACCGAGTCTTCTTTGGCCCCTGTCAAGGTCGCTCAAGTCCAATGGTACGTCGCTCCCAAAAGTGCTCGAGACGCCTCACTCACTGCCTCACAGGGATCCCGCTACCAAGCAGCTCTCCCCTCCCATTAAGCCTGGGCAGGGTCTCCCTGAATGGGTCTTCACCTCCAAGCTTGTTGGCAAGCCCGATCAGTTGATCAAGCGACGAGGAAAGGCTGGCCTTCTTTGTCTCAACAAGGAGTGGGAGGAGACTGGTGCTTGGATCGAAGAGAGGGCCGGCAAGCCCGTCACTGTTGAGAAGACCACCGGTACTCTCAGCAACTTCATCATCGAGCCTTTCACCCCCCACCCTGCCGACACCGAGTACTACGTCTGTATCAACTCTACTCGTGAGGGTGACTGGATCCTCTTCACCCAGTATGTCACTTCTACAGTCGTGGAAATTGGCTGACCTTATCACAGCGAGGGTGGTGTTGACGTTGGAGATGTCGACGCCAAGGCTCTCAAGTTGCTCATCCCTGTTGGGCAGCAATTCCCTACCCGAGAGACCGTCATCAGCTCTCTTCTCGCTCACGTCGCCCCTGCCAAGCAGGACGTCCTTTGCGACTTTTTGATCAGGCTCTACGGTGTCTACGTTGATCTCCACTTCGCCTACCTCGAGATCAACCCCCTCGTCGTCCTCGACGCCGCCCCCGGCAAGCCCGCCGAGATCCACTACCTCGACATGGCCGCCAAGCTTGACCAGACCGCCGACTTCCTCTGTGGTCCCAAATGGGCTATCGCCCGTGACATCTCTGCCGGCCAGCCCTCTGCCGGTATCAAGGCCGACCGTGGACCCCCCATGGTCTGGCCCGCTCCTTTCGGTCGCGACTTGACCAAGGAGGAGGCATACATTCAGAAGCTCGACGCTTCCACTGGTGCTTCCCTCAAGCTCACCGTCCTCAACCCCGAGGGTCGTGTCTGGACCATGGTCGCCGGTGGTGGTGCTTCCGTTGTCTACTCTGATGCTATTGCCGCCGCCGGATTCGCCCATGAGCTCGCCAACTATGGTGAATACTCTGGTGCTCCCACTGAGGGCCAGACCTACGAGTACGCCAAGACCATCATCGACCTCATCACCCGAGGCACCCCTCACCCCGAGGGCAAGGTCCTCATCATCGGTGGTGGTGCCGCCAACTTTTCTGACGTTGCCGCTACCTTCAAGGGTATCATCCGAGCCCTCAAGGAGTACAAGGACGGCCTCGTTCGACACAACGTTAAGATCTGGGTCCGACGAGCTGGTCCCAACTACCAGGAGGGTCTCAAGGCCATGCGTCTCTGTGGCGAGTCTCTTGGTGTGTTTATGAAGGTCTACGGCCCCGAGTCGCCCATCACTGCCATCGTCCCCATGGCCCTTGGCATTGCGCGACCTCAGTCCTCTCTTACCAGGGATGTCACCCCTCTTCCCTCCGCCCCCGGCACTCCCCCCAACGGTGTTGTCGAGCCCGTCAAGAAGAGCGGCAACGTCGGTGTCGTCAACTCTGACGGCAGCCGCGAGCAGCCCAACGACAACATTGTCCGATTCGAGACTGAGCCCATCGCTGGTACTCGTCCTTGGTTCCGACCTTTCGACGACAACACCAGGTCTTTTGTCTTTGGTCTCCAGCCCCGAGCCATCCAAGGTATGCTCGACTTTGACTTTTCTTGTGGCAGGAAGACTCCTTCCGTTGCTGCCATGATCTACCCTTTTGGCGGTCACCACATCCAGAAGTTCTACTGGGGTACCAAGGAGACTCTTCTCCCCGTCTACACCTCTGTCGGTGAGGCCACCAAGAAGCACCCCGACGTCGACGTCGTCGTCAACTTTGCTTCTTCCCGATCCGTCTACGCCTCTACCCTCGAGATCCTCTCTTACCCCCAGATCAAGGCTATCGGTATCATCGCCGAGGGTGTCCCCGAGCGACACGCCCGAGAGCTCCTCCAGCTCGCTGTTGAGAAGAAGGTCATCATCATCGGTCCCGCCACTGTCGGTGGTATCAAGCCTGGATGCTTCAGGATTGGTAACACTGGTGGTATGATGGACAATTTGATCGCCTGTAAGCTTTACCGACCCGGCTCTGTTGGTTACGTCTCCAAGTCTGGTGGTATGTCCAACGAGCTCAACAACATTCTCTCTTACACCACCAACGGTGTCTATGAGGGTGTTGCCATTGGTGGTGACCGATACCCCGGTACTTCCTTCATCGACCACTTGCTCCGATACGAGGCCGACCCCGACTGCAAGATGCTCTTGCTTCTTGGTGAGGTTGGTGGTACCGAAGAGTACCGAGTTATCGAGGCCGTCAAGCAGGGTATCATCAAGAAGCCCATCGTCGCCTGGGCTATCGGTACTTGTGCCAAGATGTTTACTTCCGAGGTCCAGTTTGGCCACGCCGGTTCCATGGCCAACTCGGACTTGGAGACTGCCGATGCCAAGAACAAGGCTATGAGGGCTGCTGGCTTTATCGTCCCCGACACGTTTGAGGACTTGCCCGAGACTCTTAAGGCTGTCTACTCTCAGCTTGTTGCCAAGGGCGTGATTGTGCCCCAGACTGAGATTGAGCCTCCTCAGATCCCTATGGACTACAACTGGGCTTCTGTGAGTTTTACGAGAGCTTGTTTGAATTGCCGCTAATGATATCGTAGAAACTTGGTCTTATTCGAAAGCCCGCTGCCTTCATCTCTACCATCTCTGACGAGCGAGGCCAGGAGCTCATGTACGCCGGTATGCGTATCTCTGACGTCTTCAAGGACGAGATTGGTATCGGTGGTGTCATCTCCCTCCTTTGGTTCAAGCGACGACTCCCCGCCTACGCCGGCAAGTTTATCGAGATGGTCCTCCAGCTCACTGCCGACCACGGACCTGCCGTGTCTGGTGCCATGAACACCATCATCACTGCCCGTGCCGGCAAGGACCTCATCTCCTCTCTCGTCGCTGGTCTCTTGACTATCGGTGACCGATTCGGTGGTGCCCTCGACGGTGCTGCTGCCGAGTTTTCTCGAGGTCTCAACTCTGGCTTGACCCCCCGAGAGTTTGTCGACTCTATGCGAAAGGGCAACAAGCTCATTCCCGGTATCGGCCACAAGATCAAGTCCAAGACCAACCCCGATCTCCGAGTCGTCCTCGTCGTCGACTTTGTCAAGAAGCATTTCCCCAACCACAAGACGCTCGACTTTGCCCTTGCCGTCGAGGAGGTTACTACCCAGAAGAGCGGGTCTTTGATCTTGAATGTTGATGGTGCTATTGCCGCTTCGTTCTGTGACCTTGTCAGTGGTTGTGGTGCCTTTACTGAGGAGGAGGCCGCCGAGTACTTGAAGAATGGTTCTTTGAACGGTCTTTTCGTGCTTGGTAGGAGTATCGGTTTCATCGGTCACTATCTCGACCAGAAGCTCCTCAAGCAGCCCCTGTACAGGCGTACGTCTTGTTCTTTCATTGTGTTCATAATCATAAGCTAACTCTTTGTGTAGACCCCCACGACGACATCTTTTACCCCAGCAACGAGCGAGTTGTCGTCCAGCCTACTACCAAGAAGGCCTAAGCGCCCTCGTCTGTCGTTACGTTTTTCTGTGTGTATGGGATGTGTAGGGATCGTGGGTGCGGCGAGTGTGGTGTAGTGACTATTACTCGAAGTGACCCAAGGATCCCGTAGAAGTTTTTATTCATAGTAGTCAAACCGAAATGTTTTGTAGAAGCAAACATACATTCTCAATTTTCCTGTTTCTCTTCCTCTTTCTCTGTATCTAGGGACATTCTCGTCATGTTATGCCATCGGCATCTGGTCTCAACAAGTGCGTGGTCAGCTGATGGCCGGCGGCGGCCGCAGTGGATCCACCTGTGATTACGTACCCACCGGTTACTGAATTAGCAGAGGAGTAGAAACGCGTGTGATGCTGTTGGCTGCCATATAAGAGGGCCATTTCACTCCCCGCATCCCCATCGCCCATCACCATGTCGTCCAAGGTCATCGTCGTCGGCGGAGGTCTCTCTGGCCTCTCCGCAGCCCACACCATCCTTGAGCGGGGTGGCAATGTCGTGCGTGGCTTCCCATTGCTTTAGGCGGAACACTGACTATGGGGGTAGATCCTGCTGGACAAAAACAGTTTCATGGGCGGCAACTCGACCAAGGCTACCAGTGGAATCAACGGTGCTGGTACGCAGGCTCAGCAGGAGAACAACATTCCCGACACTGCTGCCAAATTGTACGCGGCCCCTGGCCTGTTCATTGTGCGTTTAGCTGACCACATGCCGCATAGCTTTAACGACACCAAGACCTCTGCCCGAGATCTTGCTCGGGACGACCTAATCCGGGTCCTCACGTATAACTCTGCCTCGGCCGTCAACTGGCTCGTCGAGCGTTTCCAGCTCGATCTTTCCAAAGTATCCCGCCTGGGCGGTCATTCTGAAAAACGAACCCACCGTGGCGGCGCCCAGTTTCCCGGTATGACTATTACTTATGCGTTGATGGAAAAGCTGGAGGACCTTGCGGAGGCTACTCCGGACAGGGTCAAGATTCTCAAAAAGGCGAATGTGAACAAGCTTTTGGAGGAGAATGGCAAGATTGTTGGTGTCGAGTATACGCACGACGGGAAGAAGGCGAGTCTCGCGAGATCTTGGGTTGGAGAAACGTACTGACCTTGATAACGTATAGCACACCGAGTACGGCCCAGTCATCCTCGCCACCGGCGGTTACGCCGCCGACTTTACCCCCGACTCTCTCCTCAAACAGCACCGACCAGAGTACTACGAGCTCCCCACCACCAACGGTGACCACTGCACCGGCGACGGCCACAAAATGGCCATGGCCATCGGCGCCAAGGGCATCGACCTCGAAAAAGTCCAAGTGCACCCCACCGGTTTGGTCGACCCAAAAGACCCGGAAGCCAAGGTCAAGTTTTTGGCGGCAGAGGCGCTGAGAGGGGTTGGGGGGTTGTTGGTTGATAATGGAGGTGAGAGGTTCGTGGATGAGTTGCAGCATCGAGATTATGTCACCAACAAGATGTGGGAGAGGAACAAGGTGAGTATCTGTGTGGTTTGTCGACTATACGCTGAAACTGTTCAAGTTTCCGGTTCGCTTGGTGTTGAACAGCACTTCGAGCAAAGAGATCGAGTGGCACTGCAAGCACTATGTCGGTCGAGGCCTCATGAAAAAGTTTAGCAACGGCAATGACCTCGCCAAAGAGATTGGCTGTTCCCCCGACACTCTCAAGCAGACATGTAAGCCTCTCCTCCTTCCCCCGATTCTTCATCTGACGACCTCGCAGTCGACCAACACAACAAGTACGCCAAAAACCCCGGCACAGACCCATTTGGCAAAAAATTCTTTTCCGGCGGTGATTTCAGAATGGACGACACTTACCACGTCGCCATCATGACCCCCGTCTTGCACTATACCATGGGCGGCCTCGAGATCGGCCCGGATGCTACTGTGCATGATGCGCAGAGCAAGCCTATCCCGGGGCTGTTTGCTTGTGGTGAGTTGGCTGGGGGGGTGCATGGTGCGAATCGACTTGGTGGTAGTTCTTTGCTGTAAGCTGCCCCCCTCCTTCCCCGGAAGATGTTCGAGGAAGAGCTGATTTGGGGGGGAAATAGTGGATGTGTAGTATTTGGCCGTGTAGCGGGCGACAGCGTCTCCTCCTACCTCCTCTCCTCTCTCGCCAATCAGACCGCCGCCAACCGGCTCGGCAGCATTCAGAATCATCTGCTCGAGACCAAAGTCCGGATCGACCCTGCTACTAGGAATGTTAATCTCGAGTTTAGCTGGGCTGAAGGCGGGCAGGGGGTGCCGGTCTCTTCTTCCCAGCAGGGTCAGCAGGTCCCGGCGGACAGTGCTCCGGCAAAGGAAGGTGATAGGACAGCCGCGCAAGTGGAGCAAGAGGACCTTCCGCCGACCAAGGAGAAGAAGAAGGAGGCTGAGGGCAAGGGGGCGAAGAGCGCGGGAGGTGAAGGGGAGGTCAAGGTGTTTTCTGTGGAAGAGGTTGGGAAACATAACAAGCAGGATGATTGTTGGGTCATCATCAATGGGCAAGTGCTGGATGTTACAAAGTGAGTTGGTGTGGGAATGTGGATGAGGATGGAGGCTGACTTTGTTGGTAGCTTCTTGGAAGACCACCGTAAGCCCCTTGACAATGAGTCGGTATTGACATGTGGCTGATGATCTGTGCTTAGCTGGAGGTGTAAAGGCTATCATGCTTTACGCCGGCCGAGACGCCACCGAAGAGTTTGAGATGATCCACCCGCCTAACGCCATCTCCAAATACGCGCCTGACACTGGTAAGTACCCCCTCCCGGCCGTACCCTGAGAAGCGCAGAGACTGATTGCTTTTGGGCGTAGTCATCGGCAAGATCAAGACATGAGCTGCGATACGTGTGAGAAGAAAGAAAGGAAATTTGAATGTCTGGGAAACTGTTGGAATGATTTTGTATGAATTCGGTATTTGCTGTAGATTATTCTATGATGTAGCTTGGATTTGTCGGCATGTATTCATCTTCACTTTCAGTCTCCGTGCAATGTACTGTACGAGTATAGCGACGATAATTGGCATATTGGCCGTTCGCTGGCTGCACGAGTCATCGTCGGCTTCCTCCGACAGCGACTTGACTGCTTCCGCTTATCGCATGTCTCCTGTTCCTATGAGCTGAAATTTGAAATGATAAGCATCTACAGAATGTCTTACCTGGATTCATTATCGCGGCCAGATGCTCTCTTGCTGTTATCAGCCACGTCGGGAAACACGGGATATTGGATCGCATGGTCCTCTTGGTACCGTGGTAGATAAGCTTGTCTTTCTTTCGACATGCTCCCCTCGACTTCTCCGCAGCATCCGTCCTTCCCAGTATGAGGCTCAGCTTCGTCCCGACCCCTTGGAAATGGCGGCCTCGCGAGTGGCTCACCAAACAATATTGGATCTTGGAAACGACTGACGCGACTTTTGCTGATAAGAAGGGTTTCAGCAATGCTGATGTGGATGTGGTACCTCCTGAGCTACGGACGTGGAATTGGTGAGTGGTCAGAGGCATCTTGACGAACGTGGAGGACTTTTTTGACGATTTGTTGTTTGCTGCTTCTTCAGGTTCAACTTCATGTCGCTCTGGATTGCAGGTACGATGATGATGTCCCCAGCTTTGTGAGAGTATGCTCATGACCCGGTACTGACCCTTGTATCACAGACGGAGGTAACATCGGAACCATGCAAATCTCTGGTGAGCGATCAGCTTCTTCTCGGATGCACAAAGAAGGTGCTGATGTTCACAACCAGGCAGCATCATATCTCTTGGACTCGACGTTCGACAGGCTATCGTTGTCCTGTGCGTTTGAATCAGAATACTACTACTATAAGCTGATAAAGGCCCTTCAGTGTCATAGGGAATTGCCTCAACGGCGTCTTTACAGCGCTTCAGGGCTACATGGGCTCACGATACCACATCCCATTCACCATCGCCACGAGAGCTTCGCACGGATTTTGGTTCTCATACTTTGCTGTGGTCTCGAGATTGGTACTGGCATTCTTCTACTTTGGGTAAACAGCTTCGAGTATCAGTTTTTGAGAGCCTGTGCTTACGATGCTGCAAGGTCCAATACTTACCTCGTTGGCCAATGTACTCAAATCATGCTTGGTGCAATCTGGCCATCGTTTCTGAATATTTCCAATCACATCCCAGCAAGTGTTGGTATCACAACTGGGCTCATGGTCGCCTTCTTCATCGGCTGGCTCAGTACGCCATTCTCTTTCTCTGCTTACGCTCTCGCTAACTTCCAGTAGTCCAATTCCCTCTCCTGATGATCCACCCGAGGTACATGCGATGGCTTTTCTTCATCAAATCCATCATGGCTCTCGGAGGGACATTTGCGATGGTCGGCTGGGGGGTGACCAAGGCTGGAGGAAGTGGACCTGTCTTTGCTCAGAAGGGGACGCTGGAAGGGCAACCGCTCGCCATGGCGTATATTGCCGGTATCGTCCTGACGACCAACAGTCGGCTCACGCTTGCCATCAACATTGTGAGTAATGCCAAGGGCTTATTCTCCCGGTTTGCCATTGGGCTAATCACAGCTTTTCAGCCCGACATGTCTCGTTACGCTAAGCGGCCCGCCGAGACTTGGTGGCAGGCAATAATCATCCCCGTCGTCTACATCTTCTTCGGCGTCTGCGGCGTCCTCATCGCTTCGACGTCTCAGATCATCTACGGCTCAGTCATCTGGTCACCTCTGCTCATCATACCCAACTGGGGCTCAAGGGCAGCCAGATTCTTTATCGCGTTCGCATTCATGATCACGACCATTGGCACGAATATCGCTTCCAACTCTGTGGCTGCTGCCAATGACATGACCTTTTGTCTCCCGAAATACATCAATCTGAAGAGAGGAGCCTTTATAGTTAGTGTTCTGGGTGCTTGGGCTATACAGCCTTGGCAGATCCAGAAGAACGCTGCTACGTTGAGTGCTTTCCTGGGAGGGTACACTGTCGTTCTTGGACCTTTACTGGGCATCATGGTGAGCGTCCTCGTCTTCTGTGACTACCATACTGTCGTTGGCTCGTATCCTGACTTCTCTCCAGGTCACCGATTTCTGGCTTGTACACCGTGCTCGCCTCGACGTCCCATCATTGTACCGCGTCCGTGGCATCTACCGCTACCACAAAGGCGTCAACTGGCGAGCTGTTGTGGCTTATGCGGTGGCCGTGCCAATCAACCTTCCCGGACTGGGACATGCGGTGAACAAGGATATTGCTTTGCCTTCAGCTTACATCAACTTCTGTGAGTACTCTCAAGGAGCGTCTCGTGCGTTGAAGGCTGACGATCATGGTAGACACCGCGAATTGGTTTACCGGTATCGCTATAGCCAGTTCAGTCTACATGATTTGCTGTCTGGTGTCTCCTCCCACATCCACATTTGTGGATATGCCTATTGAGACGGACGATTTACTGCCACGGCAGACGGTTGTGGAAGAGCTCACTTTAGAAAAGGCAGAGGCAGAGGAGGATATTGACGGTGGGAAGAAGCCGTATACTACCGTGTATGTTCAGACCGTTGACTGATGAGGGATGTGGGATCTTTGAATCTGCTTGTCATAGTTTTCTAGTAATAGGTTGTTTGATGCGTGTGCTTTGCTCAAATGTTGTCTAAAGTCTCTGGTTCTATGTTGAAGGAATCTCTGCCCGTGGCTTACCCCAATCTTCCCCTGGGTTCGTCCGCTCTTGTCATTTCCGTGCATGTATGTTGTTTCTTGAGCTCCCGCGTAGCCGTATACTACGAGAGTACAAGATGCAGTCCAGCTGCTTTCCACAGGCCTCACCAGTGAGTCTTCTTTTTCAGCAGCAGGGGTGATCTGGTTTACGTAACAGCCACTGTTCTCTTCTTGGTGGAGGGCCGAGCCCGGAAGGCGAATGCAGTTTAGAGTTGGCTGCCTTACTGCATCGTCTCACACTCCTACAGTCTCGCAACCATCCGGCATATACAGGCGTCCATGTCAGACCCATCCGCAGTGCCCGCATCCGAGACGATCTCTTCCCCCACCGCGCTCGACACCACGGCCGACGAGCTTCCCCAAGAGGAACCTATCGTCGACAAGAAGGACAGTGGTAGTCAGGATGATGAGGGATTGGCGGATGATCTTGAGAAGATGCTGGAAGAACTAAAGGGGAGTGGGGCAGAAGCGGAGAAGGCTGGAGAGGAGGAGGTGAAGGGGCAGGAGAAGGTCAGTTCCGTGGACCGATTCCTGTGGATGTCTCTCATGAGCTTGTAGGCATTCGAGACCCCGGAAACTGCCGAGTCTATCGAGCTGTCGGATGAAGCTGCCGAGACAAAGATGGAGGAGGATACCGCTGAATCGGCTGATCTGGCAGCACAGGAAGCAGTGGAAGAGCCGACCGCGGAGGCCCAGGAGACACCAGTGCCAGAGCCAGATATTGAACCTGTAGTACAGGTGAGCGCTCCCGAGCAAGACCTGAATTGGCTGACGACCATCAGTCACCAATTCAGACAAAGCAGGAACCTCCACAAGGGAAGGAGGGTGCGGGAGAACTTGATGAAGCGCTCACAGAGGCTGCTCCTTCATCACATGTTGTCGAACCAGTCAAAGATGTCATTCCCGTGAGTATGCATAGATGAACAAAGCAACTCGATAGCTGACATTGTGTAGTCTGAACTCGTGCCAAAGGATTTGGACCTGAAAGAGAAAGAGACAGCGGAAGTGCCAGTAGTACCGGCGCCGGTGGTACCTCAATCCGAAACTGTGGAAATAGTGGACCGGAAGCAAGGGGCTGAAGCAGCGTTGGAGGAGACTGCTGCAAAGCGAGTCAGCGCGAGTCTTGCTCCTGCAGCACATATAGCTGAAGTTGTTCCCGAGCCCACCAAACGTGCTCTCGCAGTAAGTCGTCTTCGGGATAGTTGTGGATATTCCCTGACAGAATGTAGCCCTCGCCCATCGAGATCCCCAGCAAGGAGAGCTTAACCGCCCGCCATGCTGCTGACGACCTGCACGCCCCCGATTCACCCACAACATTCCTCATCTCCTCCCTTCGCTCCCAGCTTTTGTCCCTTTCCGACCAGACCCACGCCCTCAACGCTAAACTCATCTCATCCATCTCGCGTTCTGCAGACCTCGAAGATGAACTGCATAACGTGCAAAACCAGCATGTCGCGTTGAGGGAAAAGGCTAAGTCTCTGGAGGAACAGAGAGATCGATGGGAGGATAGTATGAAGACGGGGCTGTTGGTAGAGAGGGATCAGATCAGGGATGAGATGCAAAGGCTCGCAGCCGGGCTTGTGGAAGAGGAGCGAAGAAGAGGAAGTGCGGAAGAGCGAAGGGAGCAGGTTGAAAACGAAGTGGACGATCTCACTGCCAAGCTGTTTGACCAGGTAGGTACAGGACACCTTCGAAAAGAGATCGTACTGATCCATATCAGGCCAACACAATGGTAGCTACCGAAAGAATGTCTCGAGCACAAGCAGAGGCCCGCCTGAAATCGACAGAGGAAAATCTCGCCAATGCCGAAGCTGTCGTGCAAGCCATGCAGCTCCAGCTCCAGAATATGTCTACTTCGGCTCTATCCGGACCCTCTGACGAATCGATCAACTCCAAAGTGACGCGGAGGTATCTCTCTTCCCACATCCCCTACTCCGAGTTCCTCACTTTCCTGCAATATCTCCGAGCTGCCAGACCTTTGCCTGATCACCTGAGAGTGGCTACGGCTGCCCCTCTCGTCGCCAACCTCCTCACCCACGCGTTCTTGGCTCGCATCCTGACGGAGGACCATGAACCTACTCTCCGCCTCGAGGCTGCCCCTGCCTTGAGCATCTTTTCACGGCGTACGGTGGGTTCGGCGATCATCTCGGGCGACTTGGTTATTGAACCCGTGTCTTTGCATCAAGTTTTGACGAGTACGGGTGCCAAGTGGGATGATCTGTCTTGCAGTATGTGTGGGAAAAAGGTCTTTGGGTATATCCCTCCGAGCCCTGCGCCTGGAGGTCACTTTGGCACACCGGTGCCCCATCCGCACCGCGGTAGTGGATCAGGCGCATCCCGATTCTCTCTCAAACCCTTCTTCAACAGCTCCTCCACCTCTCCTGGCCCTTCACCAGCTGCGTCTCCAATCACTTCCCCTGCCCCCGGATCTACCGTACATCACTCCACCTCTGTCTTCATCTTCCGCATCACTCGTTCTCAAGGCAGTGCTACCACCCCGTCAGGAGAAAAGGAGAATTCCAAGCTCTATCCGCTTTGTAAGAGTGGGTGGTGTCTGGAGAGACTGAGGGCCACGTGCGAGCTGTGGCATTTCGTCAAGAACGGAATTGTGCATCAAGTTTGGTCGAGTGAGGATAGAACACTGACGGAAGTTGCTGCTTCTGTCGGCCCTACTGCGCCTGCTGGGGAAGCGCCCCCATCGTCCGTGTCTGCTCCTTCAGAAGCATCATCCACTGCACCCACGGCATCAGGTCACATTGAGCCGCCGCCCCTCCCTGCGCGAAAGAAGTCTTGGGGTCTAGGGCTTTGGCGTTCAAGTGACTCGACCTCTGGCGCACAATCACCGAAAGATGAAGATGGGTCGGGCAAGAAGGACGATGACGATTCAGAAGTTGGAAGCATTGGTGCAGAGAAGGATGATGTCTATGGGCCGCATATCGTAGAGGAGGCGACGAGGAAAGCGGAGGAGAAGGAGCGAGCTGAGAAAGCCGAGAAGGCATTGGCTGAAGGCGAGGCGGAAGGGAAAGGAAAGGAGAAGGAGGTCACCTTGGATGAGAGTACGGTGGCTGAAGAAGAAGGAGAGCCAAAAGCTGTGGACATGTCGCGAGTCAACTCTGGCTCGGACGCTTCTTTCGCCACGCCCAAGAGCGAGACTGCTGATCTCCCGCCTGTGGACGAGGCTGCGGAGGAGAAGAAGAAGGAGGAGGAGGCAGAGCTGGACGCAAAAAGAGCGAAAGCGGAAGAGGATGAGGAGTCAAAGAAGGAAGAGGTCATCGACATCTCAACCCCTACGATCTCTTCTACATCCCAGCTTGGCGGCTCACCTATCACTCCAATTGGATCCACTCCTCCTCCTGTACCCAAGAGGGCCGCCGCCCGGAACAGGCTGTCACAGCTTGGATCCAGCAGCAACGGTGGGAGCACGTCTAGTCTGGGATTCTTAGAAGACATCAAAAAGGAGGACGGTGAACAGGTTGAAGAGGCCGAATCGAAAGAAGGAGGCGCCTTGGAGAACAAGTCCCCTCTGCCTCCGCCCCCTCATCACCCCACAACATTCACCAACTACCCGCCTCTTCCTCCTCGCCGCGGTATCTCCGACGCACCTCTCGCGCCCCCTCCTCGCCGTCGAGTGCATTCTCAGCAGGCGGCAGCGGAAGCGGAGGACAAGAAAGACAAGACTTTCTGTGTCGATGGGAGTGAAGAGGGACAGAAAGAGAGCTGGGAAGAGAAGACATGGAAGGGGGTAGTGAGATTGAAAGAAAACATGTGGAAGGCCAGGGTGGGCGTTGTTGACGAAAAGTAGATTGGAAAAGGTTGACTGTAAGATGAGTACAAGGCGGGCGATTTTCGGTATACGTGTGGAAGATCTTGGTACATACATATGCATTTGCCTGTCACTCAACGGACTCTGTCGTTTGGCCGAAATGAGGTATCTCGGGGCTCAGGAGAGAATCAACGATGAATGTATGAATGATAGAGGAGAGAGGCGCAATTGGCACGTGGCAACACTCAACGCAGAATTACCCAAAGGAGTACGTTTGGTTCGTTGACGACCGACGTCTCGTTGTTTTTGCGTTTACGAAATCTCATCTCTTTTCCGTCTTTGCATGTCTTCCGCCTCCATCAGCATGCTCAACGGATCGCCACTCGACTCTATAAGCTAGCTTTCAAGACCGCAATGACGCCCTACTTCCTCGAAGCCAGCTTCACTTCCTGCTTCGATCACCCTATGCCGTGGCCCGACATCACGATGAAGGACGCGTGCAGCATGGAGCTGGTGATAGAGATTCTGAATGGTCAACCTGTAGAGATGATCAGCGTTAGCCTATCGTAGCCTATCGTAGCCTATGGGGGACACTCACCTATCTTGCTTAGGACGAGTCCGCAGGTTTCCGTCCTTGGATGCTGGCTCTCCGACATTCTCCATCAGCTCAATGCGAACCGGGAAGCCTCCATGAACTTCAAGACTGAGACACATTACCCCATCGAAATAGCCATAGACCAACGGGACCGCCTTTCCTTGAAGCCCTTCAAGTGGGCCGCCGTACAGCGCTGCTTCTCGATGCCACGCGCTCGCCGCCTCTTGGGAGTCATCGAAGTACTCTTTTGTGTACTTGTCCCCGTCATAAGTATCAGGGCACGCTACTTTGGCGACGACGTCCTTGCTCACTCGGCCTTCAATGGTGAGAACAGCGTGATAGGCGTCCCACAGGTGTCCGGAACCTAGGTGCTGGAGGAGGGTGAGATTGGCTTTTAGCTTGGCGGCAGGCGGCACCGGAAGAGGGGGGAAGCTGTCAGGGGGTTGGTCAACGATGGAGGAGAGGACGTGGCCGGTGACGAGACCATCATCCAGATTGTCTTGCCAGAAGGAGGGAAGAGCGTTCAGGGAGCCATGTTCTGGGACGGAAACTTGTAGGTCGATGGGAACAAGGTTCTGACATTGCAAGTCAGACACAAAAGGTAACAGGCGCGAAAAGACACTTACCTTCATTGAGAGACTCGCGTCTCCGGTGATCTCAGCTCCAGCAACACCACCAGCGTCCTTGGATTGACCACGTTTACGCTTTGCGAGTTGGGCACTTGCACCGTTGGTGCGGCTCAGTCTCAGCGCCGTTGATCCGCCCTCCTCATCGGTCTTCTGTAAGGTATTCTCCACCGGCCCAGACAGTGGCCACCGGAATCAGAGTCTCTGTGGAGGATGCTGGCTACCGCGAGATCCACGACTGACATCTGAGAGGCCTGGGAGGGCTGAGCGGGCTGAGCGGGCTGGGCCAGAGAGTTGGAGGCTTGTCGATGAATGGGTCTGCCCATGCGGAGGTCCTCCATGTGGAGATCTCTCTCGAATGGAATCCAAACGTCACAAGACGTCAGGATCACAAAGTTCAGTTCCGAGAAGAAGTAAAAACGCACTACTCTTCTACTCAGCTTCTACTAGACTCTACGAGTACTAGAGTACTCGTAGAGTACGTGAGATACAGATGAGGATTGAGATACTTTCACATGTCTGCGCTGACCCACGCTATATATGGCTCTACCCATGCATGCATTCCACTAGCGATATAAGTTCGCTTAAATGCTGCGTATACCCCAAGCTGTTAATCCGCACTGAAAGCTCACAACCAGAGTAGTAAACATATGTATCCTCCAGATCGCCAACGCTCTCTTGTCTTGCCCCCAGTCCGTGCGTATCTCATCTTCTGGCTCAATATGTTAAACGGATGTCCATGTCAAAGAGCAGCGGTCGGCGAGCAGATGATGACGTTGGATGCCTGGCGAGACGGCTGATGTTACGTACAAGTACACGATCTCACAGGCATGCCAATTATTCTAGATTGCCATCCAGATGGACTTTTCCTTGACTAACGCCATATTCCCGGAGGAAGCATACAACAACATCAAATTGTGCGCCGCCTCCCACGCGAGCGACGCCTTGCGTACAGCCTGAGCATAACGTATCAGTACAGGACAGGAGCCGGCAGAGAGACACGTTACTCACTTCAGGTTCCACACTCTCGTCCATCCGTTTCTTCACGCCTTCCAGAACCTTCTCATAGTGCTTCACCGCAAACACCGCGAGCCCCATTCCATGGAAAGCTCTGGCGAAATTGTATTCGACCTCCTCCACAGGATTCCCTTCTTTCGGCGAGAGCTTGCGGTACCGATCTAAAAATATCAGACCCTGGGATATCTGGTAAGGCCGATTGTCGGATTGACGCTGCATTGCTCGACCAAAGTAGGCTTGGGCAGTGAGGAGGCAGATGTAAGGGTTCCATTGGTCGATGTTGTACGCTCGAAGGAGGTAGACTGCGCCAGGTCAGCGAAGGTGCGAATGGCGAAGCAAAGTACACTCACAGATAGCTCCTTGGAACGACCTCGAAGCCAACATCTCTTGTGCCAGGACAAAGTTCATATACGGCGAGAACTTCTTGGGCAAAACCGGTCTGTATCCCCAACCGATTCCTTCGCCTTCGATAGCTCCCAGCCTCGCGTTATCATCATCCATGTCCACATCCTCATCCACTAACCCGTCTCCCGCACCAGGCTCGTCCTGCCTTCGCTTCTTCCACTGGCCCTTCGCCTTCTTTGTGGACTTTTCGCCATCTTCTCCCTTCGTCTTGCCTTTGTTGGCCGTCCATCGCCCAATGCCTTCGTTGAAATGCAGCTTCTTCTCCCCATGCTCGACTGCGTCGTCGAATGTTCGCAGATCTCGGTTCATGAGATTCTGAAAGGTGACAACGGTATAGGCGGATTGGGCGGCAAGACCTCCTGATGCGAGAGCACCAAGCATGACGAGGTAGGGTTGGGGCAGGAATTGCGAGTGGACGATAAGCTGGGCGGTAGACTCGAGGATCTTGTTCCAAGCTTTCATGCGCATGGCACAAGCTTCAATGCATCAGTGATGGATCGCAGCAAGGGATCATAAGACTCACCAATCATAGTCATGCGTAGAGCAATCTCGCATCGCCGAGTGTGAAACAACCCCGACCACACCACATGCTCCAGGATATCCATGGCCACATCCTCCTCTCGACGGACCATAAGCACGCAGCAGTACTTGACCACCAGCGTCAACCACTCTTCATTGGACAGACCATAGAAGGAAGTCTTGCGGAACACGTGGTACTGGGCTTCTTCATCGTCCTCCACTGTCTGGGTGTCAGTCTCTTCAGCTCAGACGTGAGAGGTGAGAGGCAATACTCACAGCCTAGAGTTCGCTCAAGACGGTCTTGCATCTCTGCCGCTTGATCATCAATGTCGTTTTTTCTCGCCTTCTTGGTCTTCAACACCCTGACTACACCCTTCATTCAAGGTCAGCGCCACGACACCAACCAATTGCTCGTTCGGACCACTCACTCTGTTCTTCCCAAAATTTGACCTGTCCATCCGATAGTTCTCCACCAACACCCCCGCCGCCTCCACAAATCTATCCACAGCCCCTTCTTCGCCCTCCATCGTACCCCGCTCAGCATCTTGCACATCCATCCACAAGCTCTGCATTTGTGAGCGCATCTGATCTTCCAGAGCGCGTTTAGATACTTTTTGATGGGGCTGCAGTGGTTGGAGGGTAGATGAAAGAGTGCCGCGAGATGCCCGGGTGCGGATGACTGAAGAGTATGTCAGCGACAGCAATTGATTGCTGGATGGATCTCACCTTCTGTGACCAGGTCCAGGGCTTCGGCTTTCCTGCCCATATCCTCGAGCACGCTAGCAGTTTTGAGCCGAGCGTCGAGATTGTCCGGGTCGATAGAGGTGACTGCTCATTGTTAGGTCATGTCGTCATATAAGCAGCGGCTTACCCCATTGTAGAGCCTCTAGTGCGGAATCCAAAGCCCCCGTCTTCCACTGACAAACACCAATTTTGAAGATGAGCGCAGTATCGTCCGCTAACTCATCGCATTCCTGGATGATGGCGTAGCAGTCAAGCGCACGATCCCATAACGAGCGCTCCATCAGCGCGTCTCCCACCGATTGGAGCAGGGCGTGGTATATTAGAGGGTCGAGGGTGATGAGATAGTCGATATGGATCTAGCGCGCAAGTCAGTCGGGTCGAGACAATGAAAGCGAAGGTAGCTCACGTCTGCTTCTTCCTCGTCTGCGAGCTTGATCCGAACGAGGGCTATGCGATGTCGCATGGCAACGTCCATCTCATAGCCGGTTGACTCCTCGTCCTTCCTGATAGTGCCAGGTGGGTCGTATTCACGATCATCATCCATCACATCCCAATGCTTCTGCGAACCTCTTCCTTGCAACCATCGCTGCCCGCTCCTCACCACCTCAAGAGCATCCTCGTACTCTTCTATACTGATCAAGTCGTCTATCAGAGCGGCGATAAAGTCCATGGTCATTGCTGGAGGTGCCGATGGGGCTGACGGTGGTGAAGTCGGTGTGGAGTATGTGGCCAGATGATAATCGAACGTTCTCCGGCCAGCCTCGGCTGCAAGGGCGCGTTGGTTGGTGGCTACCAGTACGGGCCGGAACAGAGAGACAAAGGCCGGATCATTGGCGACTGCTGGGTCCACAGACATCATCGTTTTGAACACGTTGGCGCCCTGCACATGATCAGTGGATGGCAGTGCGTGTGAGATGGTTTGTGCTTACTCTAGCTTTCTGTCCTTGAACGATGTAAACGCTTCCAAGTTCCCATAGAAGGTCAATCTCATCTGGCTCATATTTGAGCGCCTTGCGGAGAGAGTAGACGCATTGCTCCAGATGCCCCAAAGATCTGTTCAACGTTGATAAGCATAAGCAGATGGGAGACAACTGATACGCACTTGAACTCGTATGCCAGATCCCTCCAACTGTCCCCTTCATCATCC
The DNA here is from genome assembly GCA_036426225.1 of Cryptococcus sp. DSM 104548. Taxonomy (NCBI): domain Eukaryota; kingdom Fungi; phylum Basidiomycota; class Tremellomycetes; order Tremellales; family Cryptococcaceae; genus Cryptococcus; species Cryptococcus maquisensis. The sequence continues at coordinate 865,530 of CP144038.1, forward strand.
AGATGCGCGCCCAAGAACCTCATTTGCCGAGCTTTCTCAATATCGCCCATTTCTTGATAACACGAGGACAGCGTTGTCCAGGCTGGTGGCACATAAGGATCCAGTCGGATGACTTCCAGGTAGATGTCAATAGCCTCGGCCAGCTTTCCCTCGAGGTATGCCATATTGGCCTGACCCAAAAGGTGAAGCACCTGGTGGGATGGTTTGTGCGTACGCTTTGTCTGGGAGAGTTACGTTAGAGATAGCTTCGTTTTGGCAGCGATGAGACCTACTTTTGCCTTGCCTTTCCCTGAGCGGGTTCGAGGAACCTCCTCTTCCTCTTCGTCTGCCAGCTCAATCTCACGTTGGAAGGCGCGCCCATCCACCGCTTCTTCGCCTGCACCCGCTCTGGAAGCGTAACCTGCCAGTCGGCTTGAGACATGTCAGCATGGCCTCGGAGCTTAGCACAGCATAGCATAGCACTCACCCAAATACATCGTCTCCTGCAGCCTCCTCGTCCTCCTCTTCCTCTGGCAGCTCTGGATTGGAATCTTGGTATTCGTCTTCGGAATTGTCGTAATCAATGTCGCTCTCGTCGCCGTCCCCCATGTCGACGCTGCTCATGCGCTGCACAATCGAGGGCCCCGCCTCTCGAAGGTCGGGGTCGATGAGGCTGTCATCTATGGCCTCCATGACGATTGATTGAACGGAAGGTAAGGATTTGGTGGTACATAACGAAGGCCGAGTTATGCACGCGTGTTTTGGCTCCGGCGGCGCCTCCACCACCACCACATGTCGGTTACGTAAGCGGACAATAGCCGAGAAAAGACGGTTGCATATGCATGCGTACATCGAAAACAATAGATGCAAGGGACACAAAGGGGATGACATGCATCACCTCCAGCGAAGCTTGTGTTTTCGAGGCTAGCCTGAATTGAGTTATGTTCGGGAGATCAAGGCGTTTCAATGTTCGACGGTGCCCCTGCACCATCACTCAACAACTCCCGCGCGCGGCGCGCGACTGATGATGATGATGTCGTACAATTCTTCGCCCCTTGCATACTCATCTGGGCGGATCCGTCCCGCAGCCTTTTACCATCTTCTTCTCCTGTCATGGAGCTTTCCGACCCTGAAATGGAGACCAGTGCCACTCTCGTGTACCTTCTCTCGGCTCTTAAAGACGATGTCGCCAATGTGGAAGAAGTCATGCAGCCTTACAAAGCCGATACAAAATGAGGACAGTTGAGGCGGGGATGCAATTCGCGAAGAAATGGGATTGTAACCTTACTCTGAAGATCATGTCCCTGTGGCTGGGACAGCTGGTGCCACTAGCTCGCGAAACCGACCAATGTAGGAGGTCTGCTTATTCATATTTCAGAATGGTGCCAATTCTGTCCCTCTATTCTGTCTTTGCTTTGGATGACGTTGCAGTCTTGGCTATATCGAGATTTAGGGACCATAATGGTCAATGTGATGTCTCTTCAGACCACACCCTAGGCCGTCCCCTTACACTCGGAAACTTCGATATTCAGACTTGGACGCAGTTTTCTCCTCGCTATCTACGAGCTTTACATGTAGCCGAATTGTGTTCTGGAAGAAAGATATCCTTGGATTACACCGAGGAGCACTACGGCAAGCTTGCCATCGAGTTTGGTCGACAATTGGAACTCATGCCTACCAGCGACCCCACCATTTAGATGAACAGCTTGTTGTCAGGTGTATCTGGTTGACGAGATTGCAAAGCACTTTGTGAACTTATCATTGTTACTACGCTCGAAAGCAATGCTGCCGCCTAGTGAACTACGCATGCAGACCTAGACTATTCCGTACTAGTTATCTACGATACCCCTTGTACTTCTAGTATCACAGCGGATCTTGTTGACAAACGATGAGCAACGCTGGGTACGGGCCAGTGGCTCTCGTCAGCTCTGTAGACGCGGGTGGTTTCTTCGCGTCATCACCCAGCGACCTTGCCAAAACCCTTCAAGTCGTATTAATCAGTATTCTTCTACACCAACACAACTATACCACAGCCTGCTGCAATCCTTGTCCAGAGCAACGCAGCTACACCAAGGATTTGCATATATTGTCCTTTCGCAAAAACAAGAGTGAAAGAAAAGGTCACAAATAACGTCGGTCGTAACGTTCTACTCGAAATGTAGTAGTAGGTTTGTGAAAAGGGTGTGTCGTAGAGTCTGAATAGTAGGAAAGGATGTGGTGCTACAACGAAGAAAAGGTTTGATAACGATATGGGGGTATCAAAAAGTCATTAAGAGGTATCCGGTCAAACACACAAGAAACAATGGGTGGGGTCCGTCGTGAGAAAAAAAATAAAAAACAATATACTATCTCTCTTCTTCTTCTTCTTCTTCTTCTCTCTTCTAGTGTTCTTTTCTTCTGAAACCATAACTCTCTGAAACCATAAGTCTAAGCCTGCCCGGCCATCTCCTCCCTCTCATCCCAATTTCCAAAATTCAACCCAAGCGTATCAAACTTGAGACTCCCAATCTTTCTTTCTTCCACCATCTGCCCTTGTCCCGGGGCTGGGGGGAGAGGCCTATTCGGGGGAGGGCCCGACGGCGAGAGCTTTGATATCGCCCGTGTTTGCGAGTCGCTCGAGGTCGAAAGCGGGGAAGACGCAGGAGCGGAAGGGGCAAAGCGCGAGCCGGGAGGAGGCGACGGTCTCAACTTGCGCGAGCTCGTAAATTTTCTCACCCCCATCCCCCTTAACGTCTCTTCCCCTTCCCCTTCCTCTCCCATCGTCATCCCCATCCCCATCCCGCCCATCCCAAACTCCTCACTAGCACTCTCCTTTCTCTCCCTCACCCCCGCCCCGAAAGACTCGACACTATCGCACACGGGCGTCACCAGCCCCTCATCTTCCTGGCTCTCTTCGCTCTCTGCTGATCCTCGGCGGATGTGTTCTGCTTGCACCGTCTGCGCGAGGGAGGGGGAGGAAGACAGGCCCGAGGGGGTATCAGCGCCGGAGCCAGAGCCAGAGCCGGAAGCGGATATAGATCTGGACGAGGCGCACGAAGCAAACGAGCTCAGACTCGCTTCACTATCACTCGCACTCAGACGGTTCTCGGCAAAAGCAGGCGGGGAAGAGGTGTTGGGCCTCACAGACCCCGGGCCAAGCACCACAAGGGCTTCAAGCGACCTCCTCCCTTCTTGTACCACAACAACCTCGCTCCGCCTTCCCGGCGCATTCGCAAGAATCTGTTGGAAATCCTTGGACGTATCCCGCTCTTCCGGACGAGCACTCGGCAGCTGCATAAACTGCGCATTGAGGATATCCTCTTCCACGTCGACATCGCTGATCTCGGAGGAGATGGAGGTGGAGGATTGGTCGAGGGTGGAGATTGAGTCGGTGGGGGATTGGACGGCCGTCGAGTCGGTTACAGTAGACTCGTGGGTGATATGGGAAGAGGGCGTTTGGTACACCGATACAGCCGAAATGGGGGACATGACCCTCGGAGGCGTAATAGCGATGGGGGACAAGACCACCTCGGCAGAAGGCGCAGGGGGCACATCCGCGGGCTTGTCCATCGCCGAAAATGTCTCCGACTTTGACCTCTTCGCTTCCTTCTCCTTCTTGTACACGTCCGGCAAAGCAGGTACCATCGGCACCGCCTCTCCCTCCGCGTCCCCGTCACCGACGAGCGTATCTCTCGACGCGCTGGCAAGACTGTGTCCATCCGACGCGGGCGCAGAGTTTGACCTCTTTTTGAAAACCATGTTGGACAAGGAGAATTTCTTGGTCAACTTGGGTTTCTTGCCTTCTACCACAGGGGAGGGCACAATAGTCGTCGCCGAGCTTGGAGTACCGGGACTTGGACAAGTGCCTTCGCTCCTCCCAGTAGACAGTGCAGGCGTCGAAGGCATGGCACTAGACATCTTGCCAGAAAGTACCGGCGCCGAGTTGAGCGATGGCGCAGCCTTGGTCGCGTTCGTGTCGATACGCAAATCAGGCTTGGAGCGCTGCTTGTTCAGCGCCTTCTTGTCCCCTTTGCCTTCCCCCTTGGGTTCGGCAACGACGGTCTCGGGCGGGGTGGACGAGCTAAAGAAAAAGTTCTTGAGACTCTTTTGTTTTCTCGGGACTTTTCTCGGCTGGTCGGCTGGGATGGGAGGCATGGGTGGCAGGGGCGGGGCATCGACAGGCGACTCGGTCTTTGATGATGCCCAGATCGACCCGGAGAGTGTGCCGCTCAGAGACATGGTGCGCGAACGTCGAGAAGGCGACGCGGACCTGGACCTGTCTTCAGGCAAAGGCGCCGGCGCCGGCGTCGAATTCGAACGCTGAGGCTCGGGCGCAGCAGCGGGAGCATCGACGGGAAACAGTACAGGCGGGCCGGGGGCAGTAGGCGACGAAGGCGTAGGCTTGGCTTTCGACACGGGTTCAAACATGTCTGGCTCTTCACTCAACGTCTCCACCTTTTCTACCGGGCTCTCCTTCAGCACCGACTCTCTCCCCCTCACCGGCCTCGCGCTCCCCTCGCGCTGCATCACCGGCCTGCCCACCCCACCGTGCGCGCCGCCGGACATATCCCACTCCATCACCTGGCTCATGCGCTTCTTTTGCTCCTCGACCACTTGAGTTTTGGTTTTGGGCATAATGACGCTCTGTCTGCCGCGCGGATTGGCGCCAGCGCGGGAAAACTTGGCGGTGGGGAGGTTGAAGCCTTCGGCCATACCGTTCCATGCTGGGTTGTTGCTGTACACGCTGGACGGGCGGGGGCGCGCTGCAGAGGCGACAGACTGGGGACGCGGGCGGGCGGCGAGGGGCGAGGGGGTGGAGGGTGCGTAAGGGTTGGCGCGACGTTCAGGCGTCTCGGGGGGTGAGGCGTTGTCGAGCGCGAGCGAAGGGGGAGGGTAGTTTGGGAATGGGTAGAGCACCACTGTGCCGCCCTCATCTAGCAACAACGTCAGTACTCGGTGGCAAGGCAAGGACGAGATCAACAAACCTTCAGGCGGTATCAGCTGCACCTGCGGCAAGTTGGGGTCTTCCTCAACGTCCTCCTCCAACCCTCCCAGCATACCAGGCTCGAGCGGTTTCTGGGGACGCCGCTCCATGGCCATGGTGTCAAATACAGACTGGCGGCGGGGGACGGGGATGGTGTCTTCGGCAACGGACGAGCGGCGGAGGATGTTGAAGAGGGTGGATTTGCGTTTGTGGCCCGCGTTGATGGGGGAAGAGGTGGATGAATGGGGAGAGGGGGAGGAAGAGGCCAAAGAGAAAGAGTCTGGGAGAGGTGCAGGTACCTGTGCGGATTCGACGACGGCTTCGACCATGGCGCCGGGGTGTTTGGGGGAAGGGATGGTATAGGGTAGTACACAGTGTTTGGGGTTTGTGCGCAGTGGGGGAGATGCCTGATGTGTATGCACGACAAGGGGAGGTCAGGGGATGCGCTGGAGAGGCAAGAGGGGAGAGCGGCGATGGCCAGGGAAGTGATGCAGTTGAGATCAAAAGAGATGGAAAATGGAATTATCCCTTGCAGCAATTCGCGTTCGTGCTAAGGCTCTCTCGAAGGGGGGCTAGTAGCGCGTACCCGGTGGAGCGGGAGATGGGATGACAGTCACCCAACGACGGGTTCACCCTTTATATCTCTTCTCTGACGTCTATTCCAGCAAATGACTGCGCAAGAGTTAGGATGGATGTCCCCATCGAGCGAGCGGCACGGCAAGACTCACCAGTCGTACAGCGGGCGCAGGCAGCCGCAAGGGGTAAGGGAAGGAGCGGTGTGGAAAATGAGAGTGGATGTCCAGTGGTCGTCGGACGTTGCTGATGCTCGAGGGCAGTCTAGGAAGGGCGCGTGGGGATATGGATATGTGAGAGTGGACTGATGAAAGAGAAGAGTGAGAAACTGATGCCTGCGTTGTCGGTCTACTCACTAATTGCTCCCTGAATCACTCGCGAGGCGCAGTGTTATTCTCTCTCTCCTTGTCCCGCTATATCTTCTGTGCTCTGTATGGATATATATACCTCGGCAGTCTCCGCTGAGCTGTGCAATCGCAAGAACAACCCTCAGCAGCAGCACGCACGGCCGCAAAAACACTCGCCACAAAAAAGACAACAACCCGCAGGACGACCGCGTTCCTGGCCACTAGTCCGGCTTAATGACCCGGCATGCCCTGCCCACGTGGCAATTAGAGCACGCGGGAGCAGATATCGCGAGAGTGATTTTCTTTCGGGTCTGTGAATAGACACGGTACGCAGCAGCAAAATAGTGCATGCAAAAGCATAGCATGAACGAGAGACGTTGAGATTCGTAAAGCAGCAAATGGTACGTAGAGACAGCCATGTAGGTAGCTGGCTGGAATGATGATGAAAAGATGATTGACTAGATGGATAGAACATGGAGAACAACTATATCTTGTGGAAAGTCTCCAAAACGCAAACAGAAAGATGGCTGGCTATACCAACAACACCCCCGCAACACCACCCACCAGCGCCACAGCCCACCGCCCACCCCACCCACCCACGCGCAACGCCCCGCTCGAGGCAGAAGCCGAAGCATCCGCCGCCGCCGCAGTACTCTCCACAGCAGACGCTGAAGCACTCCCAATCGTCTCTGTACTCGACGCACCGACGCTGACCACATGCGCCGCTTCAGACGACGCTTGACTCGTGGCTGTCGCCCCTGAAGAAGACAAAGTGGCAGCGGAAGAAGTCGCCGCAGCCTTGGTGGTAGTAGCCACCGTCTCCGAACTGGACGCAGCAGCAAGCACAGACGACATATCCGCAATTGTCGTACTCTGCGCCGCCTCGCTCGACGTTACCGACCCCGCCAGGGCCGCAAACCCCACCGCGGCAGGTTCATACCTGAACACCGTATAGGTATTCTTGATCGCCGCGTCGCCCACGATCCACTGTACGGGAGAAGACGAAGAGAGCGCTTGGACGTAGACAGCGCCGGTGCACATGGAGGTGTCGGAAGAGTAGTGGCCGAGGTTGAAGTCTTGGTCGGTGATGGCAATGGTGTATCCGCCGAAAGTGAGGTCGAGCTCGATAGAGGTGTTGCAGGGGTACTCGTAGTACGAAGCATACGAGCCCGTCATCCGCTGCGCACCATCAATCTTGCTATAAATCTCTGCCACGATAGACTCGGGCCCGCCGATGAGGGTCGTGCCCGTATCAATCGCAACCATATTAGTCGACGAGTTGAGCGAGATGGACGACCCCTGGATCTTGGCAGAGGCCATCTCAATCTGCCAGTACTCTGCGTCGGACGAGACGTTGACGTACGTCACGTCGCCAGAGTAGAGGGACGAGTCGAGGTAGCCAAATGTGGCGGTGCCGCCGTCAGATTCTTTGGCGGTGGCACCCGCGACGTTGCGGTAGCGCGCGAGGTAAAAGGCGAAGAGGGGTTCGCTCCATGCAGAGCTTTTGGCGAGGGTGATCCACCACGGCGTCGCTACGCCTCATCAGCCTCCCCCCTCCCCGAACGAGGACAAGACGTACCCTTGGAATAAGCCAAAGCCTGCCACGACAACCCCATAATCCCACTCACCCCCGTACTCAGCAATCCCGTACTGACACTATCACAAGCCGCAAACGTCTGGCTCGCCACCGAATACCCCCCAAGCGTGACCAGATCCTGCACCAACGCTCCACTCGCCGCGCCGCTTCCGTATTCGATAGAGAAGGAAGTGGTGAGGTTGACCGAGGTGGACGAGTTGGAGAGCGAGTAGCTGTCCATGGAGGCGCAGGCGGTGGTGGTGCATTTGTCGGAGGCGACCCAGAGGTCGGAGGAGCCGGTGTCGAGGACGATGTCGAGTGATTGTGCGGGGGTGCCGACGGAGAGGGAGGCAGAGTAGGAGGTGTCGAGGTTGTGGTCTGTCAACCTATCATATCTCATCAGCCCGACATTCACTTTCCAAGGCAGAGGACGCACGAGATTTCACCGTTATCAGCCCTCTTGGTCATCTCCTTCGCATACGCCTCTGCAAACCCATTCGCCCCATTGTACTTGGCATCCAACCTCGCCCCGGCCCACAACAACCAACTCGGCGGGAGGCTCCCGTCGTCGGCACGGGCCTCAAGACCCCGTTTGGATTGGGCGTACGAGTTGGCACGGGCAATGGCGCCTTGGCCGTGTGATAGCCCAGCAGAGAAGCCGCCAGTACTAGCAGCTGGGGAGGGAGAGGGGGAAGATATGGGTGTGGCGATGGCCAGAGGGAGGGCGAGGAGGAGAATGGAAGCGATCATTTGGACGAGAGATGGCGGGGGATGCTTTTTTTGGGGAGGGTGGATGAACCGAGAACCGGCTCTTTTACGAGATAAGGGGAGGATGTGTCTATACTCTATGACCCAAGAGTCAGCGGGGAACGAAAGAGGGTCTTCTTGAGAGCGGACGGGCGAGCGCCAGCGTCATCGAGAGGGCGAGAGGACGTACAGTCGGATAAGAAATTAGAAAGGATCAACCTCCTATTCACGTTTCAGCATTAGCGAAAACTGCGCTTCTTCGTTCCCTTCGAGTAGGCAGGTCCCCACAACCATCCCACGAGAGCCCAAGACCGAGGCTGGCTGAGCTAGAATGTGCACGAAAGGCTCTTATCAAAGGAGCAGGACTGGAACTCACTCAAAGGTTTTGATTTTTTCTTTTCAAAAGATCTTCACAGCAGCAGCCAAGATAGCGAAAGATAGAGATGAGAAGCTAGCCGGTAGCGTTCTACTTTGATCGCTCTAACCAGAGAGCGTTTGGTGGAGATGTATGTAAAGATCTGCGGGGCGAGGAACTTGACGCGGAGACGAGAGACGAGCTTGATCAACAAGGTCAATGACTGGGCCGGCCAGGAAGAGGGAGGTCGTCGAGAGAGGGGAAGAGGGGGTATAGAGATATGTACAAAAGCAACCCACGAGAGAAAAGAAAGCAGATGGAGAAACACGCGCTATTGTTCTCCACGATCTGGAAGCGTGACCGCGGCGCGGGTGACAAGGCAGTGCTGGTAAGGAATTTGACTTTGACTTTTTGGGACGCGTCTTTCAGGGAAAAATACGCCCTAAGCCAGGGTGGCGCCGTAATGCTGGGTCCTGCAAGTCGTGACTGGAAATCTTGAGATGCACAAGATCATGCAAGAGACAAGAGAGAAGGTGCTGCGTCGCGGGTGCAGACTGCTGGCGGGAAAGGCTGGGTGGCTGGGCTTGATGGATGATGCTGGGGAGTACACTGTATGGCGAGGTAAGAGAGCGTCGGTGCCGAGAGGGGCGTGTTGTGGCTGGAGAAGGTCGGAGGGGTGCTGAGATTATAACTGTCCAGTCGTATGCAATCGTTGAGAAAGAGATGGAGAATGAAGATATAAATGAGAAAGCGAAAGTGTTACACATTGCAACGTTGCAAGAGATACATCATTGTGACCGAGTACCTGTACAAAGCGGCCTGTGCGCCTGTTCCAGTTACAAGCCTCCTTCGTACGAAACGGCGCTACCACGCTCATCCTCCCCTGCCCAGCCCCGCCTAGTCAATGGGAGGAATAGGATAGCGATGGGCTTGTGGGCGAGGTACAGATTGAGTGGTCGTCGGCCTCAAGAGATACTGTACGTGCTGGCTGGCACATTTGAAGTGTCTTTGTCGATGTACATATTGCCTGGCTCGGGGATCGGTCGAGCCAGAGATGTTGCATAGAGCGAACGGGAAAGTGACTCTCAGCATCAATCAACGTCACGCCGTACGGGTACAAAGGGCATATGTACGTGAGGTGATAACGATGATCCCAAGACAGCAAAGCCTCGAACCCGAGTGGACCGACCAATGTAGCGACGATGACCCCAAAATTCGAGCTACTGAAGACGGTCTTGCTGCTGACAAGACCAAGATGCATGATGTCCCCACTCCCCACTGCCCTCATTGTGCTGGACATGGACAATGCACACCTGCCGCCACATCTGAATAGGCTTCATCCTAGCCAAAGACGACCCACTCTTGAACAAAAAGAAAGAAGAAAAGAACGGCGACGAGGCACCGGAAAAACGCGTCGCTATCTTGGCGACAGTATGTACGAGAGTGCGACACGGGACATCGTGGGCCGACGACCGACGAAAGCCTGCATGATGAACGGAGACCAGAATATTAGAGGTCAGAAGAGGCAAATGGCTGGGAGAGGTGAGGTGCATGCACAGGTTCCTTGTACATACTGCAATCTTTAATCTTGACTCAATCGCTGGGCATCTATCGAATCCACTTCTTTACCCAGCGCCACTACGCGTCGTCTTTTCGGACTGCCGCCGCCTTGCTCATCTTCTTACCCTTCTTCCCACCATTGGCAGCCGCCGAGGTCCTCTGTCTACCTCCATCGCTGCGAGAGACCTGGTGTACTCGTACGGAGACGCATAAGGCGAGAGTTTGAACAACAGGTTGCCCTCAAGCAAGAATGACTTCGATGTCAACGAGGGACGGCAATGTCGTCTCGGAGTACAGTCTGACAATTCCTTCGACACACTGCGCGGCAAGACCACCGGAGCCCGGGGACCAACGAACAATCTGGTTGTCAAATCTACCTCTGGCGCCCCGTTATACACAACGTCCATCAGTCTGAAGTAGGGCGTCCTCTTCCCTTGCAGTTGAAGGGGATGCTTTGAGGTGCTCAATTCAACAGTCGGTCGCCCGTCCATTGGGATGTCTGTCGGTACCCGTCGTGATCGCGAGACATATCCGTGGAATTTTTGGAACACGTCTGCATCCACCATGTCGAGCAGATCGGGACTCTGGGAGCAATTATTCTGGGAGCGATTTTGGAGAAGAGGAGCGACTTGGCGAGAAGGAGTGTTGTGATCTGTCCTTGTAGTGGAGAAGGGCTGGGGGCGAAAAGTCTTCTTACTCTCTGACCGTGTGGGAGCAGGCCTTGCTAGCCGGGAGTCTTCATATCGGTCCATGGAGTTGTGAGCTGGCTCTTCAGTTATTGAAGTGTGGCGGACTGGCGAAGGAATACAAGAAGATGAGCAGAAGAGTAGAGCAGAGATTCAGAGATAGTAAACGACACGAGTGTTCGGGGGGCTCCGGCGGCACTTCGGCGCGTTTGAGTACAGTAGTGGCGCTTCTTCTTGTCCACATATCTTTGCTCGTATCGCCCACAGGGTTGACATCTCGAACACCTGGGTCTCTCCTGGATCTCGCTTTTGTATGTATCTGTTGAGCCATCGCAATCACGTGAGTTGGTGACCCATCACTCTTCTCCAAGTCCACGTGGGATGGCGGCCATCGCCTCATCGCGCTGATTGGCCAGCGATAACTCAAGAGATGCAGGCGAGTTATCCTCGTCTGTTATCTTTACGCTTTCAAGGCCGACCCTACCGACGTGAACGGCTACGCCCAATAGACGCCCAGTGATAGTGATCCTTATAGAGTCCATCCCGTCTTTCCTTCGTGCATGGTCACTGACGTACTCAGTCTGATCTGCTATCTGTTACTAGCTTGCATCAGCTCTATATCGTTTCCATCACTAGCCCATCATTTCCCACCCTCGCCGCCATTGGAGTGCGCTGCTGTACGAGGCAGATGACGCACATCTCAACTGATTGAATCCTTATCAAAGTTTGGGCCTCCGCTTCTCTCTCTCTTTTCGATCTTGGATATGATTGGCTGAGCAGGAGAGATAACAAAATCAACGATGGTCATTACGAACGTATCAGTATGGGCGGGCGAAGTGGTCGGAGCAAGGCAGGTTAGTGCGACGCAGCGATAAATGACATGTGCGACGATACACTTATAAGAGGTTGGAGTCAAGCGCTGTGACCCACATTCCTTGCATACTCATCAAAAAGCTGAGCAACTGAAGCTCAAGCATATCGGCATCACCCACGTAAACGACACTGCCTCATCAAAAGCAATCACCCCCTGGTACATCCACCGCCATGCCGTTGCGCGCCCGACAGCTCTTGAAAAAACTGGAAAGCAACCATGCCGAAGGTCTCTCGAGGAAAGAAATGTTTCTGGCAACGGAAGATCTGCTACCAGTGACCCAAGATAAAAAGACATGGGACTCGTGGAACTTTGTGGGTCGAATGTATATCGTTCAGGTGATGGAAGCTGATCTGTCGTAGGTAATGTTCTGGATAGCAGACAGTTTCAACCTCAATACGTTCACGATCGCGAGTTCGATGATGAGTGCTGGACTGAACTGGTGGCAGGGTGAGTCTCTCGACGTCCTCAGATGCTGCCGCTGATGTCGAAACCAGCTCTGATCTGTGTCATTGTGGGATACAGTCTAGTCGGCCCGCTTCTCGTCCTGAACGCTCGTCCAGTGAGTCTCTATCCCTTTTGCGGGTGTGATGCTGACTAGAAATAGGGAGCGATGCACGGTATCGTCTTTCCCGCTGCCTGCCGAACGTCGTTCGGCCTGTTCGGTTCTCTGTGGCCTGTCTTCAACCGAGCAGCGATGGCTTGTATCTGGTGGGGTGTCCAATCGTGAGTGCTTTCCTCCACTATCTTACATCAAGCTGATCTGAATAGGTGGCTTGGGGGTGAATGCATGTACGTTCTGATTCGGGCCATTTGGCCGAGTTTCGCCAACATCAAAAACACCATGCCTGAGTCTACCGAAACCACCACCGCCTATCTCGTGGCATTCATCATCTACTGGCTCATCTCCCTCCCCACCATCTGGGTACCCATTCACAAACTGCGCTGGCTCTTTCTCGGCAAAGCTATCGTCGGACCTATCGTTGGGTTCACGCTCTTTGGCTGGTCCATCACCCGAGCGGGAGGTATCGGTCCCGTGTTCTCTCAGAAGGCGACCCTCTCTGGCAGCGCGCTCGGGTGGCAGATGCTCATCTCCATTTCTTCGTGCTACAACAACATGTTTACGCTTATTACCAACTCGTGCGACTTTGCCAGTCGAGCCAAGAAACCAAGTGCCGCAGTGTGGCCGCAAATCATTGCTATGCCTATCGGGTTTACGATCACGAGTTTCTTGGGGATCGTGATTGCTTCTGCTAGTGCACCTCAGTTTGGTGAACAGATCTGGGACGTGGTCAAGGTGAGTTGCATGCTTCTACCGAGAGCAGGACATGCGAGCTGATTGGGGATCAGATCATGGACGCCATGCTCGACGACGGCACTTCCTCCACCCGCGCAGGCCTCGTATTCATCGCCGCCGGCTTCGTCTACGTCCAGCTCCTCCTCAACGTCGCCGCCAACTCCATCTCCGCCGGGTGTGATCTCACCGCCTTCTTCCCTCGCTACCTCTCCATTCGCCGGGGCGGCTATGTCGCAGCGATCGTGGGGATCTGTATGAACCCTTGGTTGTTGTACAAGTCGTCTGCGACATTTAGCAATTACCTCGGAGCGTATGGTGTGTTGTTGTCGTGTATTGCGGGACCTATGATCACGGACTATTGGCTGGTGAGGAGGGGGCATATCAGGGTCAATGACCTGTATAGTGGAGAGGAGGATGGGTGGTACTGGTACAGTTTCGGCGTCAATTGGCGAGGGTACTTGGCGTACTTTGTGTAAGCCCTTCTTTCAATAGGACAGAACACACACTGACAATACTGCAGCGGTTTCGCTTTCAACGCACCCGGTTTCATCAACGCCCTCCGACCCGACATTGCCGTCTCCGTCGGCGTGAGTCTCCTCCTTCCTCCTCCTGCGCCCCTGCTAACCCATGGCGCAGTTTCAACGTGTCTACTACCTCTCCTGGCTCACCGGTACCGGCATTTCCGGCACCGTCTATCTTATCGCCTGCCTCTGCTTCCCTCCCCCGGGTATGAACAGGCACTTTCAGGAGATTGATGAGAGTGCGGACGAGTTGAGGGTGGACCAGCTTGCCACCAAGGAGCGCGGTGAGGAGGGATACTGGGAGGAAGGGGGTATGGATGGAGACGGGAAGAAGAGCCAGGATGAAAAGGTCACGGTAATGGATGCTTGAAAGTATGGTCGTGTTTCGTTCCGTTGTTTGTCGTTCTCAAAAAAGTATATTTGATTGTATCCTTGTCCCAATCGGTTGTAGTATCAGGAAGAAGTATGCTACTAAGTGATCGGGTGTAGTATCGGGAAGAAGTATGCTATTATCATGTCCTTGTTTTACTCAGCGACATGTACACTTCTTCTCCCTCGAAGACCCCACGAACTGCCATGAGGCGCCAAACCAACACAAGAGAGAACAGCAGAGAAGCTTATCCAGGGTGGGCCCCGCGGGGATGTCCGCCGGGGTCCCGGTGCATGATGTCTGCTATGATGAAACTGATAAAAGGGAATTCTCTTTTCGAGGCAATTCTTTCAATTCTTTCAATTCAATTTCTCACCCCTTCCTTCCCCTTTAATTGAACTGCAACCCCATACCCCTATACCACAACACCATGGAATACTTTATCGGCTTTGACGTGTAAGTGGAGCGCTCGTCGGTGAGGCCCGTACTGACCACGTCGCACAGTGGAACCGGCTCTGGCAGAGCTGGGCTTGTCGACAGCAAAGGAAAGCTCATCGCAGAGCACGCTGGTGAGTCAAGTCCCATCTTTGGAAACAGCTCTAACCCCTGACTCCTGCTTCCTTCTAGAACCCACCCTGACCCACCGCTCTCCCACCGACGCCCGGATTTTTGAGCAATCCTCCAACAACATCTGGAAGTCCCTCGCAACCTGTAGCAAAAAAGTCATTGCCGAGTCTGGTATAGACCCCAAGCAGGTCAAGGGCATCGGATTCGACGCTACCTGCTCGCTTACCGTCGTCAACAAGCAGGGCCAACCTGTGAGCGTGTCTAGGACCGGTGCGACAGAGGAGGAGGAGAGCGATGACAACCTCGGTAAAGAGGGCGACTGGAATGTCATCCTGTGGGCAGACCACCGAGCGGAGGAGGAGGCAGAGAAAATCAACTCTACTGGGGAGGGCGTGCTGGAGTTCGTGGGCAAAACTATGAGCGTACGTGCACCCGGTTCCTTTGGCGACTCGCGCTCACTTCCGTCTAGCTCGAGATGGAGGTTCCCAAAACCCTCTGGCTCAACAAGCACATGAACAAGGAAAAGTTCAAGGACTGCATGCTTTTCGAGTGAGCACCCTCGCACATGCCCATTGAAGGCACCCACTCTGACCAGAGCCTTCAGCCTCCCCGACTTCTTGACCTATCAAGCTACCGCCGATATTGCCCGATCAGCATGCTCTCTCACGTGCAAGTGCTCTTTCGTTCCCATTGGTGCTACTATGAAGCACGCGTGTGATGGCGGAAAGGAGGAGGTTAGCAAGTATGGATGGCAGCCGAGGTTCTTTGAGAAGATTGGTGAGCCGCTCCCCTCTTCTTCGGGACACGTGCTGATTTTGACTAGGCCTTGACAACCTGGTGAAGGAGGACTTTGAGTCTCTAGGTGGTATACCCGGCAAAAACGGCTTGGTTCTCACTGCTGGCCAGCCAGTCGGTAAGGGTTTGAGCAAAAAGGCTGCCGAGGACTTTGGGTTGGCTGAAGGCACTGCTGTCGGTTCTGGTGTCATTGACGCGCAAGTCTTCATTCTATCATTTGCAGCAGCTACTGACTTTTTGACAGTTATGCCGGATGGATCGGTACCGTCGCTGCTGCCGCTGGCGAAGGCCACCCCCAGCCCAGCTTGGAAGATGCTGGCTCTCGATTGGCTGCTATTGCCGGTACCAGTACCTGCCACATCGCCCAGAGCAAGGACGGTATCCTCGTCCCTGGTGTCTGGGGTCCTTACAGAGATGCGGTCTTCCCTGGTCTCTGGATGAATGAGGGCGGTCAGTCGTCTACTGGACAAGTGGGTCGTAGCCTATGTCTCGCATTTGATTTCCGCTGACTTGGTCTAGCTTATCGACTTTATGATCCAAACCCATCCTGCCTACCCCAAGCTTCTTGATCTTTCCAAGCAGACTGGCAAGAACATCTTTGAGCTGCTGGGCGAACGCTTGGAAAAGTTGCAGCAGGAGAAGGGTGCCAAGACTCTCAGTGCGTACACTACATCTTTTTCACTCGGCGGGCTGACATTTTGCAGCCCACCTCACCAAGGACTTGCACTTCTATCCCGACCTCCACGGCAACCGATCCCCTCTCGCCGACCCACGCATGCGGGGTATGATCACTGGTCTCGTCCTCGACGATGGTCTCAACGACCTTGCTGCCAAGTTCAACGTCACTCTCGAGGCCATCGCTTTGCAGACCAGGCACATTGTGGATGAGATGAACGAGCGAGGACACAAGATCGACTCTATCTACATGAGTGGTACGTAGCTCCTTTTGGCAAGAGGGAAATTGCTGACATGTCCAAAGGCTCGCAAGCCAAGAACGGTCCTCTCATGCGTCTCCTCGCGACTGTCACCCAGATGCCCGTCATCATCCCTCCCCAGCCTTCCGCCGCTGTCGTCCTCGGCGCCGCAATGCTCGGCCGATACGCCTACGACCTCACCACCGAGCGCCAATCCGCGCCCATCACCAACCAAACTGAGGCCGACGAGGCCAAGGAGAAGGGCGGCAACAAGCTGTGGGACGTGATGGTCGAGATGACCCAGGAGGGGCGGGCTGTGGAGCCGAGGAATGACGAGTTTGGGGCCGCTGAGAAGAGCTTGTTGGATGTCAAGTACAAGATCTTCAGGGAGTCGGTCGAGATTCAGAAGAAGTGGAGGCATATGATTGCTGAGGAGACCAAGGAAGAGGAATAAGTGTCGGGGCGAGAGTAAAGAAGGAAGATGTTTCAGAAGGTCCTCGGACACTTGTGTAATAGACGACAGAAGTACAATAAGGCTTGGTATGCATATAGTATGAAGAATCACTCCAGAGCTTGTTGAGCATGGTAGTGGATGCAGCAAACCAACAATTGAAAATCGAGATCGAGAAGCGGAACATTGTTCTATGATTGTTATAACATCGACAAGACTAACGCTACCACTGCAAGTACCATACCTTCCCTGATCTTGCTTCTACATAGCAAACCGGAAATCAAGTCTACAACCAGATCAGCGTCCGCCCCCTCTCGTATCAATCAGTGGCCAGACATACCTCTTATTCCCCTTATCCTCCGTCGTCGCCAAATACTCTTTCCTACTCTCTACACTCATAGTATCCCATACCTTGGCCTTCTGCCCATTCCTCCACTTGTAGTAAAGATATGTCCCGGGGTACAGAACGATACAGTTGAATACAATGATGCCGATGAGGATCTTGTTGGCTTTGTAGTAACGGGGTGCGTCTTTGGATTGGTACACTGAGCAAAAGAGGTTAGGTAGAAGCTGGAGATAGGATGTGTGAGGGACGTACCATTGGCTCCGATCATGGCGGATACTTGGACAAACATATTGTACAGGGATGCAGAGACAGTGCGAGTCTCCACTGACCCAGAGTTTCGACTACACCAAGCCACTTGAAGTGCGTGCGTGCTATGGGCAACGCTCAGCTCCGAAAGGCATGGAAGAACAAGTGAGAAGCTTACTAAGGATACGAAAGCAGCGCCGTCGAGACGCCAAAGTATGACCACGGATTGACCGGTTCCTTCAACGTAACCAGCGCTACAAAACAAGGCAACATCCACCAATCCTCCGCGCTCGCCACAAACGACCGATTATTCACCAACTCGCTCATCACCGTGATCCCCAGCTGGGTCAGTAGCCCACAGAAAGTGCTCGGGATGGTCAAGAGGTTGGTTTGGATGACGTTGAAGCCTAGTTCCCGCAGGGAAAGGGAGAGGTACTGGGCGACGGGGTATTTGGGGATACCGAACATGAGGCCGAGGATGTAGAGGGGGTAGAGGTCGTAGTCGAGGCAGCAGCGCCAGATGGATTTGATAGAAAGGGGTTGGCGGTTGTGCATGGAGGCTTTTCCGGGGTCGTCTCGAATTACTATCACAATCGTGAGCCTGAGACCAGGGACAGAATTGAAGGGAGTGGGCGTACCGCTATTAACAATGATCTTGACCTGCTTGTCGGTAAAATATCCTTTGGGATGGTGCCATGATTTCGTCTTCGCAGGCGCGGGGGGCATGAGGAAGAATGAGGCGATACCGATGAGGAGAGTGACGAGACCTTCCAGCGAGATCAGCGGCTTGCGATGGAGGATGAGAGAAGAGGACGCACCTTCAATCAAAAACATCCACCTCCACCCCGCATACCCGAGCACACCTCTCATCTTGAGCAACCCGACAGCCAAGAACCCAACGACAATATCCACTATTTCCCAGCTACATCAGCACCATGACAATGACCCGGAGCCAGATATTAGTGGGGAAAAGAGGAACGTACCGACGCTGGAAGACATCCAGTAGAATGCCAATCGCACAGGCAGACGTTTAGATGGATAAAAGTATGATAAGTAGAGGATGGTATCGGGGATGAAACCACCTTGAAACACTGCACTATCCTTAACGTCAGCACCATCTCATTATGGAATGTAGAGGGGAGAGGAGTAGGGGAGGAGGGAGCTTACATCAAGAATCGCAAAGCCAAAAACGAGGCTCGCCCGCTCAACCAGAATTGCGAGCCAGAGAGGATACTGAAGATGATGATTTGCATGGGGATCCAGATATCGGGGCCCAGTCTGTCATGAACGTCAGCTTTGTTGCACGCGGGGACAAGGTGGCGGAAGGCAGGAAGACGTACCGTTTGGAGATGAGTTGCGAAGGAAGTTCGGCAATCAAGAACCCTACTTTTGAGATCGTCACACCCAGATTCTATGAGGCCACACCCATCAATCAGCGCGCCGATCGTTATGGGGAGGAAGAAGAAGACGTAGGCGTACATAGTCGTCGGTGGACATGCTGAGGTCATCCAGGATATTGTCCGAAGTAGCATTGGATATATTCCCGCGGTCGATCTCGAGCGCTGCAAACATGATGCACACCCACAACTACCAATCTGTCAGTGTCCGCCATTTTGAAGCAGGGAGGCGATGGATGCGTGGTCACAAGATCAGAACAGGGGCGTACCATGATTTTCCAATCCACCGCGCGTCTTGTCTGCCTCTCTTCTTTGACTGTCCACCTGAAATCGGGGTCGAAAGCTTCAATGTTTTCCCAGTCATCTCGGATGTAGAGTTTCTTGTATTCTTCGACCTTGTCGGAATCCCACAGCTCACTGTATTGCGTCGCAATCTATCCCCACCAATCCATCCATTAGCACATCTTCCAACGGCGAGACAGAACAGCAGGCGAAAACATACAGCATCAGGATGATCTTCCGCCAACTTTGGCCGTATCCCCAAAAACCGGAGTATCGCATCCCCCATAGCCGCTTCAGGCCTCTGCTGCGGCTTCTCCAGCCCACTCCCACCACTGATTGGTATGTGTTCGCCCGCGTCGGGGGCAGGCTTGTGAGAGGTGAGTGTTTCGGTGTTGATGCCGAGGGGGTAGAGGTCTGTGTGTTTGCGTTCCACGTCATCCGTGTCATAGTGGGCGGCGGAGAGGGATTTAAAAGAGTTGTCGCGTGAGGGGAGGGAGGTGTCTTCTTTGGTGTGCGGTAAGGACATGGTGGAGAATGTCTTGGGGTGGGATATGTGAAGCCAAAGTCACAACTAGTAGTACATATATCTACCGACCTACCGACCATGTCTTTCAGCTGTTTTGATGTACGTCCAGCTAAACGAGAATCATTGCGAACGACGCGACGTGATGAAACCTTGAGCCAAGAAGAGACAGAAAAGGCCTCATTTGGTGTCAGTTCGGACAATCCGCAATAGTGGCAGGTGGCCGCAAGTCACGTAATGATGGTGTATTAGTCGGTCGGTGAAACAATGGGCTTCGTTTCATGCTGCTGGCCTGCTGCTGATGATCATAGACGGAAGTGATTTCGAATATTGCGTATGGTTTGCCATCTTATCACCAGATGTATTGGCGAACGGCATTCGTCTGCTTCTTCCCGGGACTATCGACCTCTGACAGTTGGCATCGGAGATCAAAGCTGCCAGCTGTGAACAAATTATTAGAGCTTTCGCATCGGTGAATCACGTTATCCAATTCTGCATGTTTGATGATGGGTTGACAAACATTCGCTGCTTCGCTTCTTGTTATCTACTCGAGCCCTACCATGCCCAACGAGACGTATGGGACGTGAAAAAGACACCTCAACACGCACGCCATCTCCCCAAGCGATCCCATTCCGGCCCAAAGCCTCTTATCGCAGGGAAGATATGATAAGATGCCCAGGCACGGTAACGACACGGGCGGTGATGCCCGATCTCGTGCAAATCGCGCAATCGCACAACAACCCTTTCTCTTTCTTCTCTGTGGCCCGTGAGTATGCGATTACGTACGTCATAGTGCATAAAGCGTATGCGATGGAAAGAAGCTAATCAAGGGATGGAGAAAGTAGCCGATGATGATTGAAGACGTGCTCTGTCTCTCCGGCCGACCGGCATTTTCCCATTTTCCATACTCGTACTGTATCAATTTCCCATCCACCCAGCTGCCCACCACGTCATCAGTGCCCGGGCTCATCCGACCCCTCAACATGAAAGCACTACATAAAATCCCCCCAACGATCTGCCCACAATCTTACCCTTGTTCTTCGCCGAAAATATTATAAGAGCAAGAAGATGTCGACTACAGTACTCGAATCAGCTCCAGCTAGGGGTCTTGAGGGGGCTACCGCTACCTTGTCCCTCAGGGCAGGACCTCTTGAAGCTCCATCCTCCGCCCCTGCCCCATCCGAAGAACCCACCCCTACCCCCGCCGAGCAGCCCACCCAGCCCGCGCGCCGCACCAAGTTCCTCCCCGCCCCTCCCCCAGACTACAAATACGCCCGCTTCCTGCCCTCCTACGACCACGACCTCCACCTCCCCCCTTTGGAGCCTTTCGAGCACGTCGACCCGGGACACGCTGCTTTGTCTCATGCCAACCCGAGGGAGTTTTTGAAGGAAGGTGAGGGGGGCAGGGAGGTGAAGTTGACGCCGAAAATTGGAAGTGAAGTGAGGGGTGTGCAGTTGAGTCAGTTGGATGATAGGGGTAAGAGGTAAATCTTTCTTTTCACGGGAAACCGTACAGGGGCTGATGGGTAAACAGCCAGCTTGCGCTCTTTGTAGCCCAACGCGGCGTCGTCGTCTTCCGCGACCAAGACTTCATCGACCAACCCCCCGAATGGCAGCTTCATTCCTGGGGCTCCTTCTTCGGCCGTCTGCACATCCACCCCACTTCCGGCCAACCTGCCGAGTTTCCCGAATTCCACCTAGTCTACCGCGAAGCCAGCCCCCAGAAAGGGTTCATCTCTTATTACGGCGATAGGCTGTCGACGACGGGGTGGCATAGTGATGTGACGTATGAAGAGCAGCCGCCGGGGTTGACTACGCTTTTCTTGTATGATTCGCCGGATACGGGGGGGGATACCGTTTATGTTTCTCAAACTGGTGCGTCCTTTTCCTTTCTTGAGAAGAAGAGCTAACGTGTCGGCAGAGGCATACAACCGCCTCTCTCCCTCTTTCCGCGCCTACCTCGAGACACTCACCGTCATCCACTCTGGCGTCGAACAAGCCGAATTCTCGCGCAAAGGCAATAGGGGCGGCGTTGTCAAGCGCGAGCCTGTCGAGACGGTGCACCCGTTGGTGCGGAGACACCCGGTGACGGGGGAGAAGGCGTTGTTTGTGAATAGACAGTTTTCGAGGAGGATTGTGGGGTTGAAGTTTGAAGAGTCGGAGGCAATTTTGAATTTGCTCTAGTAAGCCCCCGCGTTGCTGTTTGGGAAAGAGAAGGGCTGATGAGGGGTAGTACGCACATCGCTCAAGGGCAAGATTTCCAAGTACGCGCGAAATGGGAACCCAGGACTGTCGTCCTCTGGGACAGTAAGTCTCCCCTCTCCCCCCTTCTCTAGTAAAGTAGAGCGGTCACTGACAAAGGCCACTAGACCGAGTGACGGCACACTCTGCGACAGGCGACTATGATCCCAACAATGATGGGTTCCGACATGGGACGCGTATCACGCCGCAAGCTGAGAGGCCTTTCTTGTAGTCTTCTCCTTTTTTCTGTTTACTTTGAAGTAGTATGGGTTCTGAGGAGAGTGAAAACGAACAGAAGAAATCTAGAAGCCTTGGGGGATGATGCATTGTATGCCTTGTATGCAGTGCTTTGTATGACGTTGGCAGGCATCCTCCTCGGGAGTGATCGAGTCAAACAAAAATATGACCACGTCGGTGGATTGTGCACATATGTAGCAGACTGCAGCTCATCTCTTGATACGTGTTACTGCATGGGTGCCTTGGGAAAGCATACAGCAATGGCTTGAAGCAGACCCGGGTTGAACGAGGCAGTCGGACGGAAGCAAAAGCACGCACGCAGGGCTCAAAGGCCGAGGCACAGGCACGGTCCCGCGCATGTTTGGATGTTTGGGTTGGTGACTGTTTTCTGTCTTGCAACTCACCCAGCGCTCATCTCCTCCTTCATTCTCAGTCTTCTCTGCCCCCTATCTTCCCCCCTGCTATCCTCCCCCACAGTCTTTACCTGACGACAGCCTGACGACCCACACCCACGCTCTTTACCCCTGAACACGCACACTCGGACACACACCCCGTGGTCCAGACCGCGCCCGCTGTTGCTGCTGCACGGGCCTCATCACTGGAAGTAAAACACACAGCCCCCTATACAACCCCCGCCTCCTTCTTTCTGCCACCCACACTCTTTTGCCCACGTTCTTTACCCGCAATCACTCGCTTCACGCCTCCTCGCATCCCCTAATACACACCCGATCTGAACACCCGCCATGTCTTTCGAAAAGCCGCGTGAGTCCCCCCACACTGTACACGCCTCATTGCTCATGTCCCCCCCTGTTCTTATCAGGCCTTCACCTCGACTTCAACTCCCCCTCCTACCCTCCCAATACCTACTCCCCCACCCCCTCCCCCACCACCTCTCCTTCTACACCGCCCGCCACGGCGCCATTCAGCGGCTTTGCCTCTCAGCCTTATACTTCACCTTTCTCCCCCACCCGGCGGTCCATGTCCGCCTCCCCTTCCCCCTCAAGCCCGACAATGTCTGAAAAGAGCGATGCCCAGAGCGTGACGAGGTCGCCCCCGAGAATCGTCATGGGCGCCATGGTCAGTGTCTCCCCCTCCCCGCGGTCGGGGTCCGCATCCGGGGCGGGGAAGGGGTATGAAGAATGGGAAGAGGAATGTTCGTTGGAAGTACCTGGTATCGTCTTGAGTACGTTTCTCCCCTTTTTGTCTTTTGACGACCAAGGCTGACGCTTTGGGCAGCCGAACCATCCCACGTCGACCCCCGCCCCCGCCCTCCACCAAAACAGACCGTCCTCCTCGCCCCCACCTCCCTCCCCCTTCCCCCGCCCGGCGCTCCTTCCCCATACTCTCACTCGTCCCAATCATCCATCTCGTCAAAGAGCAAGCACCAGTTCTCTCCTGCCTTCCTCTCTTTTCTGCACGGCTCCTCCCCCAACTACCCTGCCGGTGGTATGGTCTACACGCCTGCAGCTGGGGTCCAGGCGCAGGGACAGAGGAGGACCAGATTGAAAGCCGTCATCTTGATGGGCGTTGTCGTGCTGGGCGCATGGCATCTCTGGACTAGTCTTGTCGGGGACGGGTTGAGCGGGTTGGTGGAGGAGGCTGTAGACTTGATCTAGGCCCTCCTCGCCCCTCGCTTCTTACCCAACATTGTCTCTCCACCTCAATCTTCTCTATATCTTCTCTTGTGTGTAACAATGACCCCCTTCCCTCGGTGGACCTTCTTTCTTGTTTGTACAAACCATGCCTGTGGCCAGTGGCTATCTCTTCGAATTCTTGCTTCCTTCTTGCTTGGCTTGACTTTGCCTCGGGTTTGGTGATTTGCGATTTGCGACGATAACAATCTTTACATATATACCTCATATACCACATCTTCTATACTCTTAAGCCTTTCACGAAAAAGAAAACAAAGTCTGTAGGACGACTTTTTGTTTACGACCTCATGCGATGAAATACGTGACGACCTCATCCCCATAATCCTTGTGCATCTTTGCTTGACGAGAGCTAAGCCGCCGGTAGGTTCATTCATATACATGATATCGCTGTACTCGAACTCTGTCTAAGAGTCGTTGAACCCGTCGGCCGGCATGAAAGTGGTCCCTTGACAGAGCACCCACAAGCGCAAGGGTTAGACAAGCTGCCGACCAAGTACGGAGCGTGCAAGCCATAGAAAGCTTGGTCGGCGTCGCCCTCCATGTGCTCTCGCTGTCGGCACCGTAATCCTCCCTTCCTCCGCCACGCCACGTAGAGGGGAAGCTTCTCGGGAGGGGCACTAAAGAAGAGATCTCAAAGAGGAGCATATCATCAAAGATGCCATGATGAGTCCCAGGATAATAGTGGATTCTGCGGGGCCAAATTGGGCCCCGCCAGTCATAGGGTGGCAAAAAAGGTAACAAGAGTATCGCGAGACAGTCCGGCTTACCTATGGGCCCGGATCACAAAGCGAGATACATAGAACGCCTGGTCATCAGAGCTGACGAGAACCATGGGGTCCTCTGTAACGGGGTAGGGACGGTAGGGACTGTGTACATCGGGAAAGCGTCAGTCGGGATTGTCGAGAATTAGTCGTAGTCGGGTCTGTGACCCTGGTCGTGGTCGTAGTCAATAGTCGAAGGAGTGCCAAGGGACCAAGAGTATATATAGAAGGCTGTTGGACAGTAGAGATTGTTTTCCTATGTCACTTGTATCAATCTTTTCTTCCTCCTCCATCTCCATACTCATCCTATCCGACACTTTTACTTGACTACTCTGAAGGCAACTCTACAGGCGGCAGACAGAACCGAAACGAAACAGTGGTTGAGGTTGTCCGTCTTTCCCACTCTTCTAGGTTGAACCAACAACTCTCCACATCCTCAATGGTTGCATCAGCCCAAGAGGGGTTGAACTTGACTTCACGTTTGTCGCCGATGGCGGAAGTGATCGTAATCGTCTGAGATGAAGAATCGGACAATTCGGTCAGGTGATTGGCTCGGGCCGGGAGGGAGAACTGTGAGGCGAAGTTGTTGATAGCAAGCAGAGGATGGTATGGCTAGATGGTGGTACTAATGTGACGAATCGTTAAGTGACTTTGGCGGAATAAATGGTTGAAGACACGACAAGCAGAAAAAGAGCGGGATGAGGACAAGTGGCGTACTACCATAGTACAAGAAAAAACATATGCCCGAGTACGACATCAACATAACTTTCTCACATCGCCAACTTCAATGAAATGCATTTGCATACATCTCTAGACGAGCTATACAACGACTTCTTCTGCAGACGATCGTCCACAAACATGTATGTCAATTGTGGACCGAGCTCACTAGCCAGACTACGATAGTAAACGTTCGACAAAGTATACGTATCTTTCTTTCGACAGGGGTATTTCGCTTTATAAAGAGCCCGTATATAGCGAGGCGATAGTTGTTCCCACATTTCCAGATTCGTTGCAGGGAGAGAGAATGCTGGCCATTGGGGCTTCACGTTGTAGTGCTTTGGATTGTGGTCGTGATAGTTTGATATGGCGAATACCGCAACGTCATCCAAGGCAAAGACAGAACAAATCGACAATATTTTCACCATTTTTTATCTCTAGCTCGCCAGCTTGGATATAGTGTTCCCTTCCCGAGCTACAGTCACCAGCTTTCGCAGCCATAGAGACATCCGGAGCAGGACGCAATGGCACTTCCACGTTTTCGCAAACTGCATTCCCGCCTCCGCTATCTTCATTTTTGTACCTTTATGAGGTTTTAGGGCTTCTCTCACGTCCGCGTCGTTTCTGAGAGCCCAAAGAAAGTATACGAGAGCGGGGTTGATTTCGATGACAGAGTCGCAAAGATGGATGACGGGAAGGGAAGACAAAGTATACTCTATCTTTGTGTTGTCGGCAGAAGGAAGCAGACTCGGGATTTTGCGGAAATGCTTCACTATAGCATCTACATCAGCTCGTGTTCTATCAGCTCGGTTTGAGACTTACCTGTGGGCTCTCATTATGTAACGCGAGACATAGAACGCTTCGTCATCAGAGCTGACGAGAATGAGAGGATCTTCCACAGTGAAGTCTGCCCAGGCGGGATGGACTATTACTTGCCGCTCCTCGCCTTTGCTGGTAGTGATGGTGGTAGTGGTGGTAGTGGTCTCGGGTTCATTAATTGCCATGTTGGGTAGCTTTTCTGTACGAGTTGAGCGAAAAGGCCACATGCTTGTCTGAAAGTGCAGATGGAACGAGAAGAAAGAAGCAACAGTCCCGTCTCAATTGAAGAATGCACAGCTGGGCGAAGAAGAGTACGACACTGAGGTACAAGTACGCAGAGGATCATTTCCAAGGAGAATTGGAGCTTTCCAATGGTATGCCGAATTGCTGATCACTGGAGTCGCATAGCAAAGACTTTAGTATGATGTAATCGTATAGTACTTGAGAACTCTATTCTGCTTTCTGCTTGTCTTCGTATCATAGTTACCACTCAACGTACAGTACAAATAAGCACAGAATAAGCATGTCGCCGATTAGGTCGTTGGCGGCGCAGGCACGCGGTAAATGATCCCTATTATTCTCATGTGCGGCGACCTCCGTCTGGCACTTCGCCTACCACTATGAATTGGATTTCGCAGTTGTTTCTTCTTCTCGACCATGCACAATGGCTGCAGTGGATACCTCTTTCAGAGGTCCCGAGAACCTCGTTGGTACGTCCCCCCCGCCTGCCCGCCCATAGTCCCATGCTGACCCCGTTCCCAGGCTGCCCTGCTCGTCCCGGTACGTCCCTTCACCCGCCCCTCACGATTTCATACGGTGTGACCCGCCACCTCAACTATCCACATCTCTTCATCATCTTTGGCCTTCATCATATTCCCTATGGATCTAGCTGACTCGGATATGTCCTTTGCAGGTTACGGGACCAGTGGCAAGGCCATCAATGTTCAGGCCAACATGTTTCCCGTCAAGTTGACCGGTATCAAAACCGCCTAGTAAGTGTATTGTCTTCTATCGCAGTCAAGACAGAGGGGGGCGCAGAGCGGGTCGTGCAAGAAATACAATGTCGTGGACGGGATTCCAGATGTGAAACTCTGGGTGTTGGCGGAGCGATGGTGCGAGAGACGGGCACATGGCAACGGATGCGGGACAGGCGATGGGTGTGTACCTAAAACGGACGCTGACCACATCCACAGCCACTACAATGTCGAGATCAACCCGTTCATGAAAAACAAGGGCGCCAAGTGAGTCAATAAGCTCGTCACACAGTACGAGTGCTGATTCCCGCCTTAGGAAACCCCGTCCTCTTCTCCAGAAGATCTGGGACCAGGCCGTCAACGAGGCTCAGGGCGAAGTCAAGGCCGCCATCTCTGTCGGCGCCTATGACCAGCAAAACTCCCTCTACACCCCCAAGGAGCTCCCTCTCGAAGACGGCAAGCTCGAGATTGTCATCAACCTCATTGAAGACGGTGTCGTTCCCAAGGACGACAAGCGCGGGTGGAAGATTGTCATCAAGCCCGCCGAGAACACCAAGATTGACCTTGAAGCGGTTGACAAGTACTCTGGCGGCGACAAGCAAGCTGCCAAGTATGGGGATGCTATGTTGAGGGGTATCGGCGCCGTCAACGTCGCTTTCAGGCAGAATCCCGCCCAAAAGTATCACATGGCTGGTGCCGCCGGGCGAAAGTTCTTCACTAAACGTGAGTCCTTTTTGAAGTGCTTGCACATACGCTTACGCTCTTCTCAGAGAAATCTTCCCCTCTCCCCTCTGGCGGTCTTCTCTACCAAGGTTTCCAGCAGTCGTACCGATACACTTCCACCGGCACTGGTGGTCTCCAGCTCGACACTGCCTACTCTGCCTTCTTCCAGCCGGGTGTTCTCGTCGAAGTGGCGCCTCGAATTCTGGGTCTTGATGGTGCCCCTGGCGGCGGTAGGGGTGGTGCTCGTGGAGGCCGAGGCGGTCCTCGAGGCGGCTCCGCCGCTGCCCCCGGTCCTGCTCGACCCTTGCAGGAGCTTCAGCCATTCCACGTGCACAAGCTCAACGGTCTCCTTCGAGGTGCTAAATTTACCGTCACCCACCGAAAGACTGAGCGTATCTTCTCCATTAGCAGACTGACCACTCAGCCCGCCGACGCCATCAAGTTTACGCTCAACGGCAAGGACGGCAAGCCTGACAGAACTGTTACTATTGCTCAATACTTCCAAGAGCAGTATAACATCAAGGTCACTCGACCCCGTCTGCCTTGTGTCCAGTACGGCAAGAACTACATCCCCATGGAGTTTGTCAAGCTCGAGCCTTTCAACCCTATCCCCTTTGCCAAGCAGACTCCCAACCAGACTGCCGAGATGATCAAGGTCACCGCCAAGCCTCCCCAGCAGCGACGAGAAGCCATCATGGCGTGGAGGCAGAAGCTCAACTATGAGAACTTGCCCAAGCTCAAGGCATGGGGTATTCAGGTGGCGAGGGACATGTTGACGGTGCAGGCGCGGGTGTTGAATGCGCCTGCTGTTTTGTATGGTGGTAATAAGAGATTGAGAGCTGCTTTTGGGTAAGTCGGATGTTGCCTTGCGGTCTATCTTGCTGACGATGGTGTAGCTCTTGGAACATGAAGGGTGTCAAGTTTACCAAGCCTGGCCAGCCTCTCGAGTCTTGGGCTGTCGTGTCGCTCGACCAGCGATGCACCATCAAGGACTGTCAGCAGTTTGTCAAGACGTACGTCCCACCTCTGTTTCCACTTTTTGAGATGCTAACACTGAAATAGCTTCACTGGCCACCTCGCGGCCTACGGTGTTCCTGTCAAGACCACCCAGCCGCCCATCTCGTACGCAAACCCCCACGCCGGCGGTCCCAACCTTGGTGTCAAGAGAGCCCTTTCCGGTGCAGCCAAGGCGGCGTTCATGGTCGCCAAGAAGGACCCACAGTTGATCCTCGTCATTCTTCCCGTGGGTCTGCTTCGAAAACTCGTTACGAAGCACAGCTGACGTCGACACAGAGCCGAGACGCTGCTCTTTACGGGTCTATCAAAACTTACGCCATCGAGGGGCTTTCTAAGCCCGTCGTCACCCAGTGTCTCCAGTCTATCAAGATCAAGTCTGAGCGTGGTCTCGACCAGTATTGCGGCAACGTCGCCATGAAGGTGCAAGCCAAGATTGGCGGTCTCACCCACCAAGTCGACCACAAGATTGAAAAGACCACCATGATGATTGGCGCCGACGTCACGCACCCTCCTGCCAGAGGCGGCGGGTCAATCCCTCCCAGTATCGCAGTGTCTGTCGCCGCTGTGGACGGCAACAACAACAAGTTTAAGCCTGCTCTTAGGCTGCAAGGCGGTCGAGTCGAGATCATCCAGGACTTTGAGAATATGATCACCGAGCACATCGAGACGTTTGAAAAGAATAGCGGCGCCAAGCCTCAAGGCATCTTGTTCTTCCGAGACGGTGTCTCTGAGGGTCAATACTCGCAGTGTCTTGACCATGAGCTCAAGGCGATCAAGACTGCTGCTGCCAAGTTCCCCAATTACAAGCCCAAGGTCACGTTTGTCATTTGCGGCAAGAGGCATGCGATGAGGTTCTTTGCGACGAGCGATGCGGACAAGGATAGGACTGGCAACCTGCCTCCTGGTACGGTTGTCGACAGGGGCGTTACTTCGCCTGTCTTGTTTGATTTCTACCTCCAGGCGCATGCTGGTTTGCAGGGTACTGCCAAGCCTACTCACTAGTACGTAACACGTGTTGTACCTCGAGTGGTGCTGATCTGCTTGATAGCGTTGTTGTCGCGGACGAATTAGGTTATACTGCCGACAAGCTCCAGAACCTCGTCAACGTGCTGTGTTACTCTTACGCCCGTGCTACCCGATCCGTCTCTGTAAGGCCCCCCTCTCCACGTTGCGAACCATACTAAACCGCATGATAGCTCGTCCCCGTGGCCTACTATGCCGATCTTATCGCTGAAAAGGCACGTTCATGGATCTACAATGACGACTCGGAGACTGCTACCGTCGCGTCGACTTCGTCTGGTAGCAAGGTCCAGTATGCCGAGTTTGATGTGTACAGGATTGCCAAGAGGTTTGCTACCGCGCCCGACTTTGAGAATGTCGCTTGGGTGAGTCTGCTTGTTGTTTCGAGTTTTGAGAGTGGAGCTGATGTTTTGGATAGTACATGTAGTCCGGCTCAGTCTATTCCCTTGTATGATTATTTGGTTGTCTATTCCAGATCCGTCTCATGTACCAGAAAATATCGTCAAGTTGTCTATATGGCGTTGTCTTATCACTCAACGTCTTCGTAGAACTGTAGCGCGACCGGCGTCCGGTACGCCCCATGCTCCGTCTCCGTCTTCGTCTTCGTCTTCGTCTTCGTCCCCAGTAGTGTATAGATTCTCGTCTTAGTGTACGCCAACGGACATTAGTGTACGCGCCTCCTCTTCCTATTGATTAGCATTCCTTGCGCCTGGCTGCGCCTTCTTCTATGTTTCCGTCTGCGTCTTGCGCATACGTTATCTTTGTATCATAGACACGTCTACGTCAAGACTCTCATGTATATAAGGAAGCCTGGGAGCTGGGATTGAGACCTCTTCTCATGAACATCTCTTCACCCCACTTCCTCTCTTAACCTCAAAACCACTCCTTGCCTCTCTGAACCAACACCAAGCAGCATCGCATACACTGGGCTAAACGACATTACACTTGGTTAATTGCTCCAGCTGTCCCTCTGGGTCAGGCCTGATCACCACAAAAACTCCCAAAAAAATCCCTTCCGTCTCTTTCTCCTGGCGTTCGCGTTCTTGTCTTTGCTCAAGGTATACCCTAGTAGTCTGTTTTGAAAAACAGAAACCATCAAAGATAGCTTTGGACTTTTGAAAAACATACTCGTAGAAAAAAAGAGAATGTTGAGAAGACCGGGGAGGGAAGATGGGGTTGATTGTGTAGGGTGGAAAAGTGGATTGGGACAGCTAGACGTACACTCTACTGATGTTGCGTTGGCGCTACATCACTTTGACGGCTCTGCCTGAAAGCTGGATCGTGCTTGTGCTTACCGCCACACTCTGGCCACACTCGCAGAGAGTGCCACTTCTGATATGCGAGGGAAGAAACGGGATCAAATATCGGGTTACATAACAAGCCCGATCGCCGAAGCTGACTGAGAAAGCGCGCTGTGCCGAGGGGCTTTGTCGCCGTCCCGGCAGAGGTGAACGGGTGGCGATGGATGGCGTAGGGCTGGCTGGGCATGTATATACTGGCAGGGGGAGGGTGCATGGGAGGAGCGAGCAGTGGTGCCAGGAGGGCCCGATGCATGCCGTTGACGATGCTGGAATGCGATGGAAGGTCGAGGCCGAAGGGCAGCGGTTGCAGAGTCGCTGGTCGCCGTTGTTCTGCGATCCCTCCATCCCTGGGAATCACACTTTGCTTTTGCATCTCCATCTCCAACTGCATTTCATCCCATCTCTCCCGTCACCCCCCGCCAGCACCGCCCCCTGCCCCCTTGCACACCCCCCACCACACCGTAAGTGAACACGCTCCACACACACACAGGCCATTCCGCCAAACACCATAAAGCGCTGCTTATCCCATTCTTTCTCTTTCTCTTCTTCCGCCCCGCTGATCACAGTGCACAGCTACTACTTTGACTACATGAGCGACATCGACATGGCCATCCCCCAGGGTGCCCCAGTCGACAACTTTGAAGAGCTCTTCAATTTTGACGAGTTTGAGTCTGCCGGCGAGTCTTCTGTATGTCCCCTTCACGCCTTGCTGTCCCTTTTTTCACTGACCAGTCGCCTGCAGACCCACGGCAACTCCCCGTCGACTGTTTCTCCCAACGCCACACCATCTCCCATCTTTGGCCACGAGCCCCAGCTCCGTAATGACGGTGGCAACAGCTACGGCTTTGACCAAGACCTTCTCGACCCCGCTCTTGATCCCGACTACCCTATCGGCCTCTCACTAGGCGAGACCAAAGTCCAGCCCCCGGCGACGGCCATCGAGCAGGTCAAGCAAGAACCCCTCGATTTTTCAATGCTTGAAAGCAACCCATCTCCCTCTACATCTGCCTCCCTTGCGCCCCTCCCTTCCCCTATGGCTTTCCCCGGCCTCCCTGCCGACCAGCAAGCTGCGCTCCAGCAGTTGATGGAGGGTATGATACAGTATCAAAAGAGGTTTCCCGGTGCGGCGGGCGGGGCGGGAGAGACGTTGACGGTGGAGCCCGCGATGCTCAATGCGCCGTCGCCTGCTTCCGACAGTCAGATCACGAGTCAGCCGGCTCAGCAGGTTGCGGTGGCGGGGCCGAGCTCGGCGCCTGCTACGGTGCAGACGTCTCCTGCCTCTGCGCCTGCCTCTGCACCACTTTCCACCGCCCAACGTCCTCCCCACTCTCCGATCCGTTCACTCTCTCCCATCCCGGAATCACGCACCGCCCGCGCGGCATCCACCCAATCCACTTCTACCACTTACGAATCACTCTCTCTCGATTCGCGTATCGACGCCCTCCCCCCTCTCTCTGCCATCTTTTCCGCAGGAAAAGGCAAGGGTGGAAAGAAGGGCGGTGGTCTCTCGAGTGTCGTCAGGGAAGATGGCGAAGACTTGGATGAGGATGATAGTTGGCGACCGAGCCCGGAAGAGTACAAGAAGCTGTCGAGTAAGGAGAAGAGGCAGTTGAGGAACAAGCTCAGCGCGAGGGCGTTTAGGACGAGGAGGAAGGATTATATTGGGACGTTGGAGGGACATATCAAGGATAGGGATATGGTGATTGATGATATCAGAACCGAGTTGATGAGTACCAAGAATGAGAACCAGGACCTCAGGTAAGTTTCCTGTGGCTGATTGGAGGCAGTTGCTGACGATGCGACAGGCGAGAGCTCGAA
The DNA here is from genome assembly GCA_036426225.1 of Cryptococcus sp. DSM 104548. NCBI lineage: Eukaryota > Fungi > Basidiomycota > Tremellomycetes > Tremellales > Cryptococcaceae > Cryptococcus > Cryptococcus maquisensis. The sequence goes on from CP144038.1 coordinate 898,176, forward strand.
GCCCTCAAAGCCAGCACCATGGCCATTCTCCACCCCGAGACCGCCACCCCCGCGCCTGCTCCTCCACCTCTTGTGCGCCGCCCCACAGCCAACCAGATCAACGCGTACAACCCCCGCAAAGACCTTCCTCCATCCCTCAAAAAGGGCGGGTGGAACAATGACAATATGTTTGGCGGCGGGCCCACGGTCTGCCATACCATGTTTACCCCGGACTTGGTCTTGCCTCCTGCAGAGACGAGTAACAATGGGAACAACCCCAAGAAGCTGAGGTCTTTTGCGGATATCCCGAGGACCAACATGAACCCTCTCCTCAACTCGCCTCCTTCTTCCAGCCGCTCTCTCCCGGCGCACCAAACTCCCTTCCCGCAACCTCTCTCCCACCCCGCCCCTTCTCTTCCTTCATCCACATCCACCAACCTCCCCTTCCCCGACTGGGCCGACCAGACACCCTACAACGCCCGCGTCACCGACCTCTACCGTATGCAGCTCTGGAGCCGCCTCACCCGCGAGGCTGCTATGGACAAGCAAGGGCTCGACAAGGGCCTCCGACCCAAATTTTGGGTGGAGGGCCCAAAGCGGGAGGCAAAGAAGGAAGATGTCGAAAAGGTCGCCATGGCCGCGCAGAACCATATCACTTCCAAGCTCGCTACGAGCTTTTGGTCGGCCTTTTCTTCCGGGCCGGCGGGCGGGTTGGATAGCGACAAGCTTTCGGCGGTGGTCACTGGTGAAGCTAGACTCGGCGTCATCCCTATCACTTCCGAGTATCCTTCGTCATCGCCGGCGTCTCCCAGATCACCGACGTCATCCATCTCTTCTTCCTCGGAAGATGATAGTTTGGCGAGCTTGATGGGCGGGTTGAAGATGCAGTCTGGTCCGGGTCTGGCGGGGGTTGGTGGTGCGGGGGGCGCGAGGGGTGATCCGTTAGGCACGCTTTGTGGCTTTTTGAGCTTGAGGGGAGGGTGCTGTCCTACTCGGGTTTGAGCAACCCCTTTGCTTTTGCTTCCATCCATCATCTGTACTTTTTCTACACTGCATAACACACTTCATCCTCGCAATCACATACACCATTCTTTATATTGTTGATACCGCTCTCTCTTACTTTTATCATTTGTATATCCATCACTATCATCACCCTCGACTCGCGTTGATCCCCTCCACATATCCAAACTCGCTATATCCCCATATCTTTTGCCTCTTCTCTCCTCTTCTCTCGCTCACTCGTCGTCCTATTTCGGATCTATATATCTACAGTAATACTTTCGGTGGTCAGCTTTCAAGCTCCGTTATATCTTGTCTATTCTTTTCGTCTTTCGTCTTTTCTGGTCTCTGGATTCTGGAATGGTCTGTCAAGAAGGTTGAAAGAAGTTGAGAAAGAAGTTGGGGGAATACGTATATCTCTGGGTTTTCGCGAGATTATGCAAAGGGAATATCTGTCATCATTCACTGCTGCTCGTAAGAGATCAAATACTTTGAACCCTTTTCTACTGCACAGTCTTCTTTGGGACACGATTCATAACAACATCTGTCTTTTGCCTCCTCACCGCCGCCACACTATTTGCTGCACTTGTACAGCGGTGTTCGTTCCTAACCAATTCTGCACTGCTTCCCTGGCCCCCTTCTCTGCTTCTTGTTGCTCCTTTAATGACAGCGAAAACAAGCCGTTGTATGGCTTGATGATTGAAACTCACGACCTGATCAGACTCAACGACGCTGCTCGATCAACGGAGAGACTTACCGGGATCACCCGATCTTGTTGTCGAGTCTGCTGGTATAGCTACCGACCTACTTTTGATACAGTTGTCAAGTGTGCTGCAAGAAGCAGTATCTGGTGAGCATTACAATCAATGCTTGAAGATCAAGACTAAGTTCAGCTCGTGAGGCCTTGCGCGACGTTGCTCCTACGAATCCGTACTGTCGAACCCAGGTTGCATGTCTCATAGCCCTGTCCGTTTGCGAAAAGTCACTCCCATTGCTACACCGTACCATGACCGATGTATTTATAGTGTCAAGGCAAATTCGACAAGCTTTCTTGATGTTGCATGTTGTATCCTTTTGCGAAGAAAGTGTCGGGATTCGCGCGATAGTGCGCCAGCCACTTGGGCAGCTATAGGACAACAATCAGCATCAGCACAGCTAGCAACAGCACCCCTCCGGCTCTGGGCAAGAAGAAACACGAGGGCATACATTTGCTATCGTTCGCCGGCTAGGTTTCTGCCGATTATACGGTTTCAGAAACTCCGCCACGTCCTCAGCCCGCTGGATCGTGAGCGTAGGCGTGGTATTGCCCTTGCGCTCATCTCGACGAAGAGCAGCCGCATAGATTTTGAGTGCCGCCACTCGGTCACAAGTCGTCCTATTGGGCGCGTTCGCCATTTAGGCTCCACATCTCTGCCTCGAGTTTAGCAACAGCCTCCTCTAGGGATATAGTCGGCGGGAGCAAAATGTTGTGGTCTGGAGAGGAGGGTTCGGGAGACCATTCTGGGGAACTTCCGGGGATGTAGTCATCAACAACGAGATGGTCAGTCAGTCTTGCTACTCGGCTGGCAACGTAGGGCACTCACTGTCGTCGTCTTGGGGCTCCGCACTGCCTGCCATGTACTCCTTGTCTATCCCGCTCTTCGGGTGCCGAGGTGTGTGCCGAGTGTGTGCGGCGACGCGTAGTCTGGTCACACTGCTCGATGCTGAACAGAGCTCTTCTTATATGGGCAGCCTATCAGACACAAGTATGCACAAGTGTAGCATGATCTGGCGATGAACAGCCTAATCTTGATCGTCCCAACATCTATCACGCCCGGCGCTTTTCCCAAAAGACTATGCTACATGTATCTTCTCATCTCATTTCCATTCTCAACATATCTACTTCTCGCTTGCCTCTAATGTAGACGCCACACCAGCAGCAGCAGCCTCTGCAGCCCTCTTCTTCTGCCTAGCCTTCTGCGCCGCCTTCTTTTTCGTCTTTTTGCTCACAGAGCCCTTCTTATCTCCCTCGGCGCCAGAGCCGGACCCTGATGAAGTCGCGTCCTGGCGGTCGCTCTCTTCGGAACTTTCAGAGGTGGGGGTGACGGGGGGCGAGTTGTTGTCGGATGAGTCACGGGCGGAGGAGACTGTGGGCTCGGGGGCGTCTTTCGAGTCGGGTGCGACCACCCTGGTGGATACTTGACCGACAGCCTCTGGAGGCGGTGTAGAAGCTTGTGGCTCGACAGCCTCCTCCTTGACCTCATGACTTTCCTCGGTTTTGTCTCCAGCCTCCGCGCCATCATCCACCTCCTTCTTATCGTCATCCAGCACAACCTCCTCCATTCCTTCATCATCATCCACCTTGTCCCCACTCTCCTCATCTATCAGTTGCCCAGTCTCATCCGACGACTCCATCTGTCCCTGCTTTACCGGCTGTGGCGCCGTCTCCTCCTCTTCACCCTCTGTTGGGGGCGGCAGCGGGGAAACAGAGCTCTCGGCGGGAGGAAGCTCTCCTGTTTCTTCGAGCAAGTCGATCTCATCTTTAGGCGCTTCTTCACCAATGGGGTCTTCCTGCTCGCTCAGAGCGGGCGGGGTGGTTTCGGCAATGTTGAGATCGGCAGGATCGGGAAGAGACACAGGCTCGCTGGGTCCTGAAGGGTCTACGGCTGCAGCTGGTGTCTCGATAGGGATATCGGCGGGGGTTTCGGCAGCCTCGACTACCTGTTCTGAAGGCTGTTCAGCCTCGGAATCGTGCACTGCCGTGACGACGCTCGTGGTGCTCCCCAGACTGTCACTCCTCTTTCTTGAAGGCTCGTCGAATTTCGACGTAGAGCTGGTAGCTTCTTCAGGACCGTCGTGTGCCCAGAGCATACTCGTGCGAGGAGCTTTGCCGCGAGAGAGGCTGCCGCGGGTAGTGAGCTTCTTCTTTGGCAGAGGCGAAGAGCCTGGAGTGAATGGCGAGGGATGGCGAAAGTCTTCAGACTCTTCTTCCTCCTCGTCTTCCTTCTCCGGCTCAGACCCAAAGTCAAACAGCTTCTTCACCTGCTTCCCGCTCCCTCTCAGATCTTTCTCCTCTTCTTCTTCCTTGTCTTTATCCCCAGCGGCTTTGGCGATTGTCTCGTTCGGGTTGGGAATCTGCAAGAGATCCTTGCCCACAAGCTCGTATGCCTCGCAGAGTCCGGCAAATCTAGCGTAGAGCGAGTTCTCAGACTCGGCCAGTTCGAAAGCCTCACGGTGGTAGAAGTAGGCGTGAGAGAAGATGCGGGATAGACGTCGGAACATGGAGGGGAAATGGGAGAGGGAGGCTGAGGGTATCTGCATCCTGCTTCAAGTCAGCCTGGCCCGTTTCATCCCTTCAAGGGGCTCACCGAGAGGGGAAGTGCGCGGGGTTGTTCAGCAGAGCCACCGTCCAGTCGAGCGTATGCAGGATATAGTCCAGGCTGGAACACTCTCTGGTACCGTTGCCGTGAGCAACGCAAAAGTAGGTAAAGTCTTGCCCTCGCATTTCGGGGCCACAAGTGTCGCGATTGCAGACAGAGAGGAGGGCAGTGATGAGGGGAGTCAGGTCGATTGGGATTCGGCGCAGGTGCTCGTATATCCACTACTTGACCATCAGCGAGACTTTAGACACTGACACAAGCAGTCAAACTCACAACATTACGATCCGGCCCCTTGCCTCCAACGCTTTCATCGCCTCCAGGCACTTCCACCAGCCCCTTCACGTCGTGCGGATCATGCCTCACTTTGAGCGACAGATACTCTGCAAGCTGGAATGGTCCGTCAAGGTCGGAGAGGGGCGGGACGGGGGCAAGGGGCGGTTGGGGCGGAAGGTCCTGGGAGGGTGTCAGCGGGTGATCCGGCTCGTGGCTGGAGGAGGGGCGCGCTCACTGCGAGTCTTGTACCGCGGACTAGGCGGTAGGAGGTGGTCCCCTCTGATGCGTTGGGGATAATCATGGCCAGTGGGAGAGACGCGTTCAAGCTGGGATCGCGGTCAGAGACTCATCATGGTCGTTTGAGCACAAGGAGAGCGACGGAAGCAAATCGCGTTACATAAGGCCTGTCGGCTTCCCAGAGAACGGAGAACTGTACCCGTATACTGTCACCCACTAAACCCCCCAATGCTCGAGAAAGGGCTATTCTTGATCAAGCATGAGCGGAATGGAACGATAGTCAACATATTCATACATGCATGTTTAAATTCTTCTTTCTACGTATAGTATACAAAAGAGTCTGTCATTTCATTCCAGATGCGTACATTTCCAACTACCTTGTGCAAGAGATCAAGGCGGAAGAAAGACGAGAATGCTACACACCCTCGCCCCTCCATCCATACTCAAATCTCAAGCCTCAAGCACGCCCACGCGTGGGCGTACAGCTAAACAGCCCTTACTTGCTCTTGGGCAAGGTGGCGTTGTTAAAGGCCAAGAGGTTGGGACTGCCAGAGGGCAAGTCACTCAAGACACCGGGGGTGGCGAGCTTGATGAGAGCCTTCTTGAGCTGAGCGGGAGTCAAGTCCTCCTTGGGGACGGGCCTCAAGAGGCTAGTCTCGGGCGCGGGGAGGAGGGTCTGGGCAAGACCGGGGAGGAGGTTCCAAGCCTGGGCATAAGCCTTGGCGTAGATACCAGCAGACTCGATCTCGACGTCAGATTCGAGAAGAGTAAAAGTCTCGGTACCGTGGATGGAAACGAGGTAGGCGAGGAGACCACAGATGTGGGGAGAAGCCATAGAGGTACCAGAGATGGTGTTGGTGGTCTCGTTGCCGCCAGTCCAGGTGGAAAGGATGTTGAGACCGGGAGCAAAGATGTCGACGCACTTGCCGTGGTTGGAGAAGTAGGCGCGGTCGTCGCCGAGGGTAGAGGCGCCGACGGTGACGGCCTTCTGGGCAGAAGCAGGAGAATAGTTGCAAGCGTCCTTGTTGTCGCTACGGAACGGTCAGCGCCACCGACACATAGAAAAAAACCAACTCACTTGCCAGCGGCGACGGCAAAGTGAAGACCAGCCTCAACAGCAGCGTTGACAGCGTCGTCGAGAGACTGAGCCTTGCCACCACCCAGAGACATGTTGGCGACGGAGCCCTTGCGCTTGGTCTTGCCAGTGGTGGCGAGCTCGTGGGCAGCAAGCTCGGCGTCCTTGGCAGCCTGTTCAGCAGCCCAGCTACAACAAGTCAGTACAACCCAAAAGACACAAACTGAGACTCACAGGACACCAGCGACAACGTCGGCCATGGTACCGGAACCGTTGGAACCCAAAACCTTGACAGCGACCACCTCGGCAGCCTTGGCAACACCATACTTCCTAGAGGCAATAGTACCAGCGCAGTGAGTACCGTGGCCGTTCCCGTCCTTGTCGACATCATTCTTGGGGATGGTCTTGCCCCACCTGGCTCGGCCCTCAAACTCGACGTGGTCGACGTTGATACCAGTGTCAATGACGTACGCGGTCACACCCTCACCACCTTCAGAGTAGTAGAGATACTTGGTAAAGGTGGAGAGATGGAGCTGTTCGCGGTGAGAGATACGGGCGAGACCCCAAGGAGCTCCGCGCTCGGTGGTGATACCAGCGGAGGAGCCCGAGACCTCCTCGACATCGTCGACACCGCGAGGGACCTCGAGGGTAGTCATGATCTGGTCACGCTCGACATAGGCGACCTCGGGGGCAGAGCGGATGGCATGGAGAGTGTCGAGAGAGAACTTGCCGGCTGCGGGACAAGAGGGGAGTGGCAAATGAGCTAGGAACACGCCTATCAGGATCGTGCGACGTACCGTAGCCAAAGAAGCCAGACTCGGTCTTCTGGCTGGGAGGAGAATAGACATGCCTCAATCCGCCCTCCTCGACTTCGCCGTCGGAAGTGAAGGTGTTGAGAGGCTGAAAGAAGAGTCAGCGAACGAACCGGACCGGGCAGGTCGCCACAAAGGAATCACCGGGTGGCGGGTTGAGCGGCATGGAAGCGGAAGGCGATAAATAGAGATAAGGACTCACGTTGGCGCCGTGGATCTGCTCCACATCGCTGAGGTGAAGCGCGATCTGGTTGGGGTCGATGCCCTTCTTGAAGACGACAATGTACGAGTCGTCGAGGTGATTGCCCTCGGGCGCGGCTTGCAGCGGGGCGAGGTCGGGCTGGGCGATGGGGCTGGCGAAGGCGGCCAGGGGCAAGAGCAGGAGGGAGGCCGCGGTGAAGCGCATGGCTAGTGAGTATGGAGAAGGAAGAGATGCGGATGAGGAATAGAGATAGGAATGCGAGATGATGTGCTGCGACGGGATCAATGACGCGGCCGATAGCCGCATCGGGAGATTGTATGAGGTTACGTAAAATACACGTGGGAGACGCGTCGCGTTGGTTGATTTCGGAAAGGTGATGTCAACTTTCTATCTGTCTTTCTCATCCTCCTTTCACCCTCAACCTTTACTCGCCACCGTCTGTATCCCGAGATGTCTTTGTTATTTCTAGAAGACATCTATGTCTGCTCTGACAGAATCAGGGCCCTCCTGGCCAAAGACAGAACCCTTCACGGCCAGAAACGGCTGCTCAAGTGGAGCAGAGGACGGAAGCTGCTTGACGACGCTCTGGTAGGAAGCTTGACCTACCCCTCTATGCCTTTACCAACGCCTCTCACAGCAATCAGCAGCTTCACTGCCCTCCGACAAGACCCTGGAGCTAGCAGAATGGATTGATGATGACGTGAGTTTGTGTGCAATTGCTTCTTATAAGGCCTGCGCTCAGACCTACAACAGCTTCCACTAGTGACAACAGGCCTCCCAGTGTTTTTGACATTCGGATGGGCTTATTCTACTATGAGCTGGATCTTGGAAGTCGTCCAAAGTATCGACATTTCCGGCTCCAGAACTCAAGCTTTGCTGCTCATCGCCGAAGACGCTCACGGACCTTTGGGAATGCTGAAACGCGCAGAGAGATTGTTAACCGGCATTACCAGCTTGTGAGTGCTCTCTTAATACATGTGGCTCTGCTGACGTATGTATAGTGTCCTTGTGAGTACAATCCCGACTTCTTGCCTCCGCTTGATTGCCAAAAAGCTACAGACACGTAATCTGTTTGTCGACGATGTCGGACAACCACCCGCCGAGCTTGAAAACATCATCAGGCTACTCTGCCTCATCCTCGACGCTGTTGCCGAAAGCAAACTTCCGGGATCTTCTCTGCACCATCATGTAAGCATTCCCCAGCTTGCTCGAAGGATCATACCGATGACATGACATTACTAGCTAGGAGAACTTCTGCTTCGACTCTCTGGCAAAGACAAATGCCGTGCACTTCTGGCAGATAAGAGGATCCTTGGGTTGTAAGTCGATGAGCTTCAAGGTCAGGGATGCCTTGCTGACGTGTCTCAGTACCAAGCTTGGACAACTTCTCTATACTTCTCAGTGTGGGCTTTACTCTCATGTGTTATCGTCATCCACCGCTGATAATCCACTTTTACCCAGCCTCCACTCTCTCCTGCTCCCTCCTCCGTCTCATCCAACGCATACTCCCAGAGCACATCAAAGGTTCCGGCAAGTCTTCAGCCCGGGCTACCTGCTGCAAGGACATCATCATTAAGCAAGGCTGGAGTCTTGCGGTCGCAAAGGAAGGACTGGCTGCTATTGGGAGGATGGAGAAGGACCTCGAGCCTAGCGTGCGTATCCCCAGTCCCACTAGGCCGTGGGGAATTACGCTTACCCGTCTGCAGAGCTTGGCTAAACTTGTCGACATCTTTGCAAAAGACCTCTCTCTTCCCCGCCCCCGTGCTTTTATCATGACCAGCATGTCCATCGACGGGGACGATCAAGCAGCCGACGACGACGCAAAGGAGTCCTTGGAAGCAGGCAATATGATTCTCTATATCGACACTTGGGGGTGGAGATTCGAGGTGAGCTCGCAACACGAGGACGCTTTGAGCTTGGTGCTAACGAGAGGTCATCAGATGGGCGGCAAACTTGGTTCAGAGGTCTGCTTCAGCTATCCTCACAAGGAGGTCCAGTCTACGACGATCTCTTCGGATGACGCATCAGCCAGTAAGACCGTATCCATCAAAGTCAAATGATGGCTGACGAAAGATGCACTACAGCTCATCAGCTCCTGGCGACTTCACTTCTCGGCGACACCATCCTGGTCAACTTTTCGACACCGACACCTGACGTTGCTGCTCTCAAGTCTCATCTCGACCTCGTCTCCCCTCGCCCTGCTTCCACCCCTGATCCCGCTCAAACACCCTCCTCGGTAGCAGAGGATCTCGTCAAACCCTATCCAAAATCGGTCAAATCTGAAAAGATCATTGTACCAGCAGAAAAGGTGCAGGAGATGAAACGCTGTCGCCGGTTTGCTTCTTTGGGGAGATCGTTGACGCCGGGCCCGGATGTGTTCTCTGAGCTTGAGGACGATGCAAAGCCCAAGCATAAGGGAAAGAACTCTGACAATTCTGTTTCTGCGGGTGAAGAAGAGGGGAATGTCAACGCCGGGAACAAGATCACGGGGGAGGTCGAGGCGAAGAAAGAAAAGGTGCCCGTTCTCGCAAAAGCTGGGAGACAAGACTCCGAGTCGGAAGATGAATTCTTCGTCCATCGCAAGATCATGATAAGTACCCCCAAGAATGCTGTGGCAAAGACTTGTAAGCTCTTTCGTCATCTGACGTTCAACGAGCGCGACTGACAAGGTATCAGATGGCAGTCGATCCTCGTCCCGCCGACCCATGCTTCCCAAGACATCCTTACTGAATCCATCCTCCGACGAGGAGTCAGACACCTCTATCGCCTCTGCAAACGGAAAGGCTTCCAAAGTCAGCTCAAGGAAGAAGCCAGTGTCCACATTGTCGGCCGACTCGGCCGTGAACAGCAAGAAGCCCAAGAGGGTTGGGCGACTGCAAACGAAGGCTTCTACATTGGCGGGGTCAATCAAGATTGGAAGAGAGGCTACTCCGGGGTCTCTCAAGGATGACAGCGTGGGACGCGAAGTTAAGAAGACCGCCGACAAAGTCCAGAAAGACATCAAGGCAGAGGTGAGTTTTTGTTTCCCATCCTTGGTATGAGTTCTCGTTGACCGGGGTGCTGTAGCCTCCTGTAGTTGCCACCAAGTCCAAGAGAAATGCACCCCCTCCAGCGGCCTCTCCTCCCATCTCTGAAGAAGACGAGGACGAAAATTTAGTCAGCCAAGATGACGACATCACTCAAGGAAATACTCTGTCGTCAGCCGAAATGGACGTGGACGAGGACGAAGCTACCACTGTCACCGGAAATGCGAAGGCGAAGATGAAGCAGACGAAGAAGACTGTGTCCAACTCAGAGTCAGAGTCAGGGACGGACGTGCCCCTTCTCAATACCCGCCCCACCAGAGCCAATATTAAGCTGCGGATTGCCGATCCATCTTCAGATTTTGAAGCTGAAATCCCACCTCCATTTTTCTCGCCAAAGCTTAGGAGGACCAGCAGGAAGCGTGTCTCGAAAGTGTCTTTGCTGCGTGTTGATCCTGATGAGGATGGTTCAAGTGAGATCGGAAAAGCCTCGCAGCGTATCAAGCGCCGTATCGAGTCGTCGGATGATGAAGAAGAAGTGCCGAAGAAGGAAAAGAAGGGCCGAGTCGTGACCGTGGGTGAGCCAATGAAGGGCAAGCCCAAGGAAGAAGATGGACGAAAGAACGCCCTCGCCTCGAAGACCATCAAGGCTAAAGCCAAGACTCGTATCATCAAGGACACACCACCTGCTGCCAAACCCAACAAGTCCTCTGGCAAGAATTCACAACTCCCAGCTTCTGCCGCACTCGACAAGGCTAATCCCGCGTCCGCTTCGAACACCCATCAATCCTCTCACCCGGCGACCAACATCGGCGTCCGCACCCTTGTTGTTGATGTTGGACTCGATGAAGACGGCGACGAGCCGCAGGTCTTTTGGAAGAATGTGCGCTGGGAGGATCCCGATATGACTGGGGCGAGCATGAAGGTAGAGAAGAATACAACCAACAAGAAGGCCACGCCGGCACCGAGAAATGAGGCTACTGAGGCTGTCGCCCCTCGAAAGTCTATCAAAGAAATTATTGCTTCGCTCAAAAATCAATCCAAAGTCCCTCCCAAGCGCAAACGTCCTCCTCCTCCCTTGCCCAGACAGTCTTCCGACCATTTGGATCTCGATATCAATAGCGACGAGCCCGACCCCATTGAAAGCGACGCCCCACTCGAGGACGAGAGTGAGGAGCCGTCGCCAAAGGCAGTAAAAGTCAAGAAGGGGAGCGTGAAGAAGGGTATGGCAAAGAAAGACTCCGAGAAAGGAAAGAAGGAATTGTTGTCTGTCAAAAAGGACAAGGACGAGAAGGAAACCTCGAAGAGCATCAGTGAGAGTCGGAAGGTTGGAGAGGTGGAGAAGCTCTCAGCAGTGAGCATGGCCAAGGAAGTCTCTGCGGCAAGTCTGAGAAGATTGGGTTGAACCAATGAAGCTTATCAAATGATCCAGGTTTTGAAGAAGAATGCCCGCAGCACTCGAGCTCGAGCCCGCTAAACATAACGCAACGACAAACACACAACTGACCGATGCACGTAGCTCAAATATGACGTACTGATTGCTTTCTGTTGTGAATACCTTCATGTCTATGTATGAGTATATGCGGGCAAGGATCGGGGGTTGTTTGTCGGTCAGAAGATGAAGATTTCCTGTTTCGGTGCATTTCATCTACGTGCGCGTTCATTAGAATTACTTCATGTATATTCGCCACAGTTCATGTCCTCTCTGCCGTTCATCCTCAGTCATATGGATCGGCTCCCATCAGAAGCTCAGAAGAAACCCCAGATCATTCTCATTCTCTGCGTCCAGCCACCCTCCCATGCCCCTCCATCAGGTTCTTCCCCGCCCCTGTTACCCTGTCCTGTCCACCCAGCGATGATATGCTCATACCACTGCCACTGCCCTTCATATCGACCACCTTCTTCAAGAGGTCTCTCCAGCTGACCCGGCTGGACGCTCTTGGCGTACTCGAGGAGATTTCGAGCGTACGCTGCCGCCGGGGGGTCGGGTGGGGCATCGGGCTGAGAGGTGAGTTTGGCGAGGACTATGAGAGGCTCGAGGGCGAAGAGGGTGTAGTGCCGGGGACGGGTACGTTTGAGGTCTTCTTCAAAGTACGTTTTGGGAGTGTGGGAGGCGCCGTATGTCTGGAAGAAGTTCTGAGCGTATTGCTGGGATTGTTGGGGGTTGATGAATGCGAGGTGGGACGCGATCTGTTCAATCAGTGTCAGTATACGAGAAGGTGAAAGAGGGAATTGAAGAGAAGCAGCGTACGATGGCGTGGTACCAGATGATCTTATTGTCTTCATATCTCTGCACGTCCCTCCCCTGCTCTGACGCTTGCATCCAATTCACTTGTTGGCCCACCCACTCTCTCAGCTTGCTTACAAGCCCCTGGTCAAGGTACTGTTGGGCGAGAGTGAGAGCTTGGGAAATGAGGATGATATTTCGCAGGGCAATGACGAATGAGTTCTCGCCTTTGAGAGGAGACGAGGCGGGGTTGCATTGTGCGTAGCCCACTTCAGGGTTCATCCTTCGAAGCTTTAGCATACTGCACAAGTATCAAAAGAGAGGGCAGACGGTGCTTACTTTGTCTCGGGATCGATGAAGAATACGGTCAAGAGCTTCTCGATGCGTTTGATGGCAGCGTCGCGAAACTCGGATAGATGGATGATACCAAGGGCGAGGGTATGAATCTGAACCGCAGCGGTGTCAAGCTGTTTCTGACCTTGAGGCTTGTCGCAATAGGGGTTACGTTTCCCATCCCTTCGCTCTACAGATCCAAAGACAAGTCAGCCTCGTTTCCCTTTGCTCGCCAAGCCAGTACCCATAAGATGACCTCACCCCACTTGCCAGGAGCAACCTCCCAGAAATAAGGCTTTAAGCTGAACAGGTGATTCTTGCCCGCAGGACAGACGACCTCGGAAAAGGTGACGCTGTACACCTCGTCCGCCTGGATGGACTTGCGGAGGATCTGGGCCAATACCTTGAGGGCGTTCTTGGATGGGCCGTTGAGAGGGGCTGGGAGGGGGGTGATGATTTCGGAAGGCTTGTTGGGGATACTCAGCGTCATTCTGGATGAGGATGAGAAGATTGAGAGTGAGCGGGACAAACATGGAGGGAATGGCGCTGCAGAATCAGCCTAGGCGTCATAGCGCGCCCGCCGGCCGCCGCGACATTTGGCCAGTACCGACTGTGGCCATCTGCTCTTAGCGAGTACTCCAAGACTGCAATTCGAATGGTTGCTCATAGTGACGCAAATGTACATGCTGATGAATGAAGGGAGACCCAAACGGCTGCGCACATCCCGTTTTATCGTTACATTTCCGACTTCTCCACGAGGACTCCTCCACTGATAAACACCCAGTTTACGCTCTATTATACCAACATAAGGATAGAAAAGATGCACGAGGATAGAATAGGGAGGCGAAAGAATAGAATAGGACCAGATATAGATACGCGGAAGAAGCTTAAGCGTAATGGTCGATGAGGGAGTCTCGCATTTCGTTGATGACAGCGGCAGAGGTTTGTCCTTGCAATCCTGTAGTTGCATGTTAGCGCCATTCCCCAGACGATACATGAATGACTCACGGAAAGTGGCCTCAATAACGCTGACCTCGGTAGCGGTAGTGTCCAAACCAGTAAACGCACACCAATCATTGACGACCAACCCGGCGCCAATCACCTCACTTCCTCGGTTAACCGTACCAGCCACAAGGGGCACTTGCAACAACGACGACAGCTCATCCAACTCTGACCTCGACGTCTTGGGGTGCACCAACCCTCCTTGGTTACTCAAAGAGCAGTAAGACCCCACAAGAACGTTGGACGCGATCGTCTGCCTAAAGACCTCGACCTTGAGGGTGTCCGCAATGATCTCTTCAGTCTCTCGATCTATGTCGGGGTGGACGAGCGCCACGTAGTCGTTACACGCAATGACATTGCCAAGGGCGGACAGGCGTTCTTCGACACGTTGGATAGCGACGGTAGGGGGGAGAGAGTTACGAAGGTGCTGGAGTTCTTGGTCGGTGGTGGTGGAGGGGACGAGGAGACCGTGTCGGTTACCGGCGGTAAGACGACCGATGATACGGGTACCACCGATGGTGGTGTGGATGATGGGAATAACGTCGGAAAGTTCAGACTCAAAGACAGAGTAGAAGTTTGTGGAGGAGGCGAGGGCGGTGAGACAGTAGCTTGGGGCTGGTTAGATTTGATTCTTGCGGTGGACATGGACGGGCATACGAGTTTGTGAGCTTGGAGAAGACACCGATGTCGGTGGAGTTTTCGAATTGTGTACCTATGAAGAGGGTCAGACGGTAAGAGACGTTGATGAGTGGGGCGACTTACGGACGGCCATGGTGAATGGGTGGGACTGTGATGGGGCTTCTTTCAAAGTTTTCTACAGTTGCTGTTGGTGATGAAGTGGCCGGTGATGGGCGTTGTTGTTTGCTGTCTACAAGCAATATAGCTTTATATACGTATCGCTGAAATGTGAACTCCGGATCCGGCCCCTTGCGAGATGAAGGAATTCTCGAAAACGTCAACTTTTAAAGTGGGGGGAGCACTCTGCATCCTCCAGCATCACCACCTCCGCTCATCTTCTCTTTCATTCCGACCCCTCTCTAGACTCTTCCCTATAGATCATGAAGCTCTCCCAGTATATCTTTGCCTTCGCACAACCACTCCAGCACCACGATGTGTCCGCTCTTGACCGGCTGTTATCAATACATTCGAGGACTTCAAGGGGGCTGTCAGACACTGTCGGTGAACTTACGGTTCGTATGCCGCGTGGTTGATTTACGAGTCCTGACTGACTGGGGGTATAGGAGAGACAGCTGAAGAACCCTGGAATCACTTTGGAAGAACCATGGAGCGAAATCGCAGCCCGCCATTGCGCTTGCGTCCACGCACAGTATAAATTACAAAACTTTGCTCAAGCGTGCGTCCTCAATGAATACTACCGGAATCCGAACCTTGACTCACTTGTGTCTAGCTTTGAACATCAAAACACTAAATTAACACTGTTCTACCGCTGGCTTCCTGACCAGTCATCATGGATTCTGCCAGTGCTGTACACAATGCTGGTAGACTTGCGGTATCTTGCTGAAATGGTACGTTCGTCATCAATGATCGAGTCCCAAAGCTGACGTCAATCAGGCCGATGCTCCAATCTTCAACTCGACAGGCAAGATGCCCTCTCTCGAGATTTGTACCCGGACAGTCAGCAGAGCCTTCTCCATGTGCGCGACCGACCGGTTCGTCAATCTCTTTCCCCCGGAAGCCAACAGCGTGCTGATCCTCCCCTCTAGTACATTTAAGGGCTCCGAATCCCGGCGTCAAGGTATCTACCACACCGCCGCCCTCGCTCTCAAATGCTACTTCAAAGTCTCCAAACCCAACCTCTGCAAGAACATCATCCGCGCCGTTGTATCGGATCCGAAAACGCCAGCGGTGTCTACGGCACCTATAGGGGATCAGGTGACGTGGAAATATTATCTGGGAATGTTGGCGTTTCTGAATGGGGATGAGAAGAAAGCGAGGGAAGAGCTTGAGTGGGCGCTGGGACATTGTCCGGCGGCGGCTGTTCGGAACACAGAGTGAGGCTCCTTCTTCCATGCTTCCTTCCACAAGCTGACGCGTATCCAGACTCATCCTCTCGTACCTCATCCCGCTACGTCTCCTCGAAGGCCTCCTCCCCTCTCCCCAATTGCTCAGCCTCCACCCCCGCCTCCAAACCCTCTTCACACCCTTCATCACCGCCCTCCGTTCAGGCAACCTCTCCGACTATGACGAAGCCCTCGCCTGCGGTCAAGTTCGGCTCGTCAGCATGAATATCTTCTTGACGATGGAAAAAGCGAGAGAGGTCTGTTTGAGGGTTCTCTTCAAGAAGGCGTGGGTAGCGATGGGCAAGGAGAGCAGGGTGCCGATTGGGACGTTTCAGATGGCGTTGAAGTTGAGTGGGGCTGTAGTGGAAGCGGAGGAAGTGGAGTGTATGGTGGCGAATATGATCTACCGTGTGAGTCGCGTATCCTCTACTGCCAGGAATGTTGGAGCTGATAGTGGGACAGGGATATATCAAGGGATATATATCGCACGAAAAGCAGATTGTGGTGTTGGGCAAGACGAATCCTTTTCCGAAAACGTCGACGATCTTGAGATAGCTAACCTCGATAGACCGATGTATGTTGTTACAGAGTTGACAGCTAGTGATATCTTTGGACGGGCGCCTCATCAGCGATAACTCGTTCCCATCGCCCTTTTCTTCACCACACTGGCCTGCGACCTTTTCTATTCATCCATCGCTTGTCTCTTCCTTGGCCTCCTCATTCTAGAACTAACTGCAATACATCAAACACACTGTATGGCTTCAAACTATCGACAATCCTACCACCGAAGAAGAGACCTTCTCAAAGTAAGAACCCGGACTGTCTCCACCTTTGCGCCCAAAGCCCTACCAGCTTATCTCCAACAGCCTTCACCTCATTTTTCAATGTCTCACTCTGCTCCTCCGTCTTCTCCACCTCAAACGTCAACCCTTTCTTCTCTTCCTCCTTCCCAATCCTATTCTGGTAGAATCCCAAGAGTTTGTACGTTGGGTTGACAGTGACGTCGGGGTTGGATGAGCGGAGGAGGTCGAGCCATTCGTGGCGGGAGACGGTCTTGAACTGAAGACCGGCTGAAGCGAGGCCGGTGAGGATGGAAGACCAGGAGGCGAGGTGGGGATTGAGTATGTGGTAGACTCGTGCGGAGGAGGGGGAGGAGGTGGAGATGGAGGATAGCACGATCTCAGATATGGTGGAGGCTGCTTGGTCTACTGGGAGCCATGACGGGCGCTGGGGCGAGGGTCAGTTGGTGATGTCGTCTATTGTGGTAAGGGCATACCTCCTGGAGCATGGGGAGAGCGTGTATGGTGTCGATGGATTTGAACATCAAAGGCCAAGCTTCGGTCTCATTCCACACTCCACTATCGCTAGAGTAAGCATACAACACCATGTCAAGACCGAATGGACCTACTGTTCCGTATCACCAGCCAACTGCCCGATTCTCAACACCCCACACCTCGCCCCCGTCTCTTTCCCAGCCCTCTCCATGATCTTCTCCACCACCCACTTACTCCTCCCATAACCCATGCCGGTGGCAGTCTCCGGCCCTTCCGCAAAGTCCTCTTTGACGACACCTTCTTGCTGGCCTTGCCTGGTACTAACGGAGGAAGAGAAGAAGAAGGCGGGTTTGACAGGGTGAGGAGAGCGGAGAGTGAGGTTGATAAGATTGGTCGCGCCCGCAATATGGGCCGCATAGGACGGCAGCGACAGCACAAAATTGACCGGCCAAGCATTATGCACCACCCCCGTCACCTCCTTCCTCAATCCCTCATACTCTTCCTCCATCAACCCCAGATCCGGCCTATTCACATCAGCAGCATACGACACGATCTTGTCCAGCGCTTCGGGCGAGAGGATGCGAAGACGTTGGGAGAGGGAATAGTGGATGCGGTGGAGCGAGTCGGCGTGGGATTTGGCGCGGGAGAGGCAGATGACTTTGGAGACTGAGGGGAGGGCGGTGAGGCGATCGAGAAGGTGGGCGCCGAGGGAGCCGGTGGCGCCTGTGAGGACTATCACCTGACCAGTCGAGGTAGGTGGTTCGGCGAGAGAGGTGGAGGGAGAAGCTTTGATGAGCTGGGAGGTGTACAGGTCGACCATGTCCCACATCATCTTGTGCGCCTTGTCCGGGCCATCATCCACCTGTCCGCCTTCTTGAACCCCAAGCAGATACTCTGCAAGCTTCTCAATGCTTGGATACTCGTACACGATATTCTGCCCCAACTTTGTCTCCTCCCCAAGGTCCAGAGACTTTGTGATCACATTCCTCACCCTCGTCGCTTGCAGCGAATCAACCCCATACTCGAACAAGTCGGTCGAAGGCGCGAGGGTGGAGGAGATCCCTCTTTCGCCGAGGGCGGTGAGGATGGTAGATGCAAGAAAAGAGATCATATCGGATTTGGACGTGAGGCGGAGTTTGGGCTCGCCGGTACCACGTTCAAACCGGTCGTATATCGCGTCGATGATGGGTGCAAACTTTTTATAACAAGCTGGGCGGAGAATCGACATCTTTGTAGCCTATCCCCGTCCCATCAGCTCTTATGCCAAGGGCATCGCTGGGGGAAGGGGACACTTACAACAGGGATCTCGGTACCGTAAGGCAACACATCGACCATCTCGGGCAAGATACGTGAATGGGTGGGCGCGTTGGCGTTGGCGTCGGCGATGACGGGCCAGATGGCGTTGATGTATGCTTTCTTGTCTTTGCTGAGCTCTGCACCTTGTTCGGAGGGGAGGATGAGGGCGCCGATTTGGGGCTTGCCGTCACCGAATACGATACACTCTTGTACCAGAGGCGAATTACCGCGCTACTCTTTGTCAGCTTCTGCAAGACTCCCACAAGGAGAGGGGCTCACGATAGCGAGCTCAATCGGCACAGGATTGGTCTTCTCTCCCAAAGTCTGCGTCAGGGTATCATCCAGCCTCCCAATATACTTGAACCAAGTCTTCTCCTCCGGATGCCTCAACACGAGATCTTTGGTACAATAAGCGCCATCTGCGCGGTTGCTCATGATCTTGGCGGGCCAGCCGTCTTTGACGACGACTTCGAAAGTGTCGGAGCCTTGGGGGATGAGTTCGAGGTATTGGGCGATGGGCCCGGAGGCGCGGAGCCAGTTCCAAGCTTTGTCCGAGGCTGGGTCTGCGCGGCGGGACGTCATGAGTGCACCGGTTTCTAAGCATGCGTGAGTGTCATTACAGTTGACTTTATAGAGCCTCCTTACCAGTAGTCCCATAGAACGAGATCAAATTGACCCCAGCCTTCACCAACCTATCTCCCAAATCATCCGGCACCGCCGCCCCCGCAAAACTCACAGCTTCAAACCCCGCCAACGTCCTCACCCCTTCCTCCGTCTCGCCCAATAGCTTGAGCACGTACGGCACCGCAAAGTGCTGCACTGGAGGGGTGGGGGAGGCGCGGATGATGCGGCAGATGTTGGAGGAGGTGAGGGGGATGTTTGGGGGCATGAGGGTGAATGTCTTGCCGTGGTAGATGCATCTGAATCTGTCTGCTTGTTAGTCTTTGCATGACTAGAGTCGAGGTAGGGGAGAGGGGCTTACACGGAAAAGTGGCCGAAACCGTGGAAGAGAGGCAGAGCTGAGAACCCAGTCTTGGGGATGGACTGAGCGGCGTTGGCAATCAGGCCGTAGTGGGAGATGAATACAGGCTTGGGGAATCCAGTCGAGCCGGAAGAGTGCAGGACGACGCAGGTACGCTTGCTCTCTTGCTGGGGAGTGAGGCGGGCTTGGTAAGGAGCAATCTTGGACTCTCGAGCACCTCCCGGTCCCCATAGGGGATAGCGGGTTTCGGGAATGATCTGGAAAGATATCAGCTCACAATTTATACTCGAAAAGAGAACCCACTCCTATTTCGATCCCCTCTTCCTTCAGAAGCTCCTGCACGTCTTGTGCGGTCCTTTCGAACTTGGGTCCATAAATCAAATAAGCGCTCTTTGTTGCTTTGCAAAGATGAGCCACAGCAGCTGTCGAATTGTTGACAGAAAGAAGAAGAGAAGCAAGACCCATCTTGGCCAGCGCTATCTCAAGCAGAGTCTCGTCGATAGCTGTAGAAGTGAGGACAGCGATGATACGCTCGGATGGAAGTTCGCCATGGGCGGCATTGGGCTGGAGGTCGAGGGCAGAATAGTGAGCTGCGAGGCGGTCTACAGCGTTCTCGACGTCCGCGTAGCTACATTTG
The DNA here is from genome assembly GCA_036426225.1 of Cryptococcus sp. DSM 104548. Lineage (NCBI taxonomy): Eukaryota > Fungi > Basidiomycota > Tremellomycetes > Tremellales > Cryptococcaceae > Cryptococcus > Cryptococcus maquisensis. The sequence goes on from CP144038.1 coordinate 917,907, forward strand.
CCAGTCAGCGAGAGATTCAAAGAGCCATGTCATTCACACGCACGTCAAAGTCATGAGCTGTTCGCCGAATTCGGCAGCCCCAGTATGAATAGCAGGGTCATCTGGTTGAGTCTCTGAGTATGCCAGTCAGTGCAAGCTTATGGCGCTCCACAGGGGTAGCTTACGAGCTCTGAGAGCAATGAGCTCCGTGACGGATTGAGCAAAGAATTGAGGGACGGGCATTGTGCTGGCTGCTGAGGACATGGAGAATAGGGGATTCCATTTGCCTTATAAGCGCAGCGCGAGGTGGTGGTCAGGTGGATCTGGTATCCATCCGAGAGCCAGATAAGACACTCGACGCAAACGTGGTCTAATGAGGCATTCTGCAGAGTGTCATGGTGAGATGCAACACCATACCGACAGATACCGGGTCACGGACCGGGGCCGATGCGGCTCGACCCGCAGGCACGCGCCTATGACCTCTTGCTTTTCGCCACTCGCCATCTGGCTTGCTTGCCGGGAGGGGTATCCACCGGCACGACAAGTAAAGTTTCCCTTTACCACTAGGTACCGCGCTCACCAATCCTTCTAGGCCTCCTATTCCCAACTGGTCCGGCGTTTTTGCGGGATTGACATGCCAAGCTCGAGTATCCACCTCCCTCCATCTAATCTCTAATCAGACTTATCGGGGGTCAATCGGGGCGCGATCCTTCCCGTCTCTCTGCGGCCCGGCCGGCCCTTGACGGGCCACCGCGGCCCCTCGACGCCATCGTAGGTTCAGAACGAGGGACCCCACAGAGCCCCATACGCAGCTTGCGACTCAATATCGCTTTCGATGACACCTTGAGCGGTGAGATGATGAGCCTCGGCAATTGGGTAACTCGCAAGATGCCGAATCAGTGGTCAGATGATTGACTTCAGTGACAGCGTGCTTGAGGCCTGAGGAAAGCCTCTCTGCAAGTCATACGATCATGGGAGATAGCCATGTACGTCTACGAGGTCTGATGATATATAAGATCCTCTATGGCTGCGGGCCCAACTGTCCACTCGGTGGCTGACACTCTGAATCATCCCACATAGCACCATGCCTTCAGCAGACGCCACAGACTTTGTACCTTCCACCCTAGCACCCATCTCCCAGCTCAAAGACCTCGAGGCCAACAAGGGTACCACCGAACACGTCGAGAACGCTTCTCTCAAGAACGAGGCACGGGAAGTAGTACAGTACGATGCTCAAGAGGACACCACCAAACCCAGGACTGGCTTGAGACGGCTTTTGAGGCGTAACCCGTCGGTGGAGTTTATCCAGGATGTTGCTTTGACGAATGAGACTGAGCTTGACCCTGAAGAAGTCAAGAGGGTGAGCGGCGTACCCATGGTCGAACGAGTGATAGACTGACGCGCGGGCATAGGTTGAACGAAAGATTTGGTGGCTCATCGTCCCTGCCCTCTCCATCGACTACGCTTTCTATTACATCGACAAGACGACACTCAGTGAGTTCAAGTCATCACCTTACCGAGCCTCTCCATTGACTCCATCACGCAGGTTATGCGGCCGTAAGCATCCTGTCAACACAGGCCCGGCTGGTAGGATTACACTAACCACATACAGCTGTTCGACTTTAAAACAGACCTCAACCTCTCAGGCGCCGACTATTCCAACCTCTCTTCCATCTTTTACGTCGGCTGGATCGTCTGGGCCATACCTGGTAACCTTCTGCTCGCCAAGTTCCCTCTCGCAAAGTACTTGTCCATCAACGTAAGTCCCCGCCGCGCGCCTCGTGAGCTACGTCGGTTGACTTTGTCTCAGATCTTCTTGTGGGGCGTCTTTCTCATGGTGCAAGGTGCTTCCAAGGATTACGGCGACATGGTGGCTTTCCGATTCGTCTCGGGCATGTTTGAAGCCGTTGCCGATCCATGCTTTGGTAGGTCTCAAAATCCCCTCTTGGACACAAGGATCTCGCTGAGATGACGATGCTTCTTGCCAGTCGCCATTACAGGAATGTGGTTTACGCGAAAGCAGCAGCCTACGATCATTGGCTATTGGTACAGTTTTAATGGGGTTGGTATTGCCATCGGGTGAGTGCCGGCCACTGAGTGCTATCTACCGGATGCTGACCAGTGTACGCAGCGGGCTGTTTGGGTATGGCATAGGACATATCAAAGGCAGTCTCGCTTCCTGGAGATACGAATTTATCATCATCGGGTAGGCCCTCCCCCTTCTCCTCCCACAGTTCCCCTGTCCCCTCCATTCTTCCAGAGATCAGAGCTGACGCCACCCCAGCGCCCTCTGTTCCGGCTGGGCAATAATCATGGGCATCCTCATCCCCGACTCTCCCCACAGCTCCCGTTGGCTCACCCGGCGCGAAGCCGTCGTCGTCATGTCGCGCAAGCGGAACGACTACCATACGGTTGAGAAACGGCAGCTAAAGATGGGCCAGATTGTGGAGACGTTGAAGGATCCGAAGAGTTATTTGTATTTCTTTTTGGGGTTCTTTGCGAATGTGCCGAATGGTGAGTTTGCTCTTGATCATGGTATGGAGAGGGAGGCTGCTTACATTGGGTGCGTAGGTGCGACAAGTAACTTTGGGACGCTGGTCATCAAAGGTCTCAATTTCTCGTGAGCTTTCGCCCACCCTTCACAGCAAGCCACCACTAACCCCCCACACCTCCCCCCAGCTCAATGCAAACAACCCTCCTCCAAATCCCGTACGGCACCTTCATAGCCGTCATGATCTACCTCGCCATCTACCTCAACCACAAAACCCACCACCTCAACATCCGCACCTACCTCATGGCGTCCGTCACCATCCTCACAGTCGTAGGCTTTGCGCTGATGGCGTTTACGACGGGCACGGCGCCGAGGTTGATTGGGTATTATTTGACGGGATCGAGTAATGCGGTGTTCGTGCTGGCCTTGTCGCTTGTCTCGGGGAATGTTGGGGGGACGACGAAGAAGGTGCTGAGCTCGGCTGCGATCTTTTTGGGTGTCGCTCTGGGCAACATTGTCGGTCGTGAGCCATCTTCATCTCTATCTTGCAATCAAGACCTCATCTCACCCCTTGTACTCTAGCATACTCATTCCTGTCCTCCGAAGCACCAATTTACAAGACCGGAACCATCGTCTGCATGTGTTCCCGCGCCGCCGAGATCATCGTCATCCTCCTCCTCCGTCTTTGTTTCGTCCTCCCCAACAAAAGGAGGGATCGAAAGTTTGCAGAGGGGGATGAGGAGTATGATCCGGCTGTGCAGGTGTTTGAAGATATCACGGACAAGGAGAATGGGCATTTTAGATATGTTGGTAAGTTGCGCTGGTTTCTTCGATGATTCTACCGCTGGTGTGGTCCGGTGCTGATAAGGGCATAGCTTGATTGGGTATCGGATCGTCTGGTATTGGACGGGGAGCTGTCTATTGTAAACTGTACTGTATTATAAGAGTTTGCATCTTGGATTTGAAGGGTCTAAAAATGTAGAAGTCTACGCAAGAGGAGACTCGAATGTATGAAGTCGTCGAACCGATTCTCAGCCACGCTCCTGTCTACCTCCTCTTCTCTCCATGATCTCTTTCTTCCCCGCTGTCTCTGAGGGTATTCGAGTCTTGGAAGCGATCAGCGATCTCGGCGATCCTATTCTCCCCGAACTCTCCAGTCTGCGCAGCAGTATCATGACGCCGCCTGTCCAGATGTCAGCGCCTGATATGGAATCAGCGCCTCAATGGTCTCAGCTATCCGCTATGCACCATGGACTGATTGACTTCGGTCTTTATCCATGGCCCAAGTATGCATAAGACTACTCTTGCTATCTTTGTCTTTGCCACCGCAAGGAAGCCATCTGAATGCCATAAAGGCGCCCTGCCCGTTCCCCAGGCACGCAGCATCTCTTATCTCGAGCGTATCAGCTGGTTGCGATTTCTAATCGCGGGCGCTACGATAGATAACTGGCGCCTTCTTCTGGCCCACGCTCTTTGGCGCCTCCGACTAACAGCTGGAATCACAGGCTGCACAGTCATGCTTGACATACTTATAGGAACAGCTAGCCCTTATCACTTGTGCCCTTCGAGACGGACGACCCACTCGCCGCTGTACATACTCTACGCCACCCACCATGTCGACAGATACCTCCGAGCTCGACAAGCTCCCTGCTACATCGCTTCAGGATGAGCGGGATCTCAGTCTCGACAAGAAAGAGTCTCATGGTGTAGACTCACATGTAGCGGAGGTGGAGTACTATTCAACTGGAGAAGGTATCCACATCACTGTCGGAGAGACGCCTAAGGAAGTGCGGGCGGTAGCGGTGGAAGTGGATGATGCCAGTGAGCCATGCGAGACTGTCAGAGCGTATGTACTTGGTACTGCTGTTGCCGTTGTTGGTACTGGTACGTCCACATCCTTCCTCTCTTCGCATGTCTGATACTGACCTGTGCCAGGTCTGAATGTCTGGTTCGGTGCCCGACAACCCGGTATCTACATCTCCCCTTTCCTCGCCCAGTTCTTCTCCCACCCTGCTGGTGTCGCCCTCGCCAAGATCCTCCCCAAGAAAGTCTTTCACATCGGCGGCAAGGCATGGTCCTTTAATCCCGGCCCTTGGACTGTTAAAGAACATGCTATCGTGACTATGATGGCTACCGTCTCTTTCCCAACTGCGACTGCTCTCGATATTGTCATCGCTGTACGACAGCCAGTGTTTTTCAACGACTCGGATCTTGGTAATAGCCAAGGTTTCCGGTGGCTTGTGATCTTGTCTACTCAGTTTTTGGGTCTATCTCTTGCCGGTTTCGCCCGAGAGTACCTTGTCTATCCATCTAATATGACTTGGCCCTTGAACCTTGCCAAAGTGAGCTCACTTCCTCCCTTTCACGCAAGAAAGCTGCTGACGCCCATTTAGCTCTCGCTTTTCAACGCGCTTCACAAACGCAAAGTCAACGAAGAAGGCGTCGTGCAAGTCGCCGAGCATCATTATGGAGAAGACCCCGCCGAGGCCGACCCTCCCGTCAATGGCTGGAAGATATCCATGTTCCGCTTCTGCCTGACTGCGACTATCGCTAGCTTTGTGTGGTTTTGGTTTACGTCGTTCATTTTCCCTTCTTTGACATACTTCAACTGGCCAACTTGGATTGCCCCAAACAACAAGAAGGTGATTTGCGACTTTGCTTGACTGTACGGCAATTGAGATGCTGATTGGGGGCAGCTCGCTATTATCATGGGAAGTATCACCGGCTTGGGACTCAACCCGATACCTACATTGTAAGCCTCACAATTGCGTTTGAGTCTCCTGAGCTGACGGTCTGCAGCGACTGGACAGTGAGCTACACAACGAGTACGAGAGCCCATCCATTATATTGACTTGTTGCAACAGTACATTAGCGGTGCCGGTCTCACCCCTCTCATCACCCCGTACGTCTCCCCAATATCCCCCAGCACCTCATTGACCCCAACAATCCAGCTGGTGGGCCACCCTTCAAACCCTGATCGGATCCATCATCGGCCTCCTCGTCATCATCGGCACCTACTGGTCAAACACCTGGTTCTCCAGCTACCTCCTTCCCAACTCGAACCAAGCTTTTGACAGGTTCGGCGCCTACTACAATGTTACCGCTGTACTCGCTGCCGACAAGACTCTCGATGTGGCAGCTTATGAGGCTTACTCGCCGATCTACTTTGGGGCGGGGTATAATTTGGTGTTGATTGCGTACTTTGCGAGTTATTCTGCTGTTTTAACGTATGCCATCCTCGAACATGGATCGCAGCTCAAGGTGAGTCCTTCAAAACTTTACCGCTTGTCATATACTGACCCATATCGAAGCACGGCCTCTTGACAGCCTACCAAAAGACCATGTCTCTCTTCCAACGCCGCTCAGCCCCCGAAGAATCCCACCACCGCCCGCAATACGACATCCACTACGCCATCATGCACAAATACAAAGAAGTGCCCCAATGGTGGTACATGCTCATCCTCGTCTTTTCGGTGGTAACGGGTATCGTCATGGTCGAGGTTTACAAGACGACGATGCCGGTTTGGGGCATCTTTTTGTGTCTTGTGCTGGCTTTTGTGTTTTTGATCCCGGGCGGGATTATTCAGGCGCTCAGTAATATGCAGGTGGGTTGATCTGCTCGATAAAGACGCTCTGAGGAGTTGCTGATGAAGTTATAGGTTTCTCTGGTCATTCTCGCTGAGATCATCCCCGGTGTCGCACTTCCAGGACGACCTTATGCCAACATGCTTTTCAAGCTTTACGGTACGTGCACGCCGTTGAGCTCGACTCAACTCCAATGCTGACTCTTGACATAGGCTGGGTCGCCCTGATCATGGCTCTCTTATACGTCCAAGACCAGAAGCTCGCGCACTATCTCCACATCCCACCTCGATCAACTTTTCGCGCTCAGATCTGGGGTGTGCTTATCAGCAGCATCGTCTCTATCGGAGTCATGTCGTGGCAGTTCAACGCTATTCCTGATTTGTGCGAACCTGGACAGAAGGATCTCATGACTTGCCCGTACTATGTAAGTGCAGCGCAGACGTAGTCGAGAAGAAGGATAGGAAGCTGACCACTGGTGATAGACTACGTTCTACTCGTCCGCGCTCATGTTTGGGGTTGTCGGTCCCAAGAGGATGTATGGTGCCCACGGGCTCTACAAATGGACCTTGTTTGCCTTTTTGGCAGGTGCGCTCGCTACAGCAGGCGCCTACGGTCTTAAGAAACTGTGGCCGAACAAGTACACCAAGTCTATCAATGTCCCTGTTATCATCTTTGGTAAGTTACGCTCTGCTCCTTCTCTCAGCCCTGATCTCGGCTGACCCTTATCCTAGGTATGATGTACTTTGCCCCGTACAACATCTCCTACGTCTGGGCCGGTGTCCCCCTCGCCTGGTTCTTCATGTCCCACGTCTACCGCCGCTTCCCAGCCTGGTGGGCCAAGTATGTCTACGTCATGTCTATCGGCGCTACCATCGGGTGCGCCGTCTGTGGGGTTGTTATTTTCTTCTGCGTGACGTATCCTGGGGGTGTTATGCCGGCTTGGTGGGGGAATACGGTCTATGCGGAGGGGTGTGATGCGCTTGGGTGTCCGTTGCTTGATTTGCCGGAAGTGGGATACTTTGGTCCTGGTGTAAGTGCTCTCGTGATCCATCTTACAGCTCGCTGACAAGGACTGTTTATCGTAGCCGGGAGAATATGTGTGAGGTGGGGCGCGAGCATCTGAGGGAACTTTGGGTGTTGAGCTGAGGGATTGTCTTGTTTTGGGTTGTCTTTTATTGTTGTTTCTTCCGTGTTTAGGTACTCGCACAGCTATCGCGCTATCGTGGTTGTCCTGCCATGCTAGATGGTTTGTTGGTAAGATTAATCTGATCATATATGTCGTTCGGGCTCATGCAACGAATACTTCTTAATCTGAGCAAAAGCTGCAAGGACCAGCCAACTTTTAACGCCCGATCGGATTTCGGCCTTGTCACCAGGAACCCCGTCGGCGCTGAGAGGCTTTTTGCCACTTTGGGACCCGCACCCATGTGGTTTGTGGATCACAACTCCTCTTCCTTTTCTTTCTTTCTCATCTGTGAAATCTCGTACTATACCCCCAGACATCTGCTCCCATGGACGTAAGTTACATGCCTTTCGGACACGGACTGTCCCTGACAAGCGCAGACTGAAACCAGTACGACACCAGATACTTGCAACTTGGGATCTTCCAAAAGAGCTAAGACTGGATGTATTACTTGTAGATTACGCAAAAAGGCAAGACACGAACCCTCCACTACATTGAAGCTTGCTAATACTTACTTCACAGAGATGCGATGAGACGAAACCAGCCTGCGCGACGTGCGAGAGATTGGGCATCGAGTGTTTGGGATACGGCGATAAGCGGCCAGATTGGCTGAGGGAGAAGGCAAACGCACGGGAGGCAAAGAAGCAAATGTGAGTACAGATCTCATGGGGCGTCTGGGGTGCGCTAGATTGACATCATTGGCACAGTAAAGAAGTGGTCATGTCTCGCCGTGCCAAAAAGGCAAAACTGGACGCGACTTTGGCTGTCAACGACCAGTCTGCAAGCAGTGACGAGCCATATGGTCACGACAGCTCAATACCTTCGCTCGACCTCCGGAACTCCGTTCTGGGAAATGTCAAGGCAGATGCTGTAGAGGGCAGCCAGGAAGCCACACGAAAACGCAAGCGTTCAAGACCACCGCCATCGCGCAACGCTCCACAAGAGACCGGTCAGAGCGAGATTGGTCTCACCTCAGACATACCCAGCACCTGGGACCTTGTCGAAAGCGCCTCCATGGTAGTTGATCCAACGTCCTACTTGGTAGCCACAGGTTCGACGTCCGACACTCTTGATCCATCCTTGCTAAAACCCGAGGAGCTCAATTTGCCGCAAGCATCGACCTCTTCTCTCACTCTCCCTTCTTCTGCCAATCATGAAGGTTTGGAGAACGAGGAGCTGGATGCTTTCTGGGCGAGTCTTCTCGACTCTGCAGAGACGTCTCTCTGGGACATTTCCAGCTTGGCCCAAGTCTCAAAAATCCGCACCCCCAGCCCCGTGCCGCCATTCCTCTACATCCCATCGCCCTCCACCGGTCCTCTCCCAGAAGATATGGGCAAAATGAAATACATTCATCACTATCTCAACATTGTCCTCCCTCTCCAATATCGCCTGCTCCCTATTTCGGTATCCATGAGCGAGCTTGTGGCCCCCTTGGCCTTGCGGGCGTCCGAGGTGTCTGAGAGCGTCACTTCGCTGGCGGCTTTGCACCTGGTCTCGAGGCGCAGCACCAACCGCTCGGTAGTAACGGCTGACGACTATGCTTCTCGCTTGATGGAAGTGCATAATGCAGATGAGAGAGGCCCAATGAGCTCGGCAAGTATTGACGAGATCGAAAACGACGATGCGCTCGTAGCCGTCTCTTCGCACCAAAAGTCGATGGAACGTCTCCGTTTCCTCTCTCCACAAGATCTGACTACCGAAGAAACCGTCCTCTGCGCCCTTTTCGCGATTTCATACCATCTTTTCTCTGGGGGGACGTCAAAGCGGTTGCCCGAGATCATTTCGATAAACCAGAGATGTCTTTCGGCTGCTCTTTCCATGTCGCACGAGTTTGTCGACCATGCCGCCACTCGGTGAGTCTCACTTTACTGTGCCGTCTGCACGTTACATCCTGTCCAGGCGCTGACCCCGCTCGTAGTTCGGCATTACCACCAAGGAGCCCGTGGTCGCGGTATCGTCCTCTGATACAGCACATGATCTGGATCGACGTCTTTGCCTCTGTAACCCAAGGGAAAGGGTCTCGCATCCTACCGACGTATCGCAAGATCTTGCGGTCTTTGCCGACGGACGTTTTGGCAGGTGATTCGAAACCGTCGATGCAGATGGATAAGGTGATGGGGTGTGATAGCACTACAGTACGTCCTTGCTCCTTTTCTCCGTTATATACGGCTTTCTCGCTAACAACATGCGCAGCTCTTGGCTTTTGCAGAAATAGCGGCGCTGGAAGAGTGGAAAGAGAACAATATTAAGGCTGGCTGTCTCTCTTATATCGAGCTCGTCGACCGCGCAGCCAGGATCCGACAGTTACTGGATGAGAGGGCGTGGAGGGAGGATCTTTTGCGTATGCCTGAACAGGGCGGAGGGCAAAAGGGCAAGGATGATAGACTTCGGTCTGTATTACGAGACATCTTTTTTGGTGCGGCAAAGGTGCTACTGGCGGTCGTCATCAACGGACCCTTTCCTCGTGGTGAGCCGGGTTTTGATACGTCGTTACCAGCTGACATGTCGGTCACAGTCCCTGAGGTCGCTCAAGCAGTCCAAGATACATCCGAAGCCCTCAGTCGACTCAACATCGAACACTCTGACCCCAATATCCACCGTGCCCTCGTCATGCCCATCACCATCGCCGGCTGCCACTGCCACACCCCCGCCCAACAGACCTTTTTCCGCACGTCGTTCGAGTGCTTGAGTGTGGAGGCGATGGCATTTGGGAACACGGGCTCTGCGCTGGAGTTAATGAAGGAGGTGTGGAGGCAGAGGTTGGTGAGCAGAGCGGATGAGAGGGTGTGTTGGAGAAAGACGATGGTGAAGCTGGGGTGGGAGAATGGTATCTTGTTGATCTAATGGTGCTTTCATTCGGTTCAGACAGCAGATGTCCCGACGTGGCTTTTGTATTGTAAGATTACGCTTATCATATTTGTTGTTGGTCTTGAGTCACTACTATAACTCGAATGAATGTACCAGTTGTCATGGTTTCATAGGCAGGGTTGTACCAGCGATGGCAGCATATAGAGCACATCAGTACAACACCAACAAAAATGCTTCCGGGCGCCATCGACAAATCAGCGTTATCTCTCGGCCCACCGACTGTCCCTGCAGGGTCTCTTTTTCAACTTTTTGCCAAAGAAAATTCCATTCCGTCCCTGAGCGTTGGTATCGTCCTCTCACCAAGGAGGCGCGCGTCAATCAAAACACAGCCAGCATTCTTCTTGATATGGCGCCACTCTTCAATGGCAGGAGGCGCCTTACGATCCTCGGTCACACGACTCGGCACTAGCAGCCCCGCCTTGCTCGCTATCTGATAAGAACACGGCCAGCGTCCACGCTGCTCCTATCCCACTTTACTCCCTCGGTTTCTCTCCCGACCACTTACCAGTACCAACTGTGACGAAATAGTAAAAGATGATGAGCCACCCAGCGAGTCAATTGCCTCACAGCAAAAGTGCCCCATCCCCATGCGGCACTTCCAAGATTGTCGCTGCCTCGAGCTTCACTGTCAAGCCCCAAGACTGGAAGAAGCCGACTGCGTCGACAATCCAATACCCACCTCCTCCTCAGACCGGTGGGGTCGTAGATACTATCTTTGGCATCAAAGTCAATGATCCCTGGAGAGCTTTGGAGGATCTCGAGTCTAAAGAGACCAAGGCTTTCGTAAAAGCCCAGAATGAGGTATGTGAGCTTCCCGCTTTACAACAATCATATTGACCTTGCGACATAGCTCTCCATTCCCCGACTCAGCAACCATCCCCTCCGAACACCCCTCGAAGCTGCAGTCGAAGCATGCTACAACCACGAGCAGATGAGCAGTCCTGAGCTCCAGGGCGATGGGTACTATTATTGGAGGTTCAATCCCGGCACTGCGCCTCGGGATGTCATTGTGAGGTCCAAAGACGTGTCCGGGCACTTCGGCAAATGTCCTGGAAACAATGGTCCAGAGGTGTTCTACGACCTGAATAAGGAGGAGAAAGTCTCTCTGTATGCCCACAGTTTCTCGCCCAGTGGCAGGCTTTGGTGTGCTGTTTTGCAATACTCCGGGTGGGCTATCAATCTTCTGACCAGTGTCGTGCATTGATACTGACCTTTGTTGTAGGAGCGACTGGCAAAGGCTTCGAATTATCGACACACGGACCAAAGAGGTACTCGAAAGAGATCTCGGTGGTTCCAAATTCACGTTCGGTGTAACCTGGATCGGCGAAATGGTGAGCAAAGTCTGATCGCTGTGCGGTACGTCAGAGCTGAGACTCTATCAGGGCTTCATCTACAAACGCTCCGTCGAATTTGATCCTTCCAGCGACAACTACGACGGCGTCGACGGATCCTTCGGCATGTTCTACCACGCCGTCGGCCAGCCCCAATCTTCCGACGTTCAGATATGGGGCCCTCCCGAAGGCGTTTTCCAGTATATCGGCAAAGCCAAAGTCATCTCGGCCAACGACAAGGCCGCCAGTGGGGAGCGGGCTTGGCTCACGCTTGATGTGTATCAAAACACGAGTCCTGAGACTGAGATGCTCGTGATTGAGCTCCCCGATGGTACCTCGAACCCTGTGGGCTCCGTCATATCAGAGCTGGTTCTCAAAGAGGCGAAATGGCTATCGAAAGGGTTCACTGGCGAGATGCATTGTAAGTAATCTTCTGCCTTTTCGGATTCACGGTGCTGATTGCTGCCCCAGATATTGGCTCCTTAACCTCCGGCCGACACCTCTTCACCTCCTTCACCGATGGTCACTCTACCGGCCGTGTTGTTGCCTTCGAAAGCGCTGAATGGGATGCTACCCCCATCGGCGGCAACATCCCTCTACATGAGGCTGTCCCGGTTAATCCCTCCGGCTATCAACTCCAAAACGCGCATCTCATCGGGGACCAAGTCATCGCCCTCATCTATCTCAAACATGCTTGCGCTTCTGTCGTTTTCGTCGACGCCCGCACCGGTGTACCTCTCGGTGCTGCCGACGCCGAAGGTACACACGGTGATGTTGTCGCTGAACCTGATACACATATCCCTGTCCCGGAAGAAGAGGTCAGCAAAGCGGCTGAGGGCACTGTGGTCATCCCCGAGCATGGCGCTATTACTTCCATCTCTTCCCGTCCGGATGCCTCCGACTTTTACTTTACCGTCGATACATGGGTCGCTCCCTCATACGTACTCCGAGGTGAAGTCATCAAGAACAAGGCTGGCTTGTGGGAGGTCGATATAAGTAATGTCAGCCCCGCCGATGACGCTGCGCCACACGAGACTTTGATCAGCTCTCAAGTCTTCTACGAGTCTCATGATGGTACAAAGATCCCAATGTTCATCTGCCACCCTCACGACCTCAACCTTTCCAAACCGCATCCGCTTCTTCTACATGCCTATGGCGGATTCTGTGCGCCTCTCCTGCCTCATTATGATCCCATGTTTGCTACTTTCATGCGCAACTTGCGAGGAATGTGAGTCTTCTCCCTCTATTCACACAATCATGGTGCTGACTCTGACTAGTGTGGCAATTGCCGGCATCCGCGGTGGTGGCGAATACGGAACCGCTTGGCATCAGGCTGCTATCGGCATCAAACGCTCTGTCGGCTGGAACGACTTTGCCTCTGCTGCCACTCACCTTCATTCTATCGGCCTTACTACTCCATCTCTGACAGCCATATATGGTAGCTCCAATGGTGGTCTGCTCACGTCTGCATCGACGATAAGACACCCAGAGCTGTTCAAGGTGGCGTTTGTGGATGTGGCGTTGACTGATCTTGTGAGGTATCATAAATTTGTAAGTCGCCTGTTCTTCTTTTCAATTAACCACTTCCGAAACTGATAGCGACATAGACGCTTGGACGAATGTGGATGGACGAGTACGGCTCTCCCGACGTAGAAAGCAATTTTCCAATCATCCACGCTACATCTCCTCTACACAACGTCAACCCTGACCCTTCCGTCGAATATCCAGCTATGCTCATAACGACTGGCGACAACGATACTCGTGTCGTCCCTGGACACTCCTTAAAGTTTATAGCTGAGCTTCAATGTAAGTCACTCCTTTTAACGAGGCATGGGAGCTGAAAGTTGACCACAATGATAGCTCGGAAGTCTCGCAACCTCGGTCCTATATTGGGGCGTATCTACGCGGATGCTGGCCATGAACGTGAGCACATAAGTTCTACCCTAAGGGGCTCGCTAACAGTATTTTAGTCGGGACAAAATCCACTGCAAAGAAGGTCGAGGAAGCTGTTGATCGACTTGTGTTTGCGCTCGACAATCTGGGATTCCAATAGATTTTTATAGTCTTTCAAAGCATAACTTATTACAAGTTGTTGCACTTGTATGTTGTTGCACTTGTAACTATTTGCGGGAACGTTGGATCCTTCTTCGAAAGCTTTATGTCATTTAGTGAGGACCATTAGCACGCACAGCGCATCTTCGACACCCGTCGGTCGATTGCCCAGACTGCATAGTTACTCAGAAGGTTTATTCTAATAGAGGTGTGGGTAGAATAAAGGAGATCGTAAGCCATCGGAGACCTGCTCATCGGCGAGGGAAGATTGTCGAGGGCCTTTTGTGCTCGCAGTGTCTGTCAAAAGTACCCTTCGGAGATGCATGTCGATATAAAAGCGCCAACACCACCATTCAACCCACAGCCACAATAATCACTTCTAGACGATATAGCACCGCATGAGCAGTAGCAACTTGTCTCGACAAGGCCGGCACACGGACGTGCCGCTCTCGACAGTCGCTGCCCATGAGGAGCCAGACGACTTGACGAAAGGAAAGACGATGTCACTCTCCACCTCTCTCAACCTCTAGGCCCCCAATGATCACACGTACAAGTACAGCTTATCCAGACCATATCCCGGGGAGTTTGCCCGATTTCCACCTGCCATTTGTACGGACAACCAGGGAAGATACGTCGTACTCGATTCGGTGTTGAAGGAGTGGTAGGTTCAGAACGAGCACTATGGAATAGTTTTCGGTAAGCACGTTGAAGGATGAGCCAGAATTTGCAGAGGCAGAGAGAAAGTATTGGGGGATATATGCGCGCAGCTGTGCGGTAGGAGTCAACGAAGGGACAGCGGGGGGTATCAAGATCTTCCACGAGGGCGAAAAAGTGGATGTTCATGTCAGAAGGAGGAGGCACCTACATCAGAACCCATTATCGACTCTGCCCCGGTAGATGGACCTCCAAGTTACGAACGTGGAAACCCCCTCGACCGGCACGGTTCGAGAGACCCACAAGGGGTACTCTCCCTCGCACCTTTCTAATCTTGTATGGGGAGAAGTGAAATCAAAGGCGGACGAGGAAGAGACGAATTTGCCGGAAGCGACGCGCGGGGCACGAGCTCAACTTGTAACACCCGAAGCTTTTGATGAAGGGTCCCTCACATTGCGGCCTACTGCTGCTGGTAGGCTTGCGTCCCGTGCAGCCAGAGTTGCCCAAGAATACGGATACCCTTCAGAGCCGGCAGCCTTGACGTTATTCAAGTTGTTGGCTAGTATGAGGGGCGTGGCGAGCTTCTGGGATACAATGTTTGGAAAAGATGATGATACCACTCAATAGGTGGGGGACCTGCTGCTTCCGGGGCTGCTGATCAAGTTTGAGTGCTCGAGAGGACGTCGGTGAGACAAAGCCACCGATAACGGAGATCGTGATTGATGCCGTCGTCAGATGTGATTCGGTTGGTAGTTGACAGATGTGAAGAGCTTGAGCCATGTGCCGTTGCTGGTAGTTATGTACCAGATGCATGCTCTGAAACCTGGACGGAAGATGATCTTAATTATGTGTATACGAAGAATTGCAAACCATCAGTCTTTGAAGCGCTAACATACCCTACATACTGCACTGTTCCATCTTCCTTCGGAAGCATCATCATCCTGCGAGGATCGAGCGGCTTGTGTTGAGCCAGAAGCATCATGTCAGCTATTATGACCATCACTCCCACACATGAAACCATTTCGTCGCCCGTCAGTCGATTGATCATGAGACCTCATGGGTACTCACACGATCTATTCAATAGAAGTGTCGATGGCATAAAGGAGATTCTGGGGCATCGAGGACCTGTCTATCGGTGTTGAAAGAATTGGCGTCTTTTGTGCTCGCCATCTTGGCCAAGAGTACCCTCCGGTGATGCATGTTGAGTACATAAGCATTGACAAGCGGCCCATGGTCACAATACACGCGTCAAGCAGATTTGATATCACAAAATGAGCAGCAGAGCCGGAGAGCCCACCAACTTTTCCCAGCAAGGTGGTCACACGGACGTACTTCTCTCGACATTTGCTCCTCTTGAAGAGCTTGACGACTTGACGAAAGGGAAAACAATATTACTTGCCACCTCTCTTAACCTTTCTGACCCCGGTGATCACACATACAAGTACACCTTGTCCCGGCCTTATCCCGAGGAGTTTGCGCAGCTGCCACCAGCCACTCGAGTCGACAACCAGCGTCTATACGTCGTTCTCGACTCGGTGTTGAAGAGCGGTAGATTGAAGAGGTGCACCATGGAAGAGTTCCCGATAAGCATGTTGAAGGATGAGCAGGAATTTGCAGAGGCAGAGAGGAGGTTTTGGGGGGTGTATGCGCGTAGCTGCGTGGGAGGAGTCAGCGAAGGGACTACGGGGAGTATCAGAATTTATCACGAGAGTGAGAAAGTGGATGATCAGCAGGAAGCATCTGCGACAGTACCTACGGTCGACTCTTCCCCGGTGGATGAGGACCTCCAAATCACAAGCCTGGGAGCTCCCTCGTCCGGCACGTTCCAAGATCGCTACGCAGGGTTCTCTCCCTCGCAGATTTCCAGCTATGTATGGGGAGAATTGAAGATGAAGGTCGAGGAAGAGGAGACGAATTTGCCGGAAGTCAAGCGCCGAGCACGAGCTCAACTTGTAACACCCGAAGTTTTCGACGAAGAGTTCCTCAGATTGAGACCTACTGCTCTTGGTAGGCTCGCGTCCCGTGCAACCGGGATTGACCAGGTGTACAGATATTCTTCTGAGCCAGCAGCCGTGACGCTGTTCAGATCGTTGGCTAGTATGAGGCCTGGGAGCGTCTTGAGCGGTGTGGCAAGCTTCTGGAATACCATGACTGGGAAAGATGAGCCCAATCACTCAGATACGCACCACCACCATGTCGATGAAAGCCCTCCCGACTGTCTTTTACCTATAGGAAAGCCTGATAACACCCACGCCCTTGAGTCAGAAGCTGTGCCGGGCCCATCTGAAGCGCGAACATCGCCGGAAAGTGCTGCTGCTCCCGGAGCTACTGACGATCCTGAAGCGGGTCGATGAGAAGATTGGTTGGTAGTCGACAGATGTAGAGAGCTTGAACGGTCTATAGGTGTTGATAGTTATCATACATGTCCTTATGATGCACGAGAGATGGAAACGCAACAAAAGTCAGAACTGCTCGGTTCCGAACTTTTGCGGCGACTGCCGCTTGCTCATCACCTCTTGCATTTCGACGACTTTTACGGTTTCACCATACAACTCCGACTTCTGCATAGGAATTGCCCAGCATGGCCAAAATAGCATCCGACATCGTGAGTCCCTCTGCCAACTCCTGCTATGCCTCTCTTGCTCTTCTGTCGCCGGCTGACCTCTTTTCAGCGACGCACCTTTCCCCGTACCGACGAGGTCGTCGTCTCTTACATTGCCGGCCTCGTCGACGATGAAGACGAAGAAGTGGAAGACATTGTCGACATGACCAAGGGGATGCTCTCTGGTGGTCCCTCGAGCGAGGACAACACCAAAAACCTCGACGAATTCATGAACCGGCTCCTCGAGTACCTCGACTCTCAGTCCACCAAACGTGTGCGCAAGTCTACCACCGCCACCAAGCTTGACAAAACTATCCACATGCGCTCTCAGGCCATGTCTGCGACTATCGCCATGTCGGGCAAGGTTGATCTCGAGTCCAACACCAAGGGACAGGCGTCTAGGGTCGACTTGGGCAAGCTGGCAAAGGCCGAGGCCAAGCTTCAAGCCAAGATCCAAAAGAGAGCAAAGAAGGACAACCTTTACCAGGGTTCCAAGCTTATCGAAATGCAAAACAAGCAGGAGAGCTACGAGGAGATGTTTATGAAGGTCAACCCTCTCGACGTGAGCGGGGCGGCCAAGGGCAAATCCAAGGACATCAATCTGCCGAGTATCGATGTGTCCTTTGGGAGCAACAGGATTTTGTCTGGTGCTCAGCTCACCATGGCTCACGGTCGACGATATGGGTACGTGAAAGGTCTTGTCCTGTACAAAGCTAATATAATGCAGTCTTATCGGTCGTAACGGTATCGGAAAATCTACTCTTTTGCGCCACCTCGCTCTCCGAGAAGTTCCCATCCCCACCCACATCTCTGTCCTCTATGTCGAGCAAGAAATTGCCGGTGATTCTACCAGCGCTCTTGAGTCCGTCCTCCAAGCCGATGTCTGGCGTCACAAGTACGTCACCGAAGAGCGGGACCTCAACATCAAAGTCGAGGCGCTCGAAAAGGAAGGGCTCCAAGGAGGTTTGTTGGGCGAGGACAAGGTCAGGATCGAGACAGAGAAGGAGGAGGCGTTGACGAGGCTCGGAGAGGTGCAAAAGACGTTGGTGGATATGGATGCGGAGACCGGACCTGCCAGGGCTGGTCAGCTGTTGAACGGTCTGGGTTTCTCGGACGAGGACCAGAAGAAGATGACTTCGGCGTTCTCGGGTGGTTGGAGAATGAGATTGGCTCTCGCCCGTGCTTTGTTTGTCAAGCCAGATGTGAGTGCCAACCCTAGTTACGAGACGGTGCTGACAATGTACAGCTCTTGATGTTGGACGAACCTTCCAATATGTTGGATTTGAACGCCATCGCTTGGCTGGAGGAGTATCTCCAGACCTGGCCTTCCACTATTCTCGTCGTCTCGCACGACAGAGCTTTCCTCGACGCTGTTGCTACCGATATTGTGCACCAGCACAACCAACGTCTCGACTACTACAAGGGCAACTTCTCGCAATTCTACGCGACTAAGACGGACAGGGCGAAGAACCAGAAGAAGGAGTACGAGACGCAGTTGACGTACAGGCAGCATTTGCAGGCGTACATCGACCGGTGGAGGTACAATGCCAACCGAGGTACGTTCTTTGATCATGATTGGAGCGTAGCTGACAAAGAGTAGCTGCCCAAGCTCAGTCCAAAATCAAGATTCTCGAAAAGCTCCCCGAGCTGGAGCCGCCCGAGGAAGACGATTCCGAGACTTTCAAATTTCCCGATCCCGAAAAGATCTCTCCCCCTTTGCTTCAGCTCGACGAAGCCACATTTGGTTACACGCCTGCCAAGCTCATCCTCCAAAACGTCAACATTGATGTTCAGTTGGACTCGCGTATTGCCGTTATCGGTCCCAACGGTGCTGGTAAATCCACCATGATCAAGCTCCTTACGGGCGATCTCCAGCCCATCACTGGCCGTGCTACACACAACTCGCGTTGTCGAATTGCATACTTTACGCAGCATTTTGTGAACCAGCTCGATATGACTGTCAGCCCTGTGGCGTTCTTGCAGGCCAAGTTCCCGGGCAAGACGGAGCAGGAGTATAGGAGTCATCTGGGATCATTCGGAATCACGGGGTTGACGGGGATGCAAAAGATCGATACGCTTTCTGGTGGTCAGAAGGCGAGAGTGGCGTTTGCGACGTTGTCAATGACAAAGCCTCACATCTTGCTGTTGGATGAAGTGAGTCATGCTTTGATCTGCGGGCCATGCTGACAATGTGTAGCCTTCTAACCACTTGGATATTGAAGGTATCGACGCCCTCATCGAAGCTATCAAGTCGTTCAAGGGTGGTGTCATCAGCATCTCGCACGACGAGCGATTCATCACCAACACGTCGAACCAGCTCTGGGTGTGTGCGGATGGAAAGGTTACCAAATTCTTGGGTGATGTGGAGTCGTACAAGAAGATTGTTACGGAGGAGTTGCAGGCCAAGCTTAGGCCTTAGAAGTATATTGATGCAGCTTGTTTCTCGTTAGCTGTGGTGTTCTATATGGTCACACGGTGGTCAAGCCAAGGCCAAACCAAGGCCATACCCAGGCGCAGATACATAAGGTAGCGAAGGATACGCGCATTATACATGTTTGGTGATGGGCGGCGCTCTGTCTACGCAATAGGGTTCGAACAACGGTATTTGCACATAGAGATAATAAGGTCGACATAACGCTACTTGTATGTACAATGTGTGTCATGGATGGATACATTGACCGTGATTTCGTGGATCCGGTCACCACACACCAAGGTCTGGCCTGCATTTCCATTGGCCCTTATGAGTGATAGTTGGGGTTCAGTATGGAATAACTTACGCATGTTCTTCCGGTCCCTGCCAATGGATTCTCCGACACACCTAGCAGATATTTGCCGTTGATGCCCGGCCGAAGCCACTCGGTCTGGCCGGTGGTAATTGTTGCTGTTGTCAAGCTTGTTGTGGACCACTTTGGACGCTGGTCATTTTCGCGATAGAATGCTATGTATGAACCTTTTTTTTTTGCGGCATACTGTTTGTGGAAGAAGCCAGAATGATATTTGGGAGAACGAGGTCGTCAGTCTCGTTAGTTTCGTCTTGAAGAAGAGACATGGACGACCTGGGATGAAAGTGAGCAAGAGGCCCAAAGGATGAGGGACAGACACTAGCCATGTCCACAAAACATCGCAATCCACACTCCAAAGCTGACCCCGTCAGACTCTGCGATGAGCTGAATTTACTCTGCAATGCCAAAGTACCGCAGCCGTGATACTCGCGGTTCTTCTCGGTCATGGGGTTATTGACGTAATGCCTTCCAAACAGCGAGAAGGTCGTCGCAGCGTCATAGGCTTTGTTGAACGCTTTCCGGATGCAAGCCTCGTTCTCGACAGGCTGCAGGGGCCACAACCATGGGCTATCCATCATTTTTTTCGGGGGGGTGATGAGGCGTAAGAGCAGAGGAGGGAGATTGCTTCAGCTAGGGGCTTGTAAGCGACGAAGGTGAGTCGTTCGGTTTGCTAAAACTCACGACAGTTACCGGTTGAATCGACGATACGAGGAGCACTATCCGGTTTCAGTGAGGTGGTCTCGACCAAGCCACCGGACTCTGTCACGACAAGGCTGTATCGCGAGAAACCTGTAGGGCGGGCTAGGAGGGGAAACGGCGATATCTGCCGTGTGGAAGGAGTGGTGATGGGGCTTTGGCGCGCCTCGTGACCGACGTCTATAGTCTGTGGTGTCTGCTATATCACCTTACCTGGGTTTGAGGACCTCGGACGTGCATTGACAGGTCGTTGAGGAGAAGAGGATAGTGTCCGCGCCGGTCTGGTTCTCTCCGTTGGGTCATCTCGTCAGACGCCTGCAAGAATCGCATGTTTGACGAGGTAGTGCTCGGACGTCGGAGCTTCCTGAAGGTTCTTGAAGCATCAAGAGAGCGAGCCCAAGCACGTCACGGCATGCAAGCTCGGCGAAGGATTGTCAGCCTTCTGACTCTACGCGCGCAGGTAAACGACGTACCGCTAGACGCTGGGGACGGGGGATTACCTGCGCGGCGAAAGCCAAAAAGCGGAAATGACATACTGGCGAGCAGATAAGAAAATGAAAGAGAAAGAGTCGTATGCAAGGAAGGGGCTCAAGAGCGTGATTGATGGGACGAATTGGAACATGGCCGACGAGCTCAACAGATCAAACATCATAGGGTAGCAAAATAGTGTCAAATATCACAAAACAGCGTAATTCAGAGGAAGAATGCAAGGCTCATATTATGTAATCTAATTACGTAACTTGGTTACCTTGAAGTCGTGCGATCGAAACGCACCGCTGTTATTGATTTTTTTTTTTACTTCTGTCTTACTTCTTAACATTAACTTGGATTTTCATCAGACGAGTCTTACAGCGCCAGCCAACGACCTGTTATCCTTTTTGCTGTGATTCGATTCTAACCTTTCTGACATTCATGGATAACCACCAAGCAGGGGTATCAGGGGCTACTAAATTCATATTTCTGACTACTTTGTTGCGTGCAGAAGGTCCGGACGTTGTATGATCCCAGCACCTTCAACCTTTATAATGTTCCGTGGATCGCAGTGGTCACTTAGTAAAGATTGTCCGCTAGGTGGATGTACATAATAGAGTCCATGAAACTACAGATTCAGAATGTGACATGCGTCTTTGACAGGTTCTGACTCCGATACAGATACAGCGTACTCCTTCAACATGAGCGGCGCTCGGTATGATATAATAAGAATGAGCGACATACGTTCTCTTTGCTTGGTATAAAAGGTGTTTTGCGTCCATCTGGCTCGTTGTCCGATCATCGCCTCTATCTACATGGATACTTTAACAACACTATGCCTTTTGTGTGGGTATATAAGAGAAAGATGACAGTCCTTGTCGTGCGTTTCGTAACTGGAAAAAGGGAATGTCAAAGGTCATGAAAGGAAAGTGTGAGTCACAGAAGAAAGAGAAGGAAGGTAGGACACGAGAGACAGAAAATCGAGCGCGACACGAAAGGCCGAAAGATCCGAGCGCGGCATCTGCAGGTCGTATAGGTGTTTTCGGATGGTTGAGGACAATGGTGAAGGTCGATCCTAACTTTGGCAGGGGAAACGCTTTGCCGACAGTCAGCTAAGTGCAAGTTGCAACACACCGCAACTTACGATTAACGAGAAGCAGCAGCCTTCCTCTTACCACCCCCGAGTAAACTCTCTCCCCTCCTATGCCCAGTCCCTCCATCTCTCCTCGAATCACCGACCTCCCTCTTCATCTTTTTCGATACCACTGGACCAGAGAGAGCGTTGGGGTCTTTTTCGCTCAAGGTAGTCCGCGTTTTGCCCCTTCGGTCCTTGACGCGATCCACGATGGTGTAGGTGTAAGCCGCGATGGGAATGGGTACGACAGGTTTTGATGTTGGGGCTGGGGTAAGTGGGAGGGCGGGCTTGGGGCTACTGGGTATATCGGGCTCCGGAGCTGGGATGTCCAATGAAAGAGTGCCGGTGTGGGGGACAGAGCTGGAGATGCCGAGCTGGTGATGGTCGACTTGCTTCTTGATACACATCCGAACCGCTTTCTTCGCTCCAACCCAGGTACCCTTCGAGGGCTCGTCCTCTCCCATACTCTCATACATCTCCCTCACCAGCTTCCCGGCCTCGCCTCCCCCTACCGCTCTCAGATACCTCTCCACCACCTCTTCCTCGAGGATGAAGAGACCGGCGTCTCTTGCTTCGATGACCAGCAGGTTGAAAGTCTCCCACAGCTTGAAGATGTCGCGAAGAGAAGCTTGAGGTGGGAGGCATGTCGAGCGGAGGCGGTAGATGATGTGCGATTGGCGCTCGATAGGAGAAGGGAGGTATTCCGCCTCGAGCGTCTCCCAGATATCTTTGGTGCTCCACATATTTCCCATCCCCTCCCACATTTCCGGGGAGAACGTCTTTCTGAACACCTTTCTGAGCGCCCTCTCGCACCTCGCCCACTCGGTCCACTCGAGAAACTGCTCTTCCGATAGTCGCAGGCCGGTAACGCTCATCATCGCGCAGGGCGGATGATCTCCGGCAAACTGGCCCCAGGGGCGAAACAGAGCCACCTCGACCAAGTGTACGAGCGATGAGGATGCCTTGCGGTAGGGCTCGGGAGCGGGAGAGGGGTAGATGTGGTAGAAAAGAGTTGGAGAGTGGGCGGCGAGATATGAGAGGAGCTGACGGCGGTAGGTGATGAAGCTTGTCGAGGTGAGGGGCTCGGGGACGGGGACGGCAGGGGCAGGGGCGGAGTCCGACATGATGCTGGGAGCTCGACGAAAGTGAGATAGAGCGCCAAAGAGAAGAAAGAAAGACGAGGATGGAATTGGCGGTTGACGTGTGTTTGGCAGAAATGGAGGCACGCGCTAGAGTACAGTGAGGAGGAGTGGTGGCTCAGCGATCCACGTCGCGAAACGTTCGCCTAATGCATGGACGAAAACCATCATTACAGAGAAGTCCATACCATGGCTGCATATATCATAATGTATCCAAGTCTCCTCGTCTTTGAACAATGTCTACTATCCGCCACGATGACGAGAGGTTCTCATACAAAGCCCCACATCACTTTTGCCCTCTCCTGCCAGCCCCCCTCCCATCCACTCCCGTCAGGTACATCACTCCACTCCCTATTCTCACCCGTCATGCTCTGCAACATCTTCTTGTACCAGGCCAAGACAGCCTCAAATCGTCCTCCCTCAGTTTGTAGCGGACGCTCAATTTTGCCTGGTTCGATACGAGGAACAACGTGGAGCAGCTCGGCCAGATACTGCAAGAGAGATGGCGAATAGGTGGGCGGAGATGATGAGAGGGTGAGGCGGGCAAGGATGAATAGAGGCTGGAGAGCGAATAGGGCGTAGTGGCGGGGACGGGTGCGCTTGAGTTCGCGGACAAACAACGTTTCTGCGGTAGGGTGCTTGGCGCACCACTTGTCAAAAAACTCGTCGGCATACTTTTTGGCGCCTGCCTCGGACTCTGTCACGGATAAATGCGATGCGACCTGCTTGACCATCAGCCCTATATATTTGCCAACCTGTGGACTTACAATAGCATGGTACCAGATCGTCTTGTTATCGTCATAGCCCCTGATCTGCTCACCTTGTTCAGACACCTTCATCCATTCTACTTGTGCTCCAAGCCACTCTCGCATATCATGTACCAAGTCCTGATCGATCATGGGCGAGATCATCACAAGTGATTGAGACACGAAAATGAGGTATCGAATCTGGACAAACCAATCAGCTTCGATTGTACCTGTTGAGCATTGGCACTCACAGCAATCTCAAAAGCATAGTCTCCCTTCAAAGGCTTCCACCCGGGATTGCACTGACTATACCAGACCTCTGGCACCATCCTTGTCTCCTCGTCCACAAAAAAGACTCGCAAAAGTCTCTCTAAATGCTCCAGACACTGTGCTTTGAGGGGTTTCCCGGCGTCGTCGACTTCATCTCCAAGATGAAGGGCAGAGAGAGCGAGGATGTGGACGCTGGTGGACATGTTTTGGAGTTGGGTCTGACCACCGGGAAGATCGCAGTACGGGTTCCGCTGGCCATCTCGGTGCTCTAATACATCATCAAAGATCAGTGACGTCCCCAGGCAGAAGACGCACTCACCCCAAACGCCAGGCTCGACCTCCCAATAGTACGGCTTCAAAGTAAACAGATGGTTTTTTCCCTCCGGGCAGAGTAGCTTTGAGAATGTGACAGAGTAGGTCTCATCGTTATTGAGGATGGTCTTGGCGAGTGGAAGAAGGCTTTGCAGTGCTGCCGGGGATGGGGTCGATGATGGCTGAGGTGTAAGGATCGCCGAGGGCTGGAATGGGACCGGGAGGGACATTTTGGTATGGCACGTAATAGCAGAAAGAAAGATCGTAGCAGAGAAATGACCCAGAAGGCGTGCTTATGGACCGTGAGCTGTGATGTTTGATACTCCCTTTCAGCCCTGTGTGCGCCGTTGAGGCCGTCAAAGGCAGCACCTTGTTTTCCAAGGACAAAGGAGGCAAGCCATCAGCGGTATATGCCTTTTGATCCAGAGTCCAGAGGGACTGATGACATTGAGCAAAAAGAACAAAAACGACGGCACCCGGGATTCCCAGGTGGTCCCCCACCCTGGTACTAACCGAGCGCTCTCCTAGTTGACTTCGCGGATCAGACGGGACGCGGTACTTTGAGGAGGCTATGGCCGTCGATGTAAGCTTGAGCGCTTTGCCATTCTAAGTCTGAACTACCGACTTCAAAGAGTGTGCAGCATACCCGCAAGACTGCTGCATATGCCTGATTTTTTGGTGAACATAGGTGAGTATACTGTGGTCTTTGGGACCTGAAAGGAGGTCGAGTGAGCTTGTAACTACTCGAGAGGTGCAAACGCGATGGCAGCAATGGCCGAGAAGACGGCCTGACGCATTCAATTCATCTTTGCGTCATGATACTAACCAATCGCTAAAACCTTGCCATACGGTGGTGGGGCGGCGTGCATGTAGCAGCGTCTTACATGTACTACAAGAACCATCAGCATGGAACAACATATTCCAAAAGACGACTTACCCAAGCAACCTTGTTGAACTCGGGGTTGGCCTCGAATCGCTTGGAGCTTCGGATGGCATCGAAAGTCATCTGCTAAATCTTGGAACCAGAAGTGGTCGAAGGGATGGTGGCAGTGTCAGACTCATCGTCAGAGATGATCTGCCTGATCTCTCGGCGACAAAGTCGGCATAGTAGGTGACAGGGACCATCTGTGGACATGTCAGCGTCATCGACCGTAGCTATGGACGAAACTTACAGATACGGATCGAGTCACTCGGGCGAAAGAGTAACAGAGGGTGCTGACGTCACGGGGACGGGCACGTGGGAGGAGAAAATCTTACTTGGAGTCCTTTTCTTGACGACATGGTTGATCTCAATATCGTAGTGGCTAAGAAGATCCATCAGCTCTAACTCGCGCATTTGGATGTCAAACTCACTTGACAGAGAGACTCTGGTTCTTGAAACGCGCCATGTACATGTTCGCGTTGACTTTGATCTCCTTACCAGCAGCACCGTAGCCTAGCATGGAGAGCCATACCCGGAACTGCCCGCGGTCGTAAAGACCAAACGGGCGCACGAGTCAAGAACTCACCAGGTCGAGGAGGACATCCTGTGAAATACGCGCGCATGAGAGGCCGAGGAAGTAGGAAGGACAAGGTAGAGGCAGAGGTAGAGGTAGAGGGAAAGGCAGGTGATTAGGACGATTGGCTCCTGCTATCGTGCTTATTGTATCTAGTGTATTCGTTGAAAACGGTGCTGGACCAGGTTGGTTTTGCGCGACAAGTGCCATAATGCGCCTGGCGTCGACTTACCGTCAAGAGTCTCCTGCATACCCTTGGGCGCGCCGATGCTCAGGTTGGCGAAGGCCGAGGCGATGTCGCCCTGGGGCTATGGTATGGGTCAGCTGAGGATCCATGAGGGGTGGAAGGAGTAGGTGACGGGGTGCCGGTTGACGTGTATCGGGGGCGGGTAGGATTTACAGCGAGTTTGGGAGCCATGCTTGTCTATGAGGAGTGCAGGAGCGCGAGCTGCAGAGGGGCTTTGGAGCGGGTGGTGGCTGGGATGGTAGAGATGTGGATTCAGAACGGAGATAAAATTGGTACACTGTTGGGGGGACACAGGGCTGATCTGTATGATGGCGGTTAGCAGCAATTTGAAGGCGAAAGGAGGTGCTGAGTGTCCGGCGGGAGGGCCCTCGTTTGCAGGAGAGGGCGCAGAGAGATTATTCTGACCCGCCTGAGAGACGATGAGCCCCGCCGTGGGGGGACTGGTGGATATATGGGACCCGGGAAGGCAAGGGGCTGGGAGAGGCGGAGGGCGGGAAAGTGTGAAAGAGACGAGGGAAGTGTATCGCTTCCCTCATTCGCGCCAGACCCCCACTGACGGGCGGAATTCTTCCGACAATGTCCTTTCCCCCGCGCCGATCGTAGCTGTTGGCACGTTTGATGGTAGCAGAGGACACGCGTGGCGGAAGACAGGTTGAGTGATCATTGGCGTTGGTCTATCGCTATATGGTCATCAAGAGCGCCTTCTTCCCATACTTTATGGCAGTAACGGCCGAGTAAATCTGGACGAGGTGGAGCAAAAGTTGTAAATAAACACTACAGATGCATGGGAGCAAGGACCAATACAGTCTACCCCGAAATTTTCGTCTCACGAGATCCCTTGACCACCCAATGATTTCTCTTGAACAGTTACACTTCCCACCTCCCATACGCCCCCTCACTCCCCCGGGTATATCTCGTCCACTGACTAGCGGGCCTGCTCCCCTCTATCGGGCTGTTCGGGTCCAACTCGATGAAAAAGTTGGGTGACGCCTCTTCCTCCTCTACTTCTTGCCTCTCTGCTTCTCCTGCGGCATCCCCTTGGGGGCGGTGCGGTAACGCAATGCCTTCTTCCACGTCTCTCACTTGTGTCTGCGCCGATTCTCCGCTCTGCTGGCGAGAGTCCGAAGGAAGCGCTCGAGCGAGGGAGAGGGGCGACCGCGTGACCATCGCCGTAACAGGCGACTTCGCAGGCACACTCGATGCCGGCATTTTATCCCCTCCATCCCCTTCCTTCTCTCCCCCCTTATTCCTTCCCCGTCGACTAGCAAACCGTCTCGAAAACCCCCTCTCCAGCCCAGGGAAGATCCCGCTATCCGGCCTCGCCGCCGTCCAAGGGACAGCAGGCGTCTGCGGCTCAGATTCTCCATCACCCCCTGTTCTACTGAGGTGCGGCATGGAAGGGGCCGTGGGCGGGACAAAGATGATGCCGGAGAAGAATGACCGCAGGGTCTTGATAGACTTTATACTGGCGCCTCTTCGGAGAGGAGAAATTGGGGTATTGGGCTGGGGAGCGGTCTGGATCTGAGACTGAAGGGCGTCGACGGATGTTGAAGCATTGAGCGCGAGGGATGAACTCGAGTACAGTGCTCGCGGGTTAGGGTCTTCTACCCCGACGCTAGCGCCTTGCATAACGCTCTCCGTCCTGTACGAGCTCGGCACAGCATCCCTCGTAGGCCACAACCTCCCCACACTCCTCGCGGGCGCTGGCATCCTCACAGCCTGTTGCACATGCTCTCCCAGCCCCAAGCCGAGGGTGGACGGTGTCGAAAGGCCAGAGGACGCGGTAAGGGATGTAGATGCCGTGCGAGGGGGAGATGGGCGGGATGAGCGGCTGGAGGAGAATGGTGGTGGGGAGAGGGCGGGCTGGTACAAGTCCAGTCCTATGAAGTCGTGTCGGTCCAGCCTGTCGAGGGGACTCTGTCTACCCCCAACGCCCGAACTGGCAGATCTCTGAGACCCGCTCCTTGATCCTGTATACCCAGTCCCAGCAGAGAAAGACGCCGACCCCAGGCTGAAGACGGGCGAAGCGACCCATGGTCTCGCTCCTTTCAGCCAGCCGACAGCGCTCGGGCTGGCACCAGAGATGAGCGGGGGCGTGCTCATCCCGCTTGGAGTCCAGCTCCCATGAGAGCTTTGCATGTCCCCATAAGGCAACAGCTCTTCCCTCGAACCCGTCCGTGCCACGTTGGGCCCTT
This sequence comes from Cryptococcus sp. DSM 104548, assembly GCA_036426225.1. Classification (NCBI taxonomy): domain Eukaryota; kingdom Fungi; phylum Basidiomycota; class Tremellomycetes; order Tremellales; family Cryptococcaceae; genus Cryptococcus; species Cryptococcus maquisensis. Next base: position 946,142 of record CP144038.1, read on the forward strand.
CAGAGAGGTGTGATGGCGGAGGCTCGATAGGACCGCGGTAAGGCAGGTAATCCGAATAGACCGAGGTCGTTCCCAACCTCATCCCCGACGTACCCAAAGCTAGCGTACTCCTGCTTTTTTGAAGGAAGGCTTCGTCGTTCTGATCCCAAGGATCGAGCTCTTTGGAAGCGAGGGAGGTGAAATTCGAATACGTCGCAGCGGCATTCTTGCCATACCCCGCGAAAGGATATTCAGGCTTGTTGCGCGACCGTCTATGGACCATGAATACGTAGGACCCCGCTGCAAGGAGGATCAAGAGGGCCGAGACGCCCAAGATTACGCCAATGATGAGACCGAGATTGGTGGAAGATGAAGAGGAGGTTTGTGTGGACAGGAGGGCGTAGTCGATGATCAGAGGCCTGGTAGAAGTGGAAATTATAGTCAAGGTATGAGCGCCGGTGGAGAAGCCACTGCCCATGTAGAGTAGAGAAGAAAAAGACCTCCAAGAACCCTTTGAATTATGCGTTAGCCGCCTTTCCCACGCCCAAAGCCATGTCCGAGCAAGGACTCACACTTGCGTCAATCACGCCTTGCAACTCCCCATCCAACCTCACCTCCCCTTGCCCGCCACCTTCCAAAGCCATCCCATACACATACAACGCCTCTCCTTCAAAACTCAGTTCCACCTTTGACCCTGCGGAATGAGTGAAATGGGCAGTAGAGTTGTAAAGGTTCTCGAGATCACTGTCGGACAGAGTTGTATTGGAGGAGATTGAGGAATAAGAGGATGATGCGAAAGTCCATGAGGACGGAGGCGAGTAGACGAAAGAAGGGGATGTATCGTCGATAGTCAAGTTGTTCAAGCTATATCTGCATGAGCACTATACTCCCCCATCCCAAAGGACCTTTGAACTCACCCATCAGCGGAGTCAAGTTCCCCTCCCACACCCATAACCTCGAGCTGACCTTCTCCTTCCACTGCTCTCATTTCGACCTGATGAAGGCCAGTAGGAAGGTCTTGCACGACAAAATCTCCGTCGACGGAAGGACATGCCGCAGCCCAGGATGAGGCGTTGATCCTGTACTCCGCCGGACAGGGAAGGGAGGAATTGGAGGAGGAGAGGGAAAATGAGAGGGCTGATGCTGTTACGAAACATGAGCTTTTGGTCTTCTAACTGACAGTTGATTCATACCTGTGATATTGATCCCCACGCTAGCATCACCCGTGCCCAAATGGAATGTCTGGTCGTAACCGTCCCCTCGGGGGCTGTACGCCGCCACCCAGCTGGCTGACGAGTTGGAAGAGCTTGATGAGGATGAGGAAGAAGCGAGAGAGTAGGCGAAGACTGGGGAAGTGTCGGGGATGAAGAACTGAGTCGGCATGATGGTTCTTTGTGTTAGTGATGAGCGTTGATAAAGGGACAAGAACAGCTGTCAAAGGTGAAGACGTTGGAGAGACGAGTGAAGAGGGAGGAGCTGGTAAAGAGCGACTACAGTCGAGGTCAAAAAGCCTCTGAATGTTGAAAGACCAAAGAACCGATGAGATGAGAAAGACGAAACAACTCAAGATCAATTCCCATCACCAATCCAGCCTGTCAATCCTCTCAAGCTAGCCTCCACCCATCTACATTTCGAGAGAGGCGATAAACGATCCTTTGTCGCCCATTTCCTGATGGCTGGATTCGGCCGTGCACTTGGCGGATATCGCTTTCCTTTGACGCGAGAAGAGCTGTCAAAGTGCCTTTGGGCAGGTATGTCTGACCCTGTAAGGCGGACTGAGAGCAGGTTTTGACAATGGAGTTGGGCATGAGGAGGATGGAGGCGATACGGCGGTGGGACAGGCTATAGTGGAAAATCAGCTTTGGTGGTACGATAGGAGAGGAGTATTGGAGGTGCCGCTTACGATTGATTAATCTACACTTGTGGCAAAGGCAGACTCGGCCATTTATGCCTCTCATATTCTTCGACAAGAGAAGCTGACCAGACTCCGAAGCCGAGGGTGGAATGTCTTAATGACCGATTCATACAACATTGTATACTTCTGAAGAGACACCGAAGCTGCTAGATGAAGGGTATATGCCAAAGGGGACAGGGATGAAGACTGTGAGATGGTTGAGTGGATAAGATATTGGAGGGATATGCTATAGGACAAGGAGCAATCTCTGTGAGGGGATAAGAGATCTAGTCATCTAATCGTCCATCTTGCCCATGATGTCGTCTTCGTCCTCACTAAATTCTCCCATATCACTCATTTTGTCATCTTCATCCTCTTCATCATCCTCCTCCTCCGCATGGCCATTCCCATTGATATGCCCATTCGCCCCTGACCCAGATGTGCCGTTCGTCCCATTCGCCTTTGCTTTCGGCCGCGGTGACCCTTCGTCCTCGTCGTCCGAATCATCCTCTCCGGCGTCGTCCGCGTCTTGGGCTGAAGCGAATTGCTTGACGTAGGATTCGACTTTGCGAGCGTAGGCCTTGGGGTCGCGCATGAGGAGAGAGGCGGCTTCGCCGTTCAGAGGGTCGGCGGCGTTCGGGTAGCGAAGGAGTTGGGGAAGGAAGATTTCAAAGATGTTGATGAGTTCTGCAAAGTGTAAGCTCGAGAGTAGTCTTCAAGGCATCCTCCCTTACCAAACATGGGTGACCACGTTTGGTTGATCACATCCAGACAGACACTCCCACTCCTGTACCAAAGTCAGTTTTGCTCATATCGGTCGGCCGACGGTCATCTCACATCTCGTCAATGTTGGGATGGAAGATCTTGTTCATGAAGCCGATACTGGGCGACTTGTACGGAAACTGTTCCGGAAGCTCTACGTGGATCTTCCAGACACCACCTTCGAACGGAGCTACGCAGAAAGGTAAGCCGGGCACGGTGGTCCGGGTGGTCCGGGTGGCAAAATCTGCGACATGCGGTCTACATGTGGCGACAGGGCACTTACTTTCTGATGGCCCATGAAAGAGGACATAGAACTCGGACATCTTGTTGTTGACCAGAGTGACTTCATAGTCGGACATGAGGCTGTAGTTGTGCAACAGCGCGGCGCGAGGTGGCAAATGGGCAAATAGTCGTCAGCAGCGGTTCCTCCAGGAGCGCAGAGCTACACGAAGCGCCCAGGACAGTCGCAACTTACAGTTTCATGACATCTGTATCAACGCGACGCTTTGGGGAGCTATACCAGCGATTCCAAGGTCAGCCTGAGAAGGCGTGATAAGAGAGACCGGTCGGGCCCAGGTGGACTTGCCTCATTGTAGGATCTATATAACCAGATGTAGTGGGCGAAGTTGTGGGATGCCTCGTGAAGCGTCTCTGCCGTCTTGGGGAGCTCTGCGGACGTTGCTGCTGAACAAAAGACTTCTTGGAGATGCAGTCTAGACACTCCCGGCTCGCCATCATCCCTTGCGCAACTTCGTCAGTCACCCCTGTTATGTAACGCGTCGTACCTGCGGCGACCACCGCTGCCACACCTCCTTCGCCGTTTTTATTCCCGCCCTCCTCTTGCAGCTCAGCCAATACAGCAAGGAGCATTAGAGACCCCCTATATCCACCGCCATCCGCCCGCCATGTCTGCCTCCTCGTCCACCCACCCCCTCCTTCCCCCGCTCCCCTCCAGATCAATATCCAGCAAATTCTTCATCCCCTCCGCCCATGAGGAACACACTTTCCACGCCCACCCCGCCCTTGCGTCCGCTACCAAGGTGACGCTGCAGAGTGCTGGTGTTGGACTGTTAGTCAGTGCGGTTCAGAATGCTTTGCAAAAGTGAGTATTGGGAGGGGATTAAAGAGGTGGAAAGAGGAGGATCGGATCAAGGAGGGAGGCTGATAACCATCTAGCCACAACGCTGGTGCACTTGGTGTCTTTACCCGAACAGGAAGCACCATTACTCTCTTTGGTATGCTTCTTTCATCTATATTCATTGTCAGGTCACCAATCTCATGCCCTTGATCAGCTTCTATGGGTTTCTCATACTCCTACTTCACCTCTTTCACCGCCAACCAGCGTGAAACCGACGACGCCCTCAACGCTGCTGCCGGTGGATGTGCTGCCGGTTTCGTGGCCGGTGTGCAGCACAAGAGCTTGCCAGTAGCTGTCGGAGCTTGTGCGGGTATGGCGGCGCTTCTGGGGACTTTCAGTGCTGCTGGTGGAGTGAGTCTTGTCTTTTGGCGCGTTGCGCGCGATGGGATGGTCATGTTTGAAATGTCAAAGCTAACCCCTAATCAGTCTTTCACTGGAACAGACCGAAAATGGCTTCCCCGCCCGCAAAGAGAAGAGATCCGACAAGCATTTTTCAAAAAGCAGACCGCTGGTGCCGAGGCCGAGGAGGAAGAATAGACGAGTTGTGTCGAGACGATGGGGTGGAATGCGATGGCGTGCCGACATGATGGCATCGGGGACGATGGAGGATGGGTCAGGGGTAAGGACTAGATACACATTCTGGCATGGATTGTCTGTACTCATATGCCAGACGTCGGAATCGGGTAGGATGGTGAATCAGAGCGGTGTCTTTGTACACCACCGCGCCACAAAGCTACGTCAGTCTGTGGATGTCCCTGCCTTGGCGTCGCAGTTACGATTTTGGAACTGCATTGGAATATTACATTGATGTTCAAACAAGTCACAAGGCCAATATCTCATATATACAAGCTATAGACAATCGTCATTGAACACGTCAAGAGCAGGAACTAGTAGCAGAACGAGTGGTGCTTTCCGGTAAGGTGACGACGCGTTCAGTAGTATCTACATGTCCGTTAGTCATTGACCACCGATGTGCAACTCAATGAAGGGAGCACACAGCTCATCCGGTCAGCCTGTCAGAAGGGCTCGAAGCTCATCAGCTAGATTGAGACCGCGTCAGCCTTTAGCAAAGAGCAACTCTGTCCCAATTGTAGACATACCTCGGCGATGTCCCGCCTTTGATCATGGATCGCTGATTCATCTTCAATAATCAAATCAGAGAGCATATCGTATGAACCCATGCTGTATACTATTGGGGGTGCAAGGGCAGCTTTGTCTTTGTGTCTCACGGTAGAGATTATTGAAGACGTGGAAAGCAGATGATGCCACTACGGTAGAAGACTAGCTCCTCCCACATCATATCCATCTGCGGATTCCCGCCTGTAAATTATCCCTTCGTCACTGCGTAGTGCAACTTGGAAGTCTGCCACGTGGTAGTCGTCACTTGCCTGTTCTTATCAGGTCGTCGTCATGTGTCCACCGACTGTTTCGCCACAGTGGTAAAACGATCCACAAGGATACATATAAACAGACTGCTATCATTGAACGGAAAGATTGGTCAAAATCGAAACCACGAAACCATGAATCTATCATATTACCACGACAACGGACAAATTCAAACGGAAAGACAACTCTATAAACACATGATGCGAATATATATCTCGAAACAAAGTCCTTTTATTATATGTGGATGTCCATGAAAGCCCGGGAGGGCACATGCCCCGTTCCCAATGTCCGTACGCCACTCCTCTCAGATCTACTCATTGCTCTCAGCAGCGCACTCCGCAGCCGCAACGGCAACAATAGACATGGCGTCGCTCATCTCCACGTCCATGCCCCAGAGCAGCTTGTCCCAGTCACGCCGTTCTCCATCTCCGGAAGACCCTGGGCGTCAGCCGCTACCTCGGGAAGCGGGGCGACCTCAGATGTGCTGCCGGAAGAAGGAGGGGTAAGGGGAGACAGGTAGACATTGAAGGAGAAGTCGGCAATGACGCCAGACGAGACGCTGGCAAAGGGAAGCTCGACAATGGGCTTGACTGGGGTGGTGCTTGGAGTGTGTAGAGCGAAAGGAGCGATGTTGGAGGGGGAGGGAGCAGCGGGCCACGCGGAAGCGCACATGTCACCCATTCCCATGTCCATACACCACTTCTCAAACCCCTGCTGGTACTCGATAGAGCCCGACGCACAACCGGTAGGAAGCGGGATAACGTGAGACGCGCCCATAGAAGGTGGGGTGGAAGGCGCGAACATGTTGAGGGATGAGCGGGAAGCGGTGGGGGTGATGACGTTCGCGGGGAGATCGAAGGTGGGCTTGACCGGAGTGGTCTGGGGAGTGTGGAGAGCGAAAAGCGCAATGTTGCTCGAAGCGGGAACAAACGCGGAAGCAGAGGCCTCGCCCATGACCATGTCCATGCCCCACATCTTCCAGTCCCCCTCGCCATCGACGCCGCCTTCGATACCGACACTAGCATCAACCGCAGGGAGCAGGATGGTCTTTGACGCACCCATAGCAAGTGGGGTAAGGGGTGCAAGGATGTACGCGGGGAAGGCGAGGGGAGCGGGAGTGTAAAAGTCGGCAGTGGGCTCGACGGCGGGCTTGGCCGGAGTGGCGATGGGAGTAAGGGGAGCAACAGAGGGCCTGCTGTTGGCGGTGCGAGAGGCGAGGGAAGGGGTGGATGGGGTGGCGACGAGCATACCGTCGCTCGAGGCGGTACGGCCCATAGCGACAAGCTCCCGGGACGCCTTCTTGGACCCTCGCTTGCCGTCGGCGACGTCGTAGTGGCACTCGACACCGTCTTTGTGGCAGCGGATGCAAGTGTTGAAATCGTCTCGGTCGCACTGCAGAGTTGAGTTAATGGCTGAACGTGATGGAGTGGGATGGTGCTTACCTTCTTTCGTCGCTGCTTGCAGCGCTCGCACGAGATGCTCTTCCGAGTGTACCCCCCCCGCATGCTTCTTCTTCGGGGTCAAATCCTCACCGGCACTCGCCTTGGCGCTGTTGGTCTTGGTGGCGTGGGCGGAAGACTAGCCTTGGGCTTGTCCTTTTCGCCAGACTTGTCGGGCTGGGGGCTGCTGGTCCCAGTGGTGATGCTGGCAAAGAGCTGGAGACCGAGGCCGTTCTCGACGGCGGTGGTGTGGGTGTAGGCGGGGACAAGAGAGGGAGAGGGAGGGGCGGAGAAGAGAGGAGACTTGATGGATTCGAAGGGCGAAAGGCCGGTAGGTGGGAGAGGGGTAAAAGGACTCGATGCAGGCAGACATCCTGGGATGCGGGATGGGTTGGGTTGATTGGTAGGGTGTGGGTTGAGTGAAATTGGCAGCGAGTTCTGGGGTTTTCTCACTATGAATGAGAGTGGGTTTGTGTAGAAAAGAAAGATAAATGGGGGGATGGGAATTCTCTGTTCTTGTACGTCACAAGGTCCTGGCGGTCAAGAAGGCATCGCCTCGGTGCGAAAACTCGCACGCAAACTTTGGCGCTGGTTTGTGGCTGATTTCTTGTGCATCTACCTGTCGATGAGTATCATGTTATTCACCATCATGCGAGGAATGTCTGTGGCCGTATGCTCGTGGAATCCTCATGCTGGTACGAGGAATACAGCAGAAGTTCTAAAGAGGGACCAATCCGGGAAACCAAAAATGCAAGAGATCTCACGCGCGCTCGTAATTTGGTTCTAGTCTACTTTTATCGATGGAGTCTTATCGATTGTTCATCACGGTAAGAAAAAACCTTGCTCTACGTGATCTGAGGGCTCATTTACCGACTGGCCGACTGAAGCATTGCTTTTGGCTCTGTTGAAAAGCGATCATACTTGGAGCACGGAAGCCCGAGGGCCATGGGCGGCCCTCGCCGTCGATGAGCCGCGAAGATCCACCACCGTCTTCAGAAAATGCAACTACTTGTGGCAGCATATGATTACTGTGCGGCGGATAGCACAAAGAAGATGATCCACGTCAGGTAGCCAGCACGCACCATAACACAGCAGAGCATGCTATGCCCGCCAGCGCTCTCCTCTGCAGCGACACTCCCTACTTGGACGCTCCAATGGTCTCCAATCGCCACAACAATCGTCTCAAGAAGACTCTTGAGGCTATTAGGACCAGATCGGTAGGATACAATCTGCTCTAGAAAGATGGCTGAGCTGACTTGCCGAAGGGTACAACGACTCCCATCACACGCCCTTCCACCCCCGAATCAAACCCTGTCTTTCCTCAAGAAATTCTCGAGCAGATCCTCGCAGAGTCGCATGATCACGATACTCTCCGGGCACTAGCACTCACCTGCAAGTCCCTCTCTCCCCTTGCTCTTGCACCATTATGGTACCGCGTCTCTGTCGGTCTCGAGTCCCGATCTCCAATGCGCACTCACTATCTCGGCCCCACCACCCGCGAGATCATCAGCCTCGGCTTGCTCAAACCTCCTACCCTCTCCAGCTTCTCTGCCGAGGTCCGCGGTCTCACGCGCATCATCGACTTCTACTTTCGCCACTTTGCTTGGGCACTTGCCCTATATCGGCGGGAGCACCGCTTCCTAGAGCTCTTCTCGCAAGTCAAGGTCATCCGTATACACCTCGACTCGTTATGCGGGCACATTTCCTCTGGCGGCACCCCTTTCAAGTACAAGAACGAAGATGCCGCGTATGAAAACTACGTCGGCCGTCTGCCCACCTGCGAGAAGGCCGTATTCATTGGGCCTTGCCATATGCCCTACTATGAACGGTGGTATGCGCACTGGAAAGAGCGGAAAGAGTACGAGTCCAAAGCCCCCAAAAAGCTCGTCTTGCTCCTCAAAGCCAACGAGCACCCCATATCCTTCAAATTCGGTTCTTTCCCGCACACCATCCTCTCGTCCGCCAACATTCCCACCTCCCGTCTCTCCGATATCACGATAATCTTTCACCAAGGTCCTCTCCGCTCTAAATCACTCAAGTCATTGACGGACGACCCGTGGCGCAAAGTCCGGGACGACCTGGTCGATGTCTTGAAGATGCTGCGGCGCAAGTACCCGAGGACGAGGGTAACGCTCGTGAATACGGGGTGCTTCAAGTTGACGTGGCTGGGGTTTGACCGGGGTGTGAAAGAGGGAGAGGTGCAGGAGAGGGTAAAGCAGGGGCTGAAGAAGGTGGGAATAGCGAAAGGGGTGCAATTGTTTGGGACTTTTGGAGGAGAGGTGGAGCGGAAAAGTCTAGAGAGTGAAGCGTCCTCGGCGTCGGCTTCAGGCCTGTCTGGGTCTGAGAGATCTGAGACGACCCACGAACCGCCAAAGAAGAAACGGATGAACGTTGGAAAGCAGACGGAGCGGCTCGTCACACTGGACGAGTACTTGCGAACAGAAGATTGGGAAGGAGAGTTTGACGAGAAGGAAGTGGAGCCGTGGCTTCCCCGGTAGCATATAACATTGAAAATATTATCGAATTGTACAGTAGACTTATGTTGTTGACATGTAGGGACATTGGTGGTAGTGGGATTCACTCCAGAGTCACATGGGCTCGCGTTACTGTGGAATTCGCCGAGCTCAAAGGATTAGATGCAGATACGGGCAAGGTACAATCAGCGTGTCAACGCCCACGAACAGACTTAGAAGTGAGAACGTAGAATTTGCTTTATGGTTTGCATAATATTCAATGCATGGATCTTGGACAAAACTAGTGTTTTCTGGACGTGATGAGTCAACATATGGACCGACCTTAGTTGTCGGCCATGACCCAAGGCTAAATGACATTGTCAGTGATTCATCCTCGTCAACGGGCGCTGGCGATGCGGATAAGCTTACCCAGGCGATGGGCTGTATAACAAAGACGAACAGCGGTCAGCAATGGGTACCAAGAAGGAGTGTAGAGTCGACATACCTCGTAGTCGGAGAGCTCCTCCTGCGCGAACCAAAGACCAATCTCTTTGGTAGCAGACTCGAACGCGTCCTACGCGTCTCACATCAGCCTCATGTCTCACAGCTATAGTATTCAACGTACAGAAGCGTGGATAAGGTTCCTACCGACAGAGACGGCGTACTGTCCTCGGACGGATCCGGGGTCGGCATCCTGGGGGTTGGTGGCACCTACGATTCGGCGCTACCATCCCTACATTAGCTAGATCCTCAGCGAATTCAAGGATTGTAGACTTACACCCTGCTTAATGACGTCCTTGCCCTCCCAGACCATGGCGACGACGGGGGTACCGGAGGTGATGTACTTGACGAGGGAGCCGTAGAAGGGACGGGCAGAAAGGTCGGCGTAGTGCTCCTTGGCGAGGGCGGGGGAGGGGGTGAGGGACTTGATGCTGCGGATTGGATCAGCCACGTCCCAAGAGAAAGCAGAGGAGAGACAACATACGCGACAAGCTTGTAACCACGCTCTGCGCAAGAAAGTCGTTAGCTCGAGCTCCATCGTTCCTATCTTTAGGGGTTCAGCTACGTACCCTCGAATCGAGAGACGATCTATCGCAAAGCATCAGTCTGTCATTCCCATTCCGAGATATTCTTGAGAGCTCACCTTGCCGACAAGCTGCCTAGAGACACCATCAGGCTTGATCTAGCGTTCCACGTCAGTATCGCTCCTCCAACTCCACGTCAAGATAACAGGCTTACCATGACAAAAGACCTCTCGGAGGCGGTGCCCTTCTCACCGGCGATAGTCTTGGGGCCCTCAAGGAGGACAGGAGTCCTGGTGCCTACGATACATCAGCTACCTATCTCCTTCGGCCCCTCAGACTTGGAGGGCGGACGTACTCTCGTAGATGGCGTACCCAGCAACGGCAGCACCGGCAGCGAGACCAGCACCGACGTTGGTCCTGGGGACAGCCCTGGTGGGAAGGGTGGAGAAAGCTCGGGCTTTGGAGTTGTTAGTGGGGATCCGTCTGGCACCGGGAACGACTTGCCAGAAGAGCGAGAAGCGGTTCGGAAGCCTGTGACGCTGTCAGCTCGAGCCACGGGAAATGAATAGGGGGTTGATACTGACCCTGTCGGAGAGTGTTGGAGAACATTGCAGCAATTGTCTGAGTGGGGAAGAACTGATGAAGAAGAAACAAGTCACGCATTGCGCAATTCAGTTTGGCTTGTCCTTGTCGGCGGTCCGGTGGAGGCCGTCTTCGTTAAATCCGAAACTTATGATCTCTCGCATTCTCCATCTCAGCATCACAGAACGAGCTGCGACAAGCCTCCCGAACAGTGAAGGCGAACAATGAGAAGGGCATGAGCTCCTCTTCACCTTGCTCGCCCAATTCTCTCTTCTCTGAGCTCTCAGATCCGCCGAGCGCTCCTGAACAGGCGACATGCGCTGCTGCCAGCCGAAGATGTCCGCCCATACCTGGGCTGTATGTCTTTCCAGGTCTGCTTCCCCACGATATCGCTCGTAAGACTGATCCTTGTTCTCCCTGAATGTCCACTGATTCCCTGTCAGAACAAGCTCTACAAGCTATTGGCGACGATGACCTGTTCCACGGCGGGGTCCGAGACCAAGTCATGCTCTTCGAACCTCCTTCCTCCCAAGCTACCACCAAATCTCTCCCATACTACGTGACATCACTCCTCTCCTCCATTCGCGACGTCGTATCGAATATGGTGTCGCCGGAAATCAGCACTGTTGTCTTCAAACAAGATCTCGCGAGGCAGGTGATCGTCAACCTCTACCCTCCCGGCCAAGGCATTTCCTCCCATGTCGATTTGCCCAATAGATACGCTGATGGTATAATCGGCTGTTCGCTCATTGGGGGATGCGTCATGACCTTCTCTGGACCCGTGACCGACTCCGACACTGATCGCGAGGTTCACCGGGTGTATCTCCCGCCTCGGTCTATCTATATCCTTTCGGGTGCTGCCAGGTGGGAGTGGGCTCATGGGATTGCAGGGACGCTGGAAGACGTAGTAGAGAGGGATTATGGGGAGGGCGAGGATACTCTGCTCCGAGACCTGAGAGTGAGCGTAACCTTTAGATGGATGAAGGACGGGGCGGATGTCCTGTCGTAGTGGACGCAGTGGTTTGGAACGCATGTACCACGATACCAAGCCCTTGTGCTCTGTATCATAACGATGGCATGTGTGACCACAGTCTGTCGCGGTAGGCATCTCGGTATGCATCACATCATCTTGAAACTGCTGCAACCAGGTTCTCAGAGCAGGTGAGCGTCGGTACTTTACAACTCAGCTACTGGCTATGGGGCGGCCTTGCCTTGTAGGTTCATCGTTGTCTGGCGCCGAGCGTGCAACTGTCCCGAAGGGCAGGCTTGGAGTGTCCTCCGCATCTTCGAAGGCAACTTTAACCTCTAAACCTCCCCTCCAGCTCTCTCAACCTTGCCTCAAGCCGCTCCACACCCTCCATTCCCACTTTTTCATCCTTCTTCGCTACAGCTCCGCCTCCACTCATCATCTCCAAGCTCTTCTCCAGACCTTCCATATCCCTCTGGTCATTCATATCCAACTCGAAGGCCTCTTGCCCCTCCCCATGCTCCTCTTCTTCATGCTGCTTTCTCTCCTCATCTTCGGGCAGTACAGCGTCCCGTCGGACGGACGAAAGATCGCGGATGAGCGTGCGAAGGTCCTCTACAAGGTCTGCAGGGGTGGAAGGGGACATGGAGGTGGCGAAGGCGAGAAGGGCAGCGGCTCGACCACGGAGTGAGCCAACGCGGCGAGAGAGAGGGACGGCCTGGGCGAACGCTTGGTCGAAGCCTTCTTGCAGAGTTACGAGTTTACCGTCAGTGATACCTTCTCTGTAACCTGCCTGCCAATCTATGAGCACAAGCTGCGAGAAATCCACAAAAAGAGAGACGCACGTCGGAGTAGACGGTAGAGATACGAGCGTACTCTTTATCCACGAGAGGGTCTTTGGCGCCTCCCTGGGTGGGAGGTTCGAGCCAGTCATCGTCGTCGATGATGTCGTGGGTGGTTGTTAGGGGGTAGGTCATCCTCTTGTATTATCGAGGGCTGTAGGAGCTGTTCAAATGCTTGAGTTGGAGAGCATGAACCAATTCAACAACAACAAATATTTCCATTACAAATATGCGAGCGGCAAATAGAAAATCACTCGTGATTTGTATTTACTACTTGTAATCTTGTAATCTACTGTTACGTATCCATTAGAGTGCCTGAGCCTTCATGTTCGCAGAATTTTTGAACTCGAGCCGTCTCCTGCGTCTCTTGCTTCACCACCCAAAAAGCATCTCCGAGATCCCTTTTCCCCTTCTCTCCTTCTCACCTCCCGCCACCCCCCGCTATCATGCTCCCCCGCCTCGCCCTTGCTAGGGCCCCCGTGTCCCTTCTCTCGAGGAGAGCCGTCCTCTCCAGGTCTGTTGTCCGCGCTCCTGTTCTCTCTAGAACTCTGCCTCAGGCGCAAAGCCTCGCAAGTGAGTCCATCAGTTCAAGAGTGAGATCAAGCATTGACACGCGATCAGGCATCCTCAACGCTAGGGGCTACTCTGTGGCTGCTCAGGCAAAGCCCGAGGACGATTTCTTCGTCTCCGAGGACGATACCCCTGTCCCTACTTCCATCCGACAACGCGAACAGGCTGCCCCCGAAGAGTCTGAGAAAGTAGATGACACCGTTTCCTTCGAGTCTCTCAAAGGTCGAATCAACCACGACACTCTCAAAGCTCTTACCGTCAAGCCCTTCAAGTTTGTCGCTATGAGCGAGGTGCAGAAGCGTGTCTTGGGACTGTTGCCCGAGCTGGCGGGAGGCAAGCTGAGGTCGAAGGCGAGGGAGGCTGCGGAGGAGGAAGGGCGGGAGCTGATTGATGAGACAAGATTAAGGGAAGATCTGTTGGTCAAGGCGAAGACTGGTACCGGAAAGACTGTCGTACGTATCTTCTGTCTTGCTCACCGACACCTCACTGACACTTTCACAGGCCTTCCTCGTTCCCGCCATCGATGCCCGTATCAACAAGCTTGAAGAGCTTTCTAAAGCTGTTCAAGAAGACGGGACGATCCCCGACAAGCACGCTCAAGGTCGAATCTACCGTGAAATCTCCCGCTCCCAGGCCGGCGCTCTCATCATCTCCCCTACCCGAGAGCTCGCTACTCAGATCGCCGTTGAAGCTCAGAAGCTTTGCACTTGGCATAAGGAGATGGAGGTCCACACCATGGTTGGTGGCGAGTCCAGGGTGAAGCAATTGCGTCACTTTTCTCGAAACAGGAAGGACATTGTTGTTGCCACTCCTGGTCGTTTGAGGGATCTGCTGAGTGAGAGCAATGTCAAGGAGGCTTTGTCCAAGGTCGACACTCTTGTCCTTGACGAAGCTGATACTCTTCTCGACATGGGTTTCTCGGCCGACCTCGAGTACATCATCGACCACCTCCCCAAAGACCGCCAGACTCTCTTCTTCTCCGCCACTGTCTCCAAGGAGATCAAGAACATTGCTCGCAAGTCTTTGCGACCGGGCCACAAAGTCATCGACTGTGTTCCCGAGAACGAGAGCAACACCCACCTCCACATTCCCCAGTACTGCACAGTCCTTCCCTCCGCTGCCGATCAGCTCCCCCATATCCTCCGCCTCATCTCCCACGACCAGCTCATCCATCCCAAAGATAGCAAAGTCGTCATCTTCCTCAACACCACCAAGCAGACCATGCTCACCTCCACGCTCGTAAAGCAACTCAAGGGATGTCTCCCCCAGAACACCTGGACTTATGAGATCCACTCCAAGCTCAGCCAGGGCCAGCGTACTCGCGCGTCCGACAAATTCAGGGCGGAGAAGGGTCCCAGTGTGCTCATCACCTCCGATGTGTCTGCGCGAGGTGTCGACTATCCCGGTGTCACCCGAGTCATTCAAGTCGGTATCCCCTCCAACTCTGCGCAGTACATTCACCGTGTTGGGCGTACCGGCCGAGCCGGCAAGGAAGGTCGAGGTGACATTGTCCTCCTCCCCTTTGAAGCTGGGTTTCTCAACCAGTTGAATGAAGTTCCCATCAAGGCTATCGAAAGCCGAGACCTTGCTACGGAAGTGCACGAACTCGCTTCTACCTCCCACCACGGCAACGCCGCCAAGCTTGCCGCCATCCCCGAACGCGTCTCCGAGCTCCTCCCTACACTCGACGCCGACGCTATTGAGGAAGTCTTCATGTCTATGCTCGGCTACTATGTCGGCAAGGGCACTCAGATCGGCATGCCCAGCCAAGGTATCTTGGAAGGTCTGAAGGAGTGGACGACAGAAGGTGCTGGCTTGGTAGAGCCGCCTTATGTGTCTGAGATGTTCTTGAAGAAATTGGGAATGGGCCCGAAGAAGGAGAAGAGGAGCTTTGGTGGCGGGGGAAGGGGTGGTGCTGGCGGCAGGGGCGGGCGATCATTCGGTGATCGAGGCTTCAAAGACCGAGGAGAGGGCAGCCGTGGTGGTTTCGGTAGCCGAAGCGGAGGCGGTGGCTTCGGCGGACGAGGCGGTGACAGAGGCGACAGAGGAGATCGAGGTGGTAGCCGTGGAGGGTTCGGTGGTGACCGTGGAGGATTTGGCGGACGAGGTGGCGACCGTGGCGGCGACAGACGGTCAAGAGACTACTAAGAAGGTTTCTTTCTCAATTGAACGCGGTCGAGATCTCTAACATACATACATTACACCCCTATACCATTCACTTTCCTCCAATATTCGTACTCTACTCATTATCTGATTACAATAGTACATTGTTGTATGATACGTATATGTTCGTTTTTACCACCATTCAAATGCATACTCTCACGATCATATGCGACACATAGGCGTAGTAGGCTGATTGCGTGGACAACTTCTTCCTCAAGAAGAAAGGAGAAAAAACAGAGATAGGATATTATTGAGACGTATGCGAAGGACGAAGATGAGGCAAGAAAGAAGAGGTTGGTGAGAGATCCAAGAAGAAAGGAGATGAGAGAGACGAGTAGGATTGCGCTCGTGGGGTTGGAACCATAGATCAGATAGAGTAGAGGTGAACTCTTGTCTCTTTTCACTCTTGAATCATGCCTGTCACAATGGGTATCATCTACTGTACATGTCGCTCGGCGTCACCACTCGCCAACGACTGCTTGCGTTCTGCTGCGTGTACACCATGTACATATGGCAGCCACAGCGGCAGAAGCCCCATCCCGACACCGCCATTCTTTCTGCTGATCGTACGATTGAAAGCTGGAACGGCCGCCGTACTTCCTTGTCTCATTGGCGACACCTAGGAATACATCGATTATGGGGTGTAACTCCGACGGCCTCCATGGCTTCCCAAGCCTCAACGAAGACCTCAGCTATATAAGGCATGAAACTTGGTCAGTTCTGCCTCGATCAAACAACAAAAAGTCAACACAACTCACGCCAGATCTCTGTCTTGCCTAGGCGCGAGATGACCTCGTATCGCACAGCATCGTCCAACTCCATGAGTGTCAGCATGCAGAAGTACGACAACAGCCCAGACCTCTGTCAAGAGGATATTGGTTCAGTTCCAGCGGCAGAGTAGGCGTGTCGATGGTGGACGAAGGGGAAGTTTTCCAAGGGGAGGAGCGTTGGAACTCCTCCCGGTAGCCTCTCGCGGCTTTGAGAACATCAATCAAGGTCAGAGCGGCCTCATTGGTCGAGTACTTCATGATGAGCGCCTCCACAATCGTGTAGAAATGCCCATCACCGCAATCGTCAATTATACGGTAGATACGATCAATGTTGCTGATATCTTTGATGGCACGCGACATTGACCAGGTCGTGAAGCCTTGTCCTGTAAGATGCACGGTTAGCGATAGAATTAACTAGAGATTCACATATGGTACCGAGAGGACCAGAAAGCGTTTCTTGCGTCGCCGCGCTCGGAAGAGTCTGATGCCCTTCATCAGAAGCGCGCTTGTAGCACCAGACAACTAAACATACATGAAGAGGCATTCCAGGTCCTGCAGTGTCATTTGCCTGACAGCAGGGGGTGGTTTGCTTCGAAACTTGGTGGGGATCCAGTAGAGGCTAAGCGATGCTGGAGTACGAATGACAACTGGACCGGTCCGATGGCGGAATAGCGAACAATAATGGGCACTGTGAGTTGGGGTACTTCGTTTGGTCAGAGGGACGGCGGCGAGACGCAGGATCATATGGAGGATTGCATGTTGTGAGACTGGACGTCAAGCGAGCTAGAATGCTGTTACAACGAACAAGATTATGTGAACGAGCCAGGGAGCGGTTTGTACTGAGTTGATTAGTGGCACTCCCATCTCCGGCGATGGCCGTACACGAGCCTTGGAACGTGATTAGTAGTATGTACGAGCTCACTAACGGGTTTGAAATGCTCTCGAGTCTCGTAGCATTACCCTCCAGTCACTCAAACACCACTCCATCAGCAACAGACCTTTGACATAGTACACAGAGACTGCAAAATCGCCGATTTGCTTGTTGAAGCAACGGGGGAACGGAAAGTTACGTAACACACTCTCGTCCCATACGCGCACCTGCCCACCTGCTGGCCAAATGAACCCGAATCTCATCTTCTCTTTCATTCGCATCTTATTTCTCAAACAACCCGCCATGTCTCTTTCCCCACCGACCCATGAATCGTACCTCGTCGTCGGAGGCTGCGGATTCCTTGGACGACACATCGTAGAACAGCTCTTGGCCCGAGGGGAGAGCCAGGTCTCTGTCTTTGATATCGTGCAGAGGCATTTCGACAGGTAGGTTCCGACGTGGCTCAGTGGCGCATAGGTCGTTAGATGGAATTAGAGCTGGATTGAAGCTGACCTATGGACAGCAATGTCACTTTCTTCATAGGCGATCTGTCCAAGCCCGAGGACGTCGAGAATGCTCTCATAAAAGTACGTCTCGCTCCTTGGCTGTTTCCATTGGATCAAGCTGATACGCTGTACTAGTCGCAAGCCACTGTCATCATTGACACCGCCTCCCCCACCCACGGTCTTGGTCGCGCCATCTACGAGCTTGTCAACATCACCGGTACCCGCACCCTTCTCGACGCTGCCCTCTCTCCTTCGTCCCTCGTCACCAAAATCGTCTACACCTCTTCCGGGGGCGTGATCTACTCGGGCAAGGAGGATATTTGCAACGCAGACGAGAGGATCAGCTACCCCGAGAAGGCGCTGGACCCATACAACGAGACCAAGGTCGCGGCGGAGAAGATGGTGCTTGAGGCGAACGGGCAAGAAAAGGCCGGTGGGGGAGTGCTCTCCACCTGTGCTATCCGTCCCGCCGGTATCTTTGGTCCTGGAGACAGGCAGATGATCTCTGGATTCTACGGTGTCGTAAAAAATTGCCAGACCAAATGGCAGATTGGCGACAACACCAATCTCGGCGACTTTACCTACGTCGGAAACGTCGCGCACGCCCATTTGCTCGCTGCCGACAAACTCACTACCGTCTACCCCTACTCTGCTCTGCGTGAACCCCTCGCGCCCATCAACTTGTCCCTCGGCTCCCACCGTGTGCCCACCTCGGCCGCCAAGCCTATCGGGCCCAATACCAACCCGTCCAAGGCCGACTTGCTCGCTGCCGAGCGGTTCGAGCAAGGTCTTATCGAAGAGTCTGATCTCAGGCCGGTATTGAGGAACAAGATGGACGCGTTCTACGAAGCCGCCAGTCTCGACGATATCGAGCACCCCGAAGCTGGTCTGCCCATTGCCGGCCAGGCCTACTTTATCACCAACGGCGAACCCATCTTCTTCTGGGACTTTGCCCGTACCATCTGGCGCCAGCTCGGCCATGTTCCTCCGTACACCATTGTCCTTGCCACTGCCCTCGGCCTCATCCTTGCTACCCTCGCTGAAGCGTTCTCCAAGCTGTCCGGCAAGGAGCCTGGGTTCACGAGGTTCAGGGTGTCTCAGGCAACACAGCAGAGGTTCTACGATATTGAGAAGGCTAGAAGGCTGTTGGGCTACAACCCTGTGGTGGGACTGGATGAGGGCATGAAGACTTGGACGACTTGGTACAGGGGAGAGCTGGACAAGCAGGCATTGGCCGGAGAGACGGAGAAGACAAAGTAAATCAGAATCGTCTTGGAGGTTCCAAGGTTGTTTGTTTCTCTTCATAGGCTTATATTTGAACGATCTGCATGTAATTATATGTTACGATACTATATGGTTTAGTGCATAGCACATAGATACACAGTTTTTCAGTGATTGTACTCAGTCATACTATACAAGTACATGTCGTCCCTATAGACCTTTAGAAACGCAAGCCATTCCTCTTCATCGGCGTCTGCGGGAGCAAGGATATCGAGCGCCGTTTAATCCCTTGATAGCTGCAGAAACGGGGTACTTGACTATGTCAAACGCAGCGGAGGCCGCTCGGCTGGCAAAATCTGGGGGCGGGCGGGGCGGCTTGGGGTTGAGAGATTCGGCTGGGAGTGCAGAATTGGGTGCGGAGTGGACAGCGATGGCGGGGATCGGAGTCAAGGGACGGGACGTTTCGGCGGCTTGCTGCAGTCTGGTTCATTTGGCGGGAGGCTGGCTGGGCAGGTCGGGGACTGCTGCAGTGCGGCGTGGCGGCATAGGCTGTCGTTCTCGAGGGCGAGGATAGGATGGACAAGAATGAGAGTGACTCAATGATACGTACGCCGTTGTTGGAAGAAGGATAGGAAGGCTTATGTAAGCAGTACGTTGAGCTTGTTTGTGGCAGAGAGGTACATGTATGCCGTATGTAGCATCAGGCTTGCCCTCTTCATGGCTGATATTCGGAGATTTTGCATTTGACTCTGTGGTACGATATCAACAAGATCTATTGTCTATAGCTATGTACAACTTGATTTTGCAAGAATTATAGTTGATCTAATTGTCTAGTAGTCGCTCTCACTATCAGAGCCATAGTCCCCACCGCCGAGCTCTCCCCACTTTTCAAGATCCCACCCTTCCACAGCAGCCGCCCCTTCTCCCGCCAGCCACTCTTCCAGTGTCCTGAACCTGACCCTTCTCAAACGATCCTTGACGTCCCCTTTGACACCTTCCGCATACCATTTGGTCTCTATCTTGCTCCTCACCCTATCCTGCATCACCTTGCCCGCCTTGCCGTTACGCATAGTATTCAGCCCCATATTGAGCAGCTCCCCATCCATCGTCTCTGTGCCCACAATCTCCACCTCCGTCCTGAACGGTACCGCCAAGCACGTCCCCGCCACATCATCCACCAACGACACAAACGACGTCGAGCTCCCATCCTTTCTCGCATTGTAGAATGCAATCTGCCATGGCCTGCCTATCTTTGGGGGAGAGTAGAACACTAGGACGAGGCGCTCGAGAGTGAGGAGTGTCTTTTTGTGGCGAAAGCAGTGCGAGTAGGGCTGATAGTCTTTGGCATCGTAGGAGAGGCCGGTGGGCATGACGATAGTCAGGTCTTGGCACGGGGGCAGCCTGGGAGAATGGGTCGTGTGGGTCGCAGGCGGGGAGGGGAGGGGGAGGGAAGTAAACGACTTGGGGAGAGAAGTGTTTCGAGTATGGCCGTTCTTGATCATCTTGGGGACGGGCGTCGTTGGCGGTGCGAGGGATGCCGCGCGGGCGTGGTGTTTGCCCATGGGAGGGAAGAACGAGTGGGCAGGGAGGAAAGAGTTGGCAGAGGCGCGATAGAGGGCAGAGACGTTGGAGGGATTGGCGTTGGGGACAAGCAGGAGGGGATCGTCTGCGAGGTGGTCGTCTTCGCCTTCGCCCTCGGTCACAGCGATCAAGGGCGTATGGGGCGAGGTGGTGCCCGCGGAGCCGCCCCCCGTCGACCCGGGAGTACCAGGGGTGCCGGGGGTATTGTAGTACTTGTGCGGGAAAGCCAGAGGCAGCACCGGCATGGGCGAGCGGGCACCAAGGATGACGAGCTTTTCGACGACTAGGTCGCGAAACATCGGGCACGTTGGTGGGTAGCGCGGACAGAATGTCATGTGGTAGTCGAAAGCCTCGGCGAGGACGATCTTCAGGCTGTCCAGCTTTGGCAGGAGATAGTTGACAGCCACAGGCGGGCAGCAAGGGGGGGACGGCTCGTCGTCGTCGTCGTCGTCCCCATGGCTCCATACGGTCACCTCTCTCACGTGCTTGAGCAGGCGATCCTTGAACCGCTTCCTTCCTCCGGCGACTTTGCCCGACGCAGCCTCATGGACGATCACTGATCCATTGAGCACATCCTGCATCGACTTGGGATGCAGCTCGAGTTCCAGGTAGAGCAAGTGGCCTGCAAGGTGGAAGACGAGGCGGGAGACGGTGAGGCATGCGAAGAGCGTGGGCGAGTCGCAGTAGGAGAGGATGCGTTTGAGAATGGGAGTGGGAAAGTGTCCGCTGGCATCCTTCCTCGATCGAATGTTGGCTGGGAAAAGAGGAGTTTATCAGTTGTAGCTCGAGATAGCACAAAAGCAGGCGTGCGTACCGGTGTGACGCAGTTCGAGCGACGTCTCTGGGTACAGCGACAAGGACGACTGGGGTCGCGGCAGAGATACGGTGAGGGCGGGAGGGGTCAGGCCTCCCGAGTGCTTCTTACCAAATCTGAGCGCATCCTGCATTGGGGGCGTCAGCACCGAATCCATGGTGCGTGCGGGATAAGAAGCTGTCTCGGAGCCAGGTGGTCGCCCTCCACCAGCACCCTGAGGGGGTACTTACCGCTACGTCGGCAAAGCTGGCCGACTTGAACACCATAGTCTGCAGTCGAGAGCGGGGCAGAGGGGGGATGCGAGCGATAGATGCAGAAGAAGGATGAAGATGCACAAGAGATACGTTTTCGTCTCATAGCCCACGCAATTTTGTCATCGCCCGGCGGGCTGCGTGCGTCTCGGAATGCGCCTGGACTTTTGTCATCTGCTGCTGGCGAATCTCGCGTCTATCGTCACGCACTAGAAATCAACGGAGGGCATCTGTCAGTGCGAGTACAGGAGCAGAGCACAGCAGCTGTCAACCGGGGCCACCTGCTGCAACGCCATCGGACTTATAGCGCACAAAGGGGGCCATCTTGGCACTCGGAGTCCCTCGTCCATTGCAGTCGATACAAATGGCATACGCTCACACAACTCATCAGATCCCCCCTACGTCCCCTCCTTCCCCAGCCCCTCCCCCAACGCTCGGGGCCATCCTCCACACCTTCATCACCAGCCAAAAGACTACCACCCCAAGCACTATATACGCAATCGTCCTGTACTGCCG
Source organism: Cryptococcus sp. DSM 104548 (assembly GCA_036426225.1). Taxonomy (NCBI): domain Eukaryota; kingdom Fungi; phylum Basidiomycota; class Tremellomycetes; order Tremellales; family Cryptococcaceae; genus Cryptococcus; species Cryptococcus maquisensis. The sequence goes on from CP144038.1 coordinate 967,872, forward strand.
CAGTGTCGAGTTGGACGCGATGGAGCGGGAGTGGTGCCGGGATGTGGAGAAGAGGGAGGTGGCAAAGGAGAAGAAGGTGTTGTTCTAGATGTGGCCGGGGCGTAAGCATGCAGTGCGCAAGGCTGGTCAATGCTGCGATGTCGTGCAAGAACGTACAGTGCGGTCGAGCTATAAATAAGGGGTATCGTCAGTGTACGTTCTTAGTCTGCGACCCCATGCATCCAATGTCGTCTGCCATAGTAACGTTTACGACAACAATGCTATAACATGGGGCTCCATGTCCAGCATCGTATGAAAGAGACTCACCTGGTCATTCTGTCTATTCGCGTCGTCCAGTATATCTATCGTCACCTGCAACAAGCATCAGCTTTCAATACCTAGCAGCAAAGAGTGAGAGGCTCACCGAGCGCAGGCTCCTGATCTTGCTATGCAGCGAATTCAGTTCTTCCTCATTCTGGTTCTCCAGCGTCTGGTCGGAAGCGCTGTATCCAGTGGCCAAAGCCTTTCATCAGCAGTGTCCTTCTCGTACGCCACGCACCATCGCCATCAGAGGGAAGCGGGGACTGACCTAGGCATGATGATACGGAGGTAAAAGATACAGGGTCAATCCAGGTATGCAGTTGAGAACAAGGGCGCGAGGATGGGATGGGGAAGGGGGTGTGAGGTCTGAGCGTGTCCTGGACCCTGTAGGCTGTGGTGGTGCTGGGCTTCGCGGCTGGCGAGGACAAGGACGGGGGGAGTATCGTAAACGGGAGTGACTAGTGGAGAATTGGAGGAAGAAAGAAAGAAGGATGGATGCCGGAAAATGGTGAGCCCCGCACAAACAAGCTCCACGCGTCCAGCATGTAGAGTATGCAGCCTGGCAACTGGCTTCTCGTGATATAGGGTGCAAACGTTTCCCCCAGCCCAAAGACAAGGTATCATGCATAGACACAGTCACCGAGAGTGCTCTCTGAGCCCTCTGTATAGTGTATCCGCATTCCCACCATCCTCGCTGTCGCGTTTGTGCATATATCTCTTTTGCTTGCAAATCACCAACGCGTGCCATCAACCCACCGGACAAAAGGCCGTCAAACACTGGCAGAGTCAGATCCCTTCCAGCCCCTTCCCCCCTCTTCACCACGCTTATACTACAACCATCACAGCAACTGACATCCGAACATTCTCTACTCCTTCCGCAGACGATCCCATAACCGTCATATGTCCTCGGGAAAGGCGCGGGAAACCCTTCAAAGATGAGCCCAAGCATGTTCTTTTCGACGGCTTCTCGAGCGATCCAACAGACGTTCTTATCGATTTGAACTCGCTACTGCCTACCCATTTTTATCGTCTGGCTTTGGGGAACGTCTCCTCTATTCCACGAAGAGTGAAAGTGAGATCAGAGCTGGGGCCGAGGCAGTCTTCGCACAGAGAGAGCTCGGAAAAGGGTCAGTACTTGAATCGGCAGTGACAAGATTGTGCTCACCGAACCTATCTACAGCTTCTTTCTTGACGAGTTTCCATGTCCGCCTGGCAAGCCCTCCTCGACTGTCACTGTGTGGAGCTGGACGAGACCTCGCAAGACAGTCATGCCGCATCTCGCCGAAATGCCCTTGCAGCTGATGCGGGGGGTCAAAACAATCAACTGTCCTCGCCAGAATGTATTGACAATAAGCTCCTGCTTGTGCCACTCTTGCATCTTCATTGAACGTCCTCACAGACCAACATCCGGGCGTTCTATCCTCCCTTTCTCACTCCGATGACCTTTTCCGAGCTGCTCAGAGTAACGTAAGCCCTCTACGACAGAAAGTGTAGCATCATCACTCAGACGCTGACTCCCAAAGCGACGCGGGATAGAATTATTCACCATAAGCAGTATACTCGTTTAATTCGTTACGGTGTGATCGATCAAGGGAAGGTTCCAGCCGACGTCGCAGAGGATAGTGACCTAAGTTCGGATTTCAGTGACTGCGATGATCCTTTACTGAGGAGCTGGATACTGGAAAGGAAAGTCTCTGGTTCGGACGGCTTGAGAGGCCAGGATTGGTGAGGAAGCCGGAGAAGTTTGAGGCGGCGAGTCGGCGAAACTCAATTATTCGACTTTTGTATATATATGTTTTCGTAGAGCGCGGAACCGTTATAGCAATGAGACCCGAAACAAGGAAGCGAGCAAGTCCAATGTATCATTATATGTGACAAGAAAAGAGCATGTTGAGGCATTGACGGCCCAATAGGCGGCTGGCATATTTATGCATAGACACAGCTACAGCGAGTGCTTCGAGAGACCGCAAGTATATTCATATCTTTTCACAGCTCGGCACATACACAGCACTACCCGTATTGCTCTCGTATGTCTTTTTTGTTATCCACGACATATACCTTGAATAGAACAGAAAGAAAAGGAAATGGAAGAGCATGAATTCAATGAATGAACAGACATATGGGTGTTGTCGTTGTCGTCGGTCATGAAAGTATACCGTTGCGAGATGGTAGATATGTGATGCTATGAAGTCGGGAAAGATGGTGGAAGGGATGTTGAAAGAATGTTCGATAGACAAATGGAAAGATAGAAGAGCAGCTCAATGCCCGTTGACCTGGCTCAACACCTGATCAGCCTGCTCCAAATCCTTTTCCGACAGCCTCCTTCCACCAGCAGGTGTAGCAGTGCCCGAAATGGCGCTCGCGAGCGAATCGGAGCGGTTCCGAGGCTTCATGACGAGCGGGAAGGGATAGTGGTTCTCATCGTCGTCGTCGTTGATCGCATGCCAACCTGCCCTCTTGTCAGCTCGGTCCCAAAAACAAGACACAGGAGGGGACTCACTCTTGGCACCCATATAGTCTTGCGTAGTCAGATGCTCCATCTCCTCCGTCAAGGTCGCATAGTCCCCAGGCGTCATCATCCCCGACGCCCCAGTACCCCTCATCCTCGGACTTGCAGGCGCACTCAACGGCACCCTCTGCACCCCCGTAAAGTCGGGCTCATCATCCGCAAACGCATCCGGATAAGCCCTTCTGAGCGCCAACTGCCTCGCCTTGACATACTCGAGCCCAAGCGACTTCCAGTCCAAGAGCTCGGACAGGCGCTCGGTACGGTTACGCTGGTTGATACGCTGGCGTCGGGATTTGGTGGAGAAGGCCAATAGCTGGTCGGTGAGCTGGTTGACGGATTCTTCGACGCCTTGGGAGCGGCGGTCGACAATATAGCACCCATAGTCTTCGGGAGACTCGAGGAGATCTTCCATAAAGCAGCCGAAACCGGAGAGGTTGGTGGTGACGTTGGGGATACCCATGACGGTGCATTCGGCGGGGGTGTAGCCGAAAGGCTCGTCTAAATCTCATCAATACCATCCCAAGATGTAACGAGATACGACTCACAGTAAGAGGGGAATACACCCAAATGACAGCCCCTCACAAACTCTTCATAGTCCAACCCCAAAATCGGATTGTTGCTATTCAAAAACTCGGGATGGAAGATGACCTTGACTCTATCCTCGGGCCTGTTGAACATTTGCACCCGCCTGAGCTGGTTCAAGATCGGATCAGCCGCATCGTCTGCCATATTGTGCGTCACGATCGGCGGCAGTGTCGTCCTCTTGAGCGCAAACACGCGCCTCTTCAACAAGACCTTGTCTTCGTTTGACAAGAGATCCTCTGCATTGGGCACTTCGGTACCGTGCTCGCCAGAGTAGCGGGCAGCGTGCTCGAATATGCGTTTACCGATACGGGAGGTGACTTGGTCGACGCATTCTTTGAGTTGTTGGGTCACGGCTTGGCCCTTGAGAGCTTCGATGGTGTACGAGTTGGTGGCGGCGGGCATGATGATGAAGGCGACGACGGTGGTCTTGGAGCCCATGGCCTTCAGGCGCGCGTTCAGTCCTGCTCCGAGTCAGCCCAGTCCCTTGCATTGAGAAGTGACTCACGAGCAAGACTCTCGATAAACATATCCACACCCTTGTTCCTAAACTCGTATCGGCCAGCGGTAAACATGTAGATTGTGTTTTCCAAGTCAAAGTCGTAATGGCCATAGAAATGGCCACGGATAAACTCGTTGATCTTTTCCTTGGACTGCACGTGCAGGTTCTGGAACTCGTGCATGGCGGCGAATTTGACGACGTTAAGACCGTTGGGGAGGACACCGTCTGTCTGCATGTCAGCTGGGTTTACAAGAAGAAAGAGGGGACGTACCAGGCTTGCGTTTCAACAAGTGTTCCGACTCGAAAGCAGTGATATGACTGACCGTCGTAAACACATCCGCACAATGCGCCGACGACCTCTCAATACAATATCGATGATAAATGCCCCTCTTGCCCGCTTCATGGTCCACATCAAAGTACTGCAGATTATTGTAAAAGTCGACACTGCCCGCACAGAGATACCTCCCCAGCAACGTCGCGTGGGTGGTAAAGATGGTGGTGACGTCGAGATGCCTCTTGCGGCAGAGGGGGATGGCGAGCCCGACTTGCCATTCGTGGAAATGGGCGATGATGGCGGTGGACGTTTCGCGGGCGGCAAATTCACCGAGGAACCAGGCGACCATGTAGCCAAAAACAATGGCTTCGTTGGTTTCGTGGTCGTTGGGAGGGGAGGGGATGCCGGCGAGGTTCCAGAGATCCGTCTTCCACTCGTCGAGGCTGGCGGAAGGTCAGTCGCTGTTGGGCATAAGAGGAGGGGGGCGTACCGGTTGTAGCAAGAGCCAGTGTCAAACAGCAAGACTCGAGGGGCACCTTCGATAAGCCATCGACCATAGAGAAGCTTGACACCGCGCTCCTGCATAGACTTGAGGGTATCGGCAAAAGGTCCCGGCTCGCTGCAGCATCGTCAGAGGGGTCCGACAGGCATGTGGGTGGGACGTACGGCTCTTCGGCTTCGACCTCGACAGGAGCCGACTTGTAGGAGAGGGGACCGATGAGGCATAACCTGTGGTTATCAGCATGTCATTTACGCAAAAGATTTCTTGCCAGAAGCGTTCGGCCTCGTCTGGACACCGCGGAGACGGAACGCGGCTCAGGGTATCTGTACGTGAGCCACGCCCTATCACCACCGGGGCCATCCGACCCGAGTCCATGCCGACCACTCCCTACCCCGCCTGTTTCCCCGACCGTGCCATCCACCGCTCACCTCCATACGACCTCTCACCTCCTCCCTCGGCTCTGTCCTACCCAGCCACCCTGCTCGGAATGCCACGCGGGAATGAAAAGTACTCACCGATCACCATACTCTCTCACAGTGACGGGCACCTTGGTCTTGATGACGGTATAGATACCGCCGACCTTGTTTGCTACCTCCCAGGCACACTCAAACAGGAGGGGGTTGTGGACGGAACGGCCCACGGGCTGGGATGCAGGTGGCATGGTGTGTTGTGGGGCGGAGGTTGAGTAGCTGAGAAAAGTCAGCGCGGAATGCAAAAGAGTGGTGGAAAGAGGGGAGAAGGGGGAAGGGGGATCCTTTTGTAGGCAAGGTTGTAGAAGGAGGCAGGTGATCTCGAGGAGGAGCACAGCCTGAACCTGGGACCTGAACCAACCGGGTAACCAAAGGCTGCTTTGTGCACTGTTGAGCAGAACAGAAGGAGGGCCGAGATGGAGGTGGGGAAGAGAAGAAGAGCAAGAGAGGACACGCGAATGGGGAAGGAGAAGCAGATGAGACCTTCCGAATTGGGCGACGCAACGGGCTGGGGAGGGGTACAGGGGGATGGGCTGTGGACACTTACAGGTGTGGGGCTGCAGGCTGCTGGGTGGAATGTAGCGATGTACAAATGCAAGAGAACAAGAGGAGATAGGATGCATGTCCCTTATGAGGCCCCGCTGCCCCACTCGCCCCTCCCTGATTCGGCAATTCCTCCACAGGGCCCCATACGTCATCACGTCCCGAACACCCAGCAGTGGACATCCCCGCCTCACTCAACCACATGACTGGCAAGATGTGGCGCCTGTTCCCCTTTCCACTGAGTGTTTGTCTGTGATACTGTGACTATGATCGTTCAATGCAGAGGCTGTGACTATAAGAGGACCTGAAGCGTCTCTTATACCAGCTAACGCTTCGTGCGACACTCTGCCTCGGATATGAGCACTGTTTGCAACAGATGACCAGCGCTGATGACTCACGTTCTTGGCCCACGCCTCGGCCTCGGCAGCAATCACGACTGAATGCTCATATCCCTCGTCTACCAAACACTTGAACAGCTCCATAGTGCAAATGAGCGACATGGCGGGCCCAGCCAGTGGTGGAATGATTATCGACCCACTCCCGCTCAATTCGAGACCACAGCTCGCCCGAGGGATTGGGAATTCGAGCGAAAGGCTGACCGATTGCTTTCACTCTTAGCTGAATGAGAGCGGTGTGGTGGACTCGGTAGATCGCCCAGCAAGAGACGCTGTTGAGTGGAGAAATACAATCTTGGCAGAGGTTGAGGGTGGAAAGTGGACGCCGATTACGCTGCTCACATCAGGAGATCCGGTTGCCACAAGCAGTAGCTGTTGTGGGCTTCGTTGCTTTTGAATTCAGACTCAAGTCTGCAGTATAATCAGCATTGGATCTCAAAAGGAAAACGTCTGCAGCTCACTTGACCATACGTGCGTGAAAGTCACACGTTCGAATGACTATCATGCTTTGCTTGTCCACAGACAGTGTCTTGACAATCACTATGTCGGGACCGCCTTCAATGAGAAACCCCAGATAGGGGTGCGGCAGGATAAAGTGCATCGGGGCAAACAGAGCCCCTTGGAAAAGAGCGCTTGTCTCTGTTGTTGTTGCCGGCGGGGGTGGTACCCTGAGGACCATAGTGAGCGGATTGAGATTTGTGGGACGTCCCAGCGGCGGTGGAGGCGGGGCGAGTGCATGGCTCAAGTGGGATTGCAAAGCTGTCTCTCCGCGTTCTGAGCACGCGCAGTAGCTCGACAGAGCGAGGGCAATGTCGTCGCCCGGGTGACACCGGGCGGATATTCTTGACCAGATGATTTAATGTAGTAATGTACATCGTGGAGCAGCGTACGCAGTAATTCGTGTGCAAGTTGATCGTATGAAAGAAGAGAACTGTACAGTTTGCAAGCCGAGACTGCAGCACAGCTGCCAGCACTGCGAACGACGACGAGGGGAGGTGCGTTACGTACGCGAGGTTCTTGCCGATAGACTTTTCTCCCTGTTGGTGCAATTTCTTATCCAGCCAGCTAGCTGTTGATTAGGAGGAGTAGAAACCGGATTTTGAGGGAAAGTGGTGAACTCGAAAGATGGGATCTTGAACACGTCTACACTGACTTCGCACACTCCGTTTTCTGATTGTTAGGCAACCCATTGGCGCCCCCGTCTTCCCCTTCTCTAGTAGACGAGGAGTTCGCCTCAGATCGTTGCGTCTCAGGAGGGTCATCTTCGGGGCAACTGTCCTTGAGTGAATTAGTGGAGGTGTTAGAGCTCACCGTTATGGAAGAATATGTGAGCTCAAATCGAGGAGATCTGAGAAGAGATACAATTCACAACGATGCCGCCTACAATCTGACTTTCCCGCATATTGCGGTTTGCTCCCGTGGCATTTATTCACAAACAAAGTGGTGCGAAGGGGAGCAGGGGGCAGGGGACCGCCGGTGAGGATCGTCCCAATCAAGCAGTGGGCATCGCCGCGTCACTCATCCCACACAGCCAAGAGTGGTGAGATGTGGCACCTGCAGCCTGCTTGTAGCCCATGAAGCTTATGCATCCGATCTACCAACTTCCCACGAACGGTATACTCCTCCAACCCTTCGTCTCCTCCCCCGGCACCTCTTCCACCACCTTCACCTCCTGAGCAACTTCCACATCCTCCTCCTCCTCCTGTTCCCCTTCCACCACATTGATCTCCTCCAGCTCCTGCCTATCCCACTCCCTCCCAAGCACCTGCTCCACCTCCCACTTCAACCCTTCCTCACTCCTCCTCCAATTCATATCCACCACCCACCCCAGGCCCTTGTACCGCAGGTCAATGTAGCCCTTCGGCAAGGGCGCCGCTGCCTGAGACGCCAGGTCCTGACGTTTCTCCGCCGTCTTGGAGCGGTAATCAAACCACTCGAACGGCGCCCTCCAATCCGACGCACTCTCCCTCAGCTCTGCCATCCCCTCGTATCCCTCTCCCCGGCGGAACGCCCGTTCAACGCGCTTCCACCGCTTCAAACTCTCCACCCCCTCTGCCACCATCCCCCCAAGCCTCACTTGGCGCCCAGTCTTGAGCGCTTCATCTCCGTGATCGGCGAGCCATTTGCGTTCTTGTGAAAGCGCTGCGGAAAGACAAGAGTAGCCGATGACGAGGGGGTCCCAGATGTTGGTTGGGGGTGCAAGCCATGAGCGGGAGGGAAGTGGAAGGGTGAGGGGCATGGAGGAGTTTGTGAGATAGGAGGGGGAGGAGGTGGGGGATGTGGAAAGAGAGGGCGAGGGGCGAGCGAGGAAGGGGGATGAAGGGGAGGTTGAGAAGAAGAGGATTGTTGCCTTGATGCATGTCAGCTTTCTCCTCTTTAGATATTTTAACACATACCAAGGTCATGCAGTACCCGCATGGCCGGATCTTCAAAAACGAAGCCAGCACCAACAACGCCAAGACCAACGAGGGGGAGGACTATCGACCAAGTCAGCTTTTTGATGCATCGGTGATCCATGGTATAATGAAACTTACAGCCAAGGGAAAGACGAGGACGTAAAGGAGCATATGCTTTATGCACATCATCTTGGGCGAGTGGTTGGTCGGGGATGAAGAGAAGAGAGCCGAATGGGGTGGGAATTATGGCTGATGTGCTTTGACAGGATAATCTTCTTTTCGCAGCGTTCTTGCCCACGGGCCGACTCCGTGGCACTTCAGAAAAAGGCTTGAGTGTGTCGTGAGCTACCTTGCGGGGTTTTGATGACAGCACAAGTCGGGTTCGCAAAGAAGTATCGAAAAGATGAACGCAAAGATGGAAACCAGAAAGCGGAAAAGAAAGCAAAGGCGAAGCGTGGTGGTGGATTCGGTCACCGCCGCCATGTTTACGTAACGAGGGAGTTTGCATCATCGGATCCCCGAGCAGTCAGCAGGCAGTCAGCCAGCTGTGATCTTGTCTTGACTCTTGACCTGCAACAGCCAGTTCCCTCACATGTTCAATGGGATATTGTGATATGAGGTAGCCGCCTCGCTTTTCAGGGTGGTTGTCAGAGGACCAGAGGCACTAACCGCTACCTTCAACTCCCGCTCAACCGTCTTCCATCCCCTTGTTCAGCTTCTCTGAGGATCTTTTTTGCCTGTATCCATCCCTACAAAGAATGACAGTTACGGCTCACAATCTTGGTTGATCTCAGCATTCTTCTGAATATCGTGGTATCTGTTACATCTTCTTACCTTTCCCGAAATCAGTCTCTGATCTTCGGTCTTGTACAACGGCGGAATCTCCGCCCTAATGGAGAAAAAAAATTTGATAAAGACATGAGGTCATCAGCAATAGTGAGTTTACAATGGAGATCCATCTCAAACGACTGACTCTATAAGCAAGAGCTTTTGTACGATTATGGTCAATCAAGCTGATCTCACCTTCCCATCTACCACTCTAGTCGCCTGCCTCGCCAGCCATTGGCAATAATTCGTCCTCCTCTCGTCGTCACTTACTTGCACTATGCATGCATCAAAGGCAGATGACCCTGAGGCTTCCCAACAGTATCCTTTCAAGTGGATTGCTGCTCATACACACAATAACTGTTGTGAGGCGAACGCCATTCTTATCAAACGGAGGAACACTTCTCGTTTCTCGGAAGTGGAGTTCCCGGTGGGGTTCTTATAAAGCATCACCGAGGGAGAAGTGCTACTCTCCGTCCTCTTGAGCGGGAACTCCTCTTCTGACAAAGAACATGGCCTCTGGCCGATGCTTGCTCATCATGCATCATGAACACCGCCATGTATTGATCATTATTCTCTTCTTCTTTCGTCTCATAACAAGCAATTCCTGTCGCTCCGTGCACCCCGACCATAGCTACTCAATACTCTTATTGCCTCACTCAATGACCACAGCTCCATCCCCCGCTCCAGCAGCGAACAACTCCTCTACAGCCATATCCCTCACACCGAGCTTCTCCGCACCCACATCCATCTTCCAAAGCGCCTTCCCCGTACCAGATCCCTCTGCCCCCGAACCATACGCCCCCGACGCCGTAGAGTACGGTACGGAAGAACATATCCGCTCGCCCGCTGGGACATGGCAGGACGCGTCGGGACGCACACTGATCCGGGATTCGGAGGGCGAGTCGTCGGGCAAGGTCCTGAGCATTTACGAGTCGCCAGACGGGAAAGCGGAGAGTAATCTGGGACCGGGGAGGGAGGGGGCTGCTGGTACGCCCGGGGGACAGAAGCCTGCTCTGGAAATGTTTGCGTACAATTGTGAATCTTGTTTCTCTTTTTGTTTGTGCATTGCTGACATGCGCTAGTCTGGGATCCCGAGATGGCGCCATTCAGAAAGATCACTTTTAAGATCCTAGGTATGACTGTGTTGATCACCACTATCGTTGCCTGGCTGTGTCTGCCCGTCTACTGGGGTTCCTGTGAGATCTCTCGTCACCCACTATATGACTTGCTGACGAGTCGAGGCGTAGTATGGAAGTCCAACAAATACACCGACAAGCTCACAGTTCGCATCATCAACCGCGATTCCGGTCCCATCGGCTCCACTATCACCTCCTCCCTCCTCACGCAAACCAACCTGAAATACTTTACCTCCCCCGCCTCCGACTTCCCCACCAACGACAATGTCGCGCATGATGTGGTTGAGGAAGGTGTGTGGGGTGCTATCGTCATCAATGCGGGCGTCTCTGAGGGGCTCGTGGCGGCGAGGGAGAACGGGCTGGCGAGCTGGATTGGGTCGGAAGCGGTCGATGTGTATTATGTGCAGGGACGACAAGAGACGGCTGTCAACTCGTATCTGTTGCCCTACATGCAGACCGCACTCGCCCACATCCTTGCCCAAATGAACGCTCAGAATGCAGCGGGATAGTGAGTCTATCGTCAACCCACAAGGCACCAGACTGATGGATGTGTATAGCTTGCAAGCCAACGCGAACAATGCCACCGCTATCGGCCTCCTTGCTCAGGCTCCCGCGACACTTACCAATGGCGTTTTCTACACCCTCAACGACCTCCGTCCGTATAATCAGCCTGTTGCTGCAGCCATAACCCTCGTCGGTTTGATCTACATGCTCATCTTGTCCTTCATCATGACCATGACCAACAATGCGATTCGCGATATCATGTACGTCCCTCGCCCTCAGCAATGAGCTACAAGCTAATAGGATGTTTCAGCGCGCCCTACCTCAAGACTCGCTCATACATCATGTACCGCCTGATCTCCCCTCTCTGCCTCTACTTTGCAATCTCCTTCATCTTTGTCATGGTCAACCTCCCCTTCAAAATCCATTTCGACGCGCACTTTACTTACGCCGGCGGATATCTCCTCTGGTGGTGTGCCATGTTCCTCGGCATGTGCTCGGTCGGGTTGGCAACGGAAGCTGCGATAACCGTGCTTGGGCCACGCTTTATGGCGTTCTTCTTGATTCCGATTATTATTGCGAATGTGTCGGTATGTTCGTTGCCGCATGAGCTGCAGCCTTGGATCTATAGGTATGGCGTCGCCATGCCGTTCTATAATTGTAACCGGATCGTCCGAACCGTAAGCCTCCTTCTTGCCTTCCTGCGAAGAATAGTAGACTTGACGTCGGAACAGATAATATTCAATACGAAGAGCGATATCGGGGTCAACATGGCCGTACTGGTAGCCTGGATCATCGTCTCGTTCATCACCATCTCCCTCGGCACGTGGCTGTTCAGGAGACAGACGGTGACTCAGCACAATAAGGAAGTGGCTGAGAATGAAGAGGTTGCTTAGATAGAGTATTTGATAAGAGGAGGGTGCGGAATGAGGAGAGTGAAGTGAGCACTGCGATAATACTGTTTCCTTCTCACGCCGCGACGCTACCGCCGTAATACAGATGGGGTTGCATATCCATCCGCTTTAATGTAGTATATTGCATAGATTATTTGACGACTGTGCCTTGCTTATATGAATTAAGGGTATAATGAAGCCTTGTCATATTGGCTAAGGCTGTATTGCGGGATGCGCCCCTTGTAGCAGCGGATGATAGAGGAGCGAGGAGGATCGTCAACCCAACGTTTCATCGAATCGAATGCTTGGCCGTTTCAGCAAGTTACTGTCTTTTACTCTTTCGAAAATGCGCTACAAACTTACATTGACCCCTTATATATCTATGCATACAGTAGCTAGTTTGCAATTGGGAACAGTCAACCACGCGACGACAGAAGAATGATGATGATGACGAAGTAGAAGGGCGCCCAGTGGACCTACTCAGACTTGTGGGTGAGTGTGTTCTCACCAAGTGCCTATTTCTACGTGACTGTACTCCTCCTTGATGTGAAAACATCATTCATGGTTCTCTCGCTACACCTTCCATCTACCATGCGTTCTTCACCCACTCTCTCAGCTCCTCACCAGCATTTGACACATTTACGTAACTCACTTCTGTTTACTTGTCGGAACCCCGACCACCGAGGTGCTTTCTGCTCGGGGTAAGTTCATGAGCAAGGGGGTAAAATACTTGTGCATGGAGTGCCATGCATGGCGCACCATTTTGTGAATGGGATGCTGCCATGCGCTGTAACACATCTCAGGAAGGTCTTGCCAATGGAACGGCGTGTAGGCTTCGGGAGTAGCAAGAAGCGTGGTGCAGCTTCGGCGGCGGAGTTTAGCCTCCTTGAGCTGCTATGTGCTTGGTGGGCCATACACTGAAGCTCTGCTTTCCAGCAAGCTCGGCGATACTGGGATACCTCCATGCCGACAGCCTGCCCCTCCACCCCCAACCCTTCGGCCTTGTGGTGGAGGGCCGACCAGCGCTTAGAGCCCGCCGACGCGAAGAGAAGAGCGAGAGACTCGGAGTTGTTGGTAAACAACTTCGGCAGTCGGCGACGCGAGATTCACTGGCGATCTTCAACTTTCAGATCATTATATATCATCTCTCTTCTTCTTCTCATTCTTCTCTACATAACTATATTGTCTCCCGGCTGCTCTATAATTCACCTCGCTTCACATCGCACCTGCATCGCCCACAAATCGACAGCTCCACCCAACAGCCCTCGCTGACTCAGCACCTCAGCCCTTATGACATCCTCCTCCCCCCCACACGGCGCCTACCCAGCAGGGCCCTCTGCCCCTGAACCATACGCCCCCGAATCAGCAGAGTACGCTACAGAAGACCGCATCCGCTCGCGCGCCGCATCAGGGCAGAGCGAGTCTGGGCGCACTTTGAACCAAAATTCGGCAGGCGGGTCGTCCGAGAAGAATGGTGTTTTCGAATCAAGCCATGCTGGTGACCATCATTCACCAGAGGCGAAAGCTGCAAACAACGTAGGGCCGGGAATGGGTGCGTCTACTGGGGCACCCGCGGGGCGGAAGCCTATGAGTAAATTTGCGTACAATTGTAAGTCGTGTTTGTGTAGTTTGCTGCCGGCACTGACATTGGCTAGTCTGGGATCCCGAGATGGCCCACTTGAGAAAGATTGCTTTCAAGATCCTTGGTGGTACCCTTGTCATCACAACGATTGTTGTCTGGTTATGTCTGCCTCTCTATTGGGGTTCTTGTGAGTATCGTTTCTTGCGGCGCTATGGCCCCTGCTGACTGTGCGTAGTATGGAAATCCAACAAGTACACCGACAAACTCACCGTTCGAATCATCAACCGTGACTCTGGCGCTATCGGATCCAATATCACCAACACACTTCTCTCCCACACAAACCTCAATTACTTTACCACCCCCGCCTCCGACTTTGCCACCAACGATGATGTCGGACATGACGTTGTAGAGGAAGGTGTTTGGGCGGCAATCGTCATCAACGAGGGAGTCTCCGACGGACTCGCTTCGGCAAGAGAGAATGGACTGTCAAGCTGGAATGGGTCAAATGTGATTGATGTCTATTATGCGCAAGGACGGCAAGAAACAGCGGTAAACACCTACTTGTTGCCCTATATCCAGGCATCTTTATCTCAAATCTGCTTCGAGATGAACGCTCAAAATGGAGCTGAATAGTGAATATTGTGCCACGAAAAAGATCTCGGCTGACCAGTGTCTAGCTTGCAAGCCAACTCCAACAATGCTACCGCTATCGGTCTCCTCGCCCAAGCGCCCTCCACCCTTACCAACGGGGTCTGGTATACCCTCAACAACGTCCGCCCATACGACCAGCCTGTTGCTACCGCCATCACCCTTGTCGGTCTAATCTACATGCTCATTCTGTCCTTTATCATGACCATGACCAACAACGCCGTTCGAGAAATCATGTACGTCCCCCCTGACCCTTGTTGCCTTCACATCTGACAAAGACACAGCGCGCCCTTCCTCAAGACCCGCTCATACATCATGTACCGCCTACTCGCCCCCATCTGCCTCTACATCCCGATCTCCCTCATATTTGTCATGGTCAACCTCCCCTTCAAGGTCAACTTTGACGCTCACTACACCTACGCCGGCGGCTTCTTCCTCTGGTGGTGCTCCCTCTTCCTCGGCATGTGCTCAGTCGGTTTGGCGACGGAATCTGCCATCACTGTCCTTGGCCCGCGGTTTATGGCATTCTTCCTGGTGCCGCTTATCATTGTGAATGTGTCGGTGTGTTCGTTGCCCCACGAGCTTCAGCCTTGGATCTACAAGTATGGTGTTGCCTTTCCTTTCTACAACTGTAACCGTATCGTCCGGACTGTAAGCTTTCACCAATCTCGAGATCAGGGCTCGATAGCTGACAGATGGATCAGATCATCTTCAACACCAAGAACGATATCGGGATGAACATTGGTATCCTCATCGCTTGGATCGCCGTCTCTTTCATCACCATCACTCTCGGCACGTGGCTCTTCAGGAGACGGTCGGTGAATGAGCACAACAAGGCAGTCGGGGAGAATGAGATGGATGTGGATACTCAGGCTTAGACGTATCAAAAGGACGGAGGGATGGAGAGCTCTTGTCTTTGTTGGCAGATTTCATCTTGCTGTGTGGCATATCTAGCATCCATATCTTCTCGCCGAGTATACATTGTAGTAACTTATAATAGAATACCAGATAGAGGATGTACATCATCACCACCCTTACCAGCTCTCCACAGACGATCCTCCTCTCTCTAGCGTAATCACAAACTGTGTCTGCAAATGTGCAATAATGAAGGGGCAGATCTCGTTCGCTGAACCGACCGCGTCATGCACAATGCCCGTATTCATAAAAGTATCATATTTACATGTCGACTATGCCTCGTCTTGATTCTGCACAGGATCTCTATTCTCCCTGGACAAGGACGAATCCGCCGACGATAGCGAGTACGGCGTACTTTAGTTGAGGGAAATCGTTCTACGCAAAAGCTTGTCAGCATTTGCACGGTCCACCCGCATATGTTTCCCCATCTAGGCTTTTCCACCACATCCTTCGTTCCCCCGGCGCTTAGCACCATCGTAAATTGAGAAACAGACATACCATAGCAATAGTCACATACCCCACATACGGCAAGAACCCGCGCACCTTGCCTACAATCTGCTCTCTCTCAATCCACTCTGCACCATTATACAGCACGATATCGTCTGAGGGGTTATTGTCGCCTTTAGTGAGGAGGCGCTGGGTCGTGTTGGTAGAGTGGGATTCGATGACGCGGTGGACTATTGGGATGTCTGCTCCTGGTCTGTAGTCATGGGCGTCAGTTTGTGGTTGGAAGAGGGAGGATGGGGCAGACATTTTGTAGACGGTGATATCTCCCACTTCATACGGCACGTCCTCGGGGTTGGTCAAGAACAGGATATCGCCCCGGTAGAAAGCAGGCTCCATTGATCCCCTGAGCAACGAATTTTGTTAGCGCGTGTCTGTACTCTTTTCCTTCCGCCGAGCTCTTTTCCCATGCTTCTGCTCGAAAGATGCAGAGTAAAGGGTAGCTGAGACGGGTACCTACGATAATACCACAACGATAGGACTTTCTGAATTCGTAAACAGACACAATGCCTTCCACATCATCAACCCGGAGGCAACGACATTGAGGAGGGCGAGGGCTTGAAAGAGGGCCTGTGGATGGGTGTCAAATTGGTTTAAAAGAGAGGTGACGGAAGAATAGTCGGGTCAGTCCAATTGGATTAGCAGAGCAGGGAGACACGTACCCCTTGCACACCCAGTTTCCGAATCTTTGCAATCTCTGCGCTAAACATGGTTGTTACGGCTTCCTGCTTGTATCTTGTTCTTGCTTGTGGGGCTTGTAGATGTCGGGGCAATTCAGGTGAGTGATGGAGCGAGAGGAGAATCTGCCAGGGCAAAGCGCGAGGTGTTGTATAAAGATACAAAAAGTGAGCAACGAGTGCAAGAGGTGACGCGGGTTGTCGCGGTGGCCCGCAAAGCCGACGGTTGAAATTTGATCCCGCCTTGTTCCCCATGCCCCAAGAGAAGAGTTGAATCGCTTGCTTAAGCATCTTGGCGTCACCCTCTACACCTCGCAAACAACCCATAGTCAAGGGATGAAAGCATTGATATTGACATCAAAGGGCAAAGCGAGGTTTTACATAGGAAGAAAATCAATCAAACACACAACTTTATAACTCAACCCTGTAATCTCCAATAGATTTCAGCTCTCGCAATGTCTTTTTTTGTTTCGTCGCCTCTCTGCATGATCCCCTGGTAACGGTTCTCTAGCGCAGCCAATCTCACATGCCCTCGTTGGCAAGCTTCTCTCTCTCGGCTTCCACCCTCTGCGTACATCATCAGCGCCCATTTCAAACCTGCTACAGGAGGGTACTCACACTGTACAAGAGCGTGATGGCATTCTGTATGTTTTCGGGGTATCCTGTAATCACCACCAGCCTCTCTTCCGGGTTTGCAGGAGGACCGTCCGGCAAAGTAGCTCCGGGGTCGGTGACACGGATCTGACAAGCAGACTGGGTACGGATCTCGTTGATCTTGGCACCAGCTCGGCCAATGACTATCTCCAGTCAGCAGCAAACAGACATATAGAGGGAAGCGGACGCACTAGCACCGACAAAGGCGTTCGGGATAAAGATCTGCTGTTGTTGCATGCCTGGAGGAGGCGGGGCATTCGGGCTGAACGCTGGAGGTGCTCTCCTTTCACGGTCCCCCCCACTCGACTGTCGATACGACCCCCCACCCTGCGCCGGAAACTTTTCCTGGTACTCCAGCAGAATCGTCCCGATATAGTACACTGCGATATGCACCGCATCCGCCACGCCGCTCACTGACAGGACCCGCTCTGTACTTCCTGGCAGCATCGCCTCGGAAGCATTGAGGCGCGCGCCAGAGGCTTCTTGGATTTCTTTAATCTTGGAGCCGCCCTTGCCGATGACGGAGCCCATACGGGAGTTGGGGATGATGAATTTGATGGTGACGGCGCGGGAGCCGGGGACGGAGGGGACGTCAAAGGGCTCGTCATTGATGCGGCGGACGATGAGGCCAAAGGCCTTGGCGACGGCATCGAGAGGGCCAGAGACGTTGAGGATGCGTTCGGGGTTGCCGGGGATGGATTCGGAAACGGTCACTCGGGCAGAGGATTTGTCCTGTCCTTCGCGTCAGCCGTCATTCTTTTGAATCCTTTGATGCGGGCTCACTCGGATCTCGTTGACGTGAACACCTCCACGTCCGATGATGATACTGGCATCCTGCGTTACGATCAGGGAGCGCATAGAGATTTGTTGAGGCCCGGGGTCTGGCTTGGAGGAGGAAGGGGCGGGGAGGGAGGATTCGGGGGCGGGTTGTGTGGATCTGCGTATAGTCAGCGACAGGTTCTCTGCCTTTGTTGCTCGTCAATCCAAGCTCCTCGGGTCCATGGGCGTGGACATTCACAGTACCGACGCGGAACGCCCTTCTGTGTGGCAGCAGCCCACCGATCCACAATCCACGCCCACGCTGCTTGCCCGCTGCGTGCTTGCTCCGCCCGTCCCGTCTCTACACCTCGCTTCAACCCCTTCATCCTCCAACGCGACTAACATGCAGAAGTGGCCGCTCCCAAATGCGTCACTGGGCTCACACCATGCGCCCTCACTCGCCGACCTTGTCCCCCCAACAAAAGCCATGACTCACTCCATATCAACGTCAGACATCTTGCCGTTCTCTCTAGATTCTCCTGTTCGCTCTGTGCTCTCTCCAGTCTTGGCTCTCTTTGATTCCGACTGTTCGCCTTCGTGTTTCGGGGAGGCGGGGCGCTTGGCAGAGGACGCGGTGGCGGGGGTGGGTTCGGCGGTGTCTGGCTGTGGCAATTCTCGTTCGAGGGATGGGGAGCGGGAGGGGGGAGGGGACATTTGCCTTGGTTGTAGGGGAGTGGTGAAAGGAGCGGTTGTATCAACAAGGGGAAAGAGGGCGGCGATACGGCGATAGGATGTGTGGCACGGTGTCATCTCGCGTAGGCAGCGCTCTTCTATGCATCCAGCGTGCTCTGTGGCCCATGCATGCAGCCCCCCGCGCAGCACATACACCCCCCCGCAGACAGCCCCCCGATGCATCCCCTCTGCGCTGCCTGCCCCCCCGCGCTGCCCCCGCTGCATCGTCGCCCCCGCCCCCAGGCAGCTATACCCTATGAATGCTTCCGCCAGTGCCCCCCTCCCTCCCCGATCCAGCTCACCGCGTCGCCCCCATTCCGTCTTTCATTCGCACCTCCAACCCCCGCCCCCGCTTGCAGCCTGCACCCCGCCCCCCATCGCCCCGCCCCCGCCTACCGCTCGCCTACATCCTCTGTAGCCCCGCCCGTCTCGCCCGAGAGGCTGCATCACCCCCCGACCACCCACTCCTCTTGCCATTTTTTCATCCCGCGCCACCCCGCTTTTCCGTCCGGCTGCACATCCATCCGCCTTTTTCCCACTCGCCCACCCATATCACTCAACATCGCTCTCCTCGACTTTCTCGACATATTTTTGTCAACCATGCCTCTCCTCAAACGCAAGCCCGTCTATCTCCCCCCTCTCCCCTCCCTCTCCGCAGTCCTGCAGCCTATCCCGAACCCCGCCTATCCCGTGCCCGATCCCCTGGCCCTCCCAGACCCAAACAACCCCGCTCCTGCCCCGATGCCTAATCTGACCCAGGACCAGCTTCATTCCTACATCCCGCCCGACGCGTCCGAGGAGCGCGAGCAGCTCGACAAGCTCACAAGTGTCTTTCGGGGCGAGTTTACGGGCGGGACAATCAACTTGGGCAACAAGGCCAAGAAGGGAAAGGCTGCGGCAGAGAAGGCGCAGGCCGTCTATGCTGGGATGCCTGGGCTGCCGGTGCAGGATGCCAACGGGTTCATTCCGGAGCAGGAGAAGCTGTCCTTTGTGGCGTGGAAGATACACGACAGGGACTGCTTCTACATTGAAGAGACTGGAGAAATCTTTACCGACTACGAGTATGCCTGGCACCTTTATCAAAGATTCAGACTGACTCTCGATAGGTCCTATGCTGCTCGAAAAGCTTTCTACGACCAGCCCATATTCGTCGATGAAGGTCCGTACGCTCCCTCGTCCCT
This sequence comes from Cryptococcus sp. DSM 104548, assembly GCA_036426225.1. Lineage (NCBI taxonomy): Eukaryota > Fungi > Basidiomycota > Tremellomycetes > Tremellales > Cryptococcaceae > Cryptococcus > Cryptococcus maquisensis. Next base: position 987,355 of record CP144038.1, read on the forward strand.
TGGGCCCCACTAACGCGCGCGCAAAAGTCACGGGCAAATCGTCCATGGGATACCTCGAAGCTCTCCGTTCCGAGCAGAAAGAAATCAGACAACTCCACTCTCGCTTCCCCAAGCAGCTTAAACGCGCCATCCTGCTCGCTGTACAGTTTAGAGTCGAGGGCAAGCTCGAAGTGTTGGCCGACAAGATCTTTGAGAGGTTCCAGAACAGGTTCTTTTTGAATGAACGTGAGTCACCCGCGCTCAACGTTTTGGAACAGCATACTGATAGTGTATAGGTCTGTTTGTGGATCTCGAAAATGAAAAGTATCTCGCCCGTATCGTCCAAGTCCACCCTCCGCCCACCTACCCCGAGTCTGCCGACCCGCACGCATACGCCACCGACCTGTCTACCGAGCAGGATGAGCTCGTCCAACAAGACGACCCGCTCAAATACCTGTACACTGTCAAGTTGGTGGGGATGGACGAGTTTGAGGGAAGGCCTGGGACTGCTGAAGAGATTGTGCTGAGGGTTGGGGGTGATAGGCTTTCGTGAGTACCCTTTGAGGGGGTCAAGGGAAGACGAGCTGATGAGATGCAGACGTGACAGGGTAAACTACTCGCGCGCCATCCTCAAGCGCTTCCTCCGCGACTGCGTCGAACGCGATGCCGCTGTCTACTCTCCTTGGACACTCAAATCCACCATGGCTCAGCGCTACAACATCTCTACCGAGATGCCCGAAGAGACCCGCCTCGCCATCCAGGCGTACCGGGAACAGCAGATGGGCAAGAGAAAGAGGGAGAGGGAAGAGAGGTTGGGGCTGTCTAACGGCGCGGATGGTGGCATCATGGATGCTGATGAAGAGGACGAGAGGCCAAAGACCAAGAAGGAGAAGAAGGAGGAGGAGAAGAAGATGAAGGACGAGGACAAGGCGAGGAAGAAGGAGGATGATAGAAAGTCGAAAGAGGAGGAAGAGGAAAGGAAGAAGCGGAAGAATTTCAAGTTTCCCAACGAAGGTGGGCTCGTATTCGAATGACAGGGACGTGGCTGACAGCAGTAGACTATCTTGTGGATCTCTGGGAAGAGAGAGAAGTCAAACTCCGCCCGGTCCCAAACAAGAACCTCCCTTTTGCCGGCCATTTCGACAAATTCCTCATGTCCTGGTCATTCCTCAATGTCATGGGCACGCCGCTCAACCTCTCCCCGTTCACAATTGACGAGTTTGAACGAGCTCTGCACCATACCGACGCCCCTCCTCCTACTCTGCTTGTGGAAATCCACGCTTGTCTCTTGAACCTCCTTGTCAAGGACAGGCTCGCGGGAAACTATACAAAACCTCTTTCGGCTACCGGCAGGACTATGGAGGATGACCGTGATTACTGGGAAGGTTTCAAGGGCGCCACTACCGAGCTGCTCACGCCCGTCTGCAAAGACATGGTTGATCAGTGGCGTCTGAGTGAGGTTCCCGTCACAAAAGAAGGGAGGAAGGGCTGGGAGGCCGCGCTGGTGGGCGCACTTTGGGAGAGGGCGAGTCTGGAGAGGCTGCCCCATTACCTCGATGACATTCTCCACTTGACTTTTGAGCCCAAGCCGGCGCCTACGAGGCCGACATGGTCGACCGCCCCATCCACCTCTTCCGGCGCTTCATCTGCCGCCCTCATCGCTATCCCCGTCGCCAAACTCACTGCCCCGGCCACTTCCCGCTATCCTTCTCTCAACCCCCAGCACAAACTCGACATCATCCATTTCCTCATCGAGCTTGCCGGCCAGACTGACAAGGTCCGAAGCTTTATGGAGGATTCGATTGCAGAGTTGACAGAGGTGAGGAAGGAGCAGGTAGATGTGAAGCGAGAATGGAAGGGTGTGAGGGCGGAGAAGGATGGTTTGGAGCCCAAGGGTGAGGCCGGTGCCGAAGGCGCTGTTGGGAGCGTGAAGCCAGGAGAAGGCGGCGAGGCGATGGATGTTGACGAAAAGCCGAATGGTCACACGAATGGCAACGGGCATCTTGCCAGTGTCAACGGTGAAGAAGACCGGGATGAGCTGGAGGACGACGTCTTGCCCGACGCCGATATCGACATTTCTCGTTCCTCCTCCGTGTCTCCCTCCGACCCCGGGCACCATGCGACCACTTCTTCTCGCCGGCTGGCTATGGCTGCTGCCAAGCAATCCCGTGACGAAGAAGAAGCGCTGAAAAAGGAAAAGGTCAAGAAGGAGAAGGAAGAGATCCGTCTTTCCAAGGAAAAGGCCTCTGAAAAGAAGCGTCTCGAGACGGAAGAAGAAGAGCTCGCTCTCAAACTCAAAAAGCTAGACTACGAGTTCCGTCGACATATTTGGTCCCTCCGTGCCAAGCCGATAGGCATGGACCGCTTTGGTAATCGCCTCTGGTGGCTCGATGCCCAAGGTTCCGCTCCGATGCTCGGGCCAGATGACAAGGTTCAGTATGGTACTGGAAGGCTGTACGTGCAAGGCGTCGAGGAGCTTGATGAAGAGTACTTTTTGAGAAATGCCAATACTGTTCTCGAGACGGCTGGGTTGGGTACGAAAGATGGTGTGACAAAGGAGGCTATCGAGAAGAGGAGACAAGATGAGGAGGGAGAGGGTCGGCTGAGCAGGGGAGAATGGGGGTGCTTTGACACCGTTGAGCAGGTGAGTCGTCTGTGCTTTGTTCACTACACGTTGCTGATAAGCCTTGCAGCTCAAAGAGTTGATGAATTGGCTCAACCCCAAGGGCTCGCGTGAAAAAGATCTTTTGAAGGCTCTGACATTCTGGAGACCCGAGCTGGAAGCAGGTATCAGTAAGCGAAGAGTTGTCCTCGGCCTCGTACGTTCTCTTCCATGATGTTTCCAGCTTTCACTGACCTGTCATACAGGAGGCTCCCGTTCAAGAAGAAGACTCTACGCCCCCTGAAGAAGTCACCGTCGCCTCCGCCACCGCTCGCAACAAGCGATCTACGCGCCGAACGGCTGGCAGTACGGCGGGAGATGACGAACTCGATGGGCAAGGTCATGGAAAGGAGTCGTATTTAGTGTGGAAAAACAGGAGGAGCGCTACTTGATCTGATCATACATCTTGGTCTTGCGCTCTTGGCCAGAACTCGATGCTTGAAGAGCCGTGTTGGAGAGGGCGATCGCATATTGAGACTTGACAGCATGAGCATCATTCTTCGTTTTCACTATTATGTTTCTTTCTCTCGTATCCCTGCAGTATTTTCTAGACAGAGTTTCAATGGGAAATCGATGAACTTTTGATTCCTCCACGACCGAAGTTGACAGATAGCATCACTGGAGCCAAACAGCCAGCCATGCAAAACCGCCAATTATCAATATTCTCCACAGGACTGAGAACTGATGGTGGTGCTGGAAACATTTGGCGGGCAACCTATGGAGTATGCTTGCCGTCCGGCTTCCCACCAAGCCCATCCTTCATAGCCACAGTCACGTAATTGATGGTTCAACTTGCCCAAAGAGGAAAGATCTCGTACCTCGACGACCGAGGTCCACGACGACAACCGCAATGCGAGATTCTCATTTGCATTCATGTCACTCCGGCTATTATTGCGTCTGCAACAACAAGAAGCCCGCAAGTTGAGCCAGACTCCCTCCTAGTCAGCACTTGCAGTGTCCACCACCACAGTCGTCTCTTCGCCTATCTGTCGACGAGGTGAATACGGCTTCACTGATTTCCCTTTATGTCCAATTGTCGGAATGACAGAGCAGCCCATCACTGGGGCTTATGTCGCTAATGTTTCAATGTTTTGTGACCAAGTGCTCGCTGATCTTCTCTATCTGTATCACTCTATTGGACCTCGCGTCAAGTAGGGCGGTCAAGCCATAGTAAGGTCGCTCTATCATACTTGATCCCACTGCTGGATCACCACGCAGTCATTGACAGGCAACGATATACACCAGCCCAACACCAAGGCAAGACCTGAACCCCTCTGGGCGCCCCGCCCTTCTTTGCCACCGCCTTCTGCGACAGTCATCGCCATTGCTAGGACCAACTTCCCCTCGAACATTCAGCTGTACCACCAGCTCTTAGTCGACCAGCAATCCATCAACACCTTCACCACAGGAAACTGGTGTTAGTCTTCCACGATCCCTCCGCTTACCGCGGGGCAGAATTACCCCACCCAAGAGTGGTGTCGACCTGGAGTATGGACGTTCACCGCGCAGATGGCAGCCAACACATATCCTGGGCTGAGCCATAGATGATCCGTACAAGACATGCTTGGTATCGTGAGCTACAACCTACGCGCCCCTCCTAGGATCGGACTGACACCCCACAGGACAGCCTTCTTCACATTCTTCACGTATCAACATCCACTCACTCACATGCTCTCTCTTCCGCCCAGGCTTGGCCCACCAGCTTTCAGGTCAGTCTGAGGAATGTACATCCAGAATACGATCGCATCACCTTCCGACCAGACTCCCTGCTCCAGAACACCCAACGCCCCTGCAGCACGAAAAGCAGGTCAACATGCCCCTCATTACCCGGACACCCCCATCCATTCCTCACCCTGTCTCTCCGCTGCTGGCCATGCATACGCCATAGTACGACTCTTGGACAGGAACTTCCACTAGCAAATATCGGGAACCTTTCAGGTACCATCGAGAACCAAATCACGAGCACGCGTAAGATCTCTTGCGTTTTTTGGTTTCCCGGATTGGTCTCTCTTTGGAACTTTTGCTATATTCCTCGTATCCGCATGAGGATTCCACGAGCATACGGCCACATACATTCCGCACAAGGTGGTCTATAACATGATACTCATCGACAGGTAGATGCACAAGAAATCAGCCACAAACCAGCGCCAAAGTTTGCGTGCGAGTTTTCGCACCGAGGCGATGCCTCCTTGACCGCCAGGACCTTGTGACGTACAAGAAAGAAAGTTCCCATCCCCCCATTTATCTTTCTCCTCTACACAACCCCACTCTCATTCATAGTGAGAAAACCCCAGAACTCGCTGCCAATTTCACTCAACCCACACCCTACCAATCAACCCAACCCATCCCGCATCCCAGGATGTCTGCCTGCATCGAGTCCTTTTACCCCTCTCCCACCTACGGGCCTGTCGCCCTTCGAATCCATCAAGTCTCCTCTCTTCTCCACTCCACCCTCTCCCTCTCCTATCCCCGCCCACACCCACACCCCCGCCGTCGAGAACGGCCTCGGTCTCCAGCTCTTTGCCGGCATCACCACTGGGACCAGCAGCCCCCAGCCCGACAAGTCTGGCGAAAAGGACAAGCCCAAAGCTAGTCTTCCGCCCACGCCACCAAGACCAACAGCGCCAAGGCGAGTGCCGGTGAGGAATTGACCCCGAAGAAGAAGCATGCGGGGGGGTACACTCGGAAGAGCATCTCGTGCGAGCGCTGCAAGCAGCGACGAAAGAAGGTAAGCACCATCCCACTCCATCACGTTCAGCCACTAACTCGACTCTGCAGTGCAACCGAGACGATTTCAACACTTGCACCCGCTGCCACAAGGACGGTGTTGAGTGCCACTACGACGTCGCCGACGGCAAGCGAGGGTCCAAGAAGGCGTCCCAGGAGCTTGTCGCTATGGGCCGTACCTCCTCGAGCGACGGTATGCTCGTCGCCACCCCATCCACCCCTTCCCTCGCCTCTCGCACTGCCAGCAGCAGGCCCTCTGTTGCTCCCCTTACTCCCATCGCCACTCCGGCCAAGCCCGCCGTCGAGCCCATTGCCGACTTTTACACTCCCGCTCCCCTCGCCTTCCCCGCCGATATCCTTGCGCCCCTTACCCCACTTGCTATGGGTGCGTCAAAGACCATCCTGCTCCCTGCGGTTGATGCTGGTGTCGGTATCGAAGGCGGCGTCGATGGCGAGGGGTACTGGAAGATGTGGGGCATGGACATGGTCATGGGCGAGGCCTCTGCTTCCGCATTTATTCCCGCTTCAAGCAACATTGCGCCTTTCGCTCTCCACACTCCCCAGACCACTCCGGTCAAGCCAGCCTTCCATCTCCCTGCGAACGTCATCACCCCCACCGCTTCCAGCTCATCCCTCAACATGTTCGCGCCTTCCACCCCACCTTCTATGGGCGCGTCTCACGTTATCCCGCTTCCTACCGGTTGTGCGTCGGGCTCTATCGAAAACCAGCAGGGGTTTGAGAAGTGGTGTATGGACATGGGAATGGGCGACATGTGCGCTTCCGCGTCGCTGCCTGCTCCTGCCCCCTCCAGAATCGCTCCTTTTGCTCTTCACACTCCTGCCACCACCCCGGTCAAGCCCACTGTCGAGCCCTTCACGGCGGAGCTCTCCACTGTCGAGCTTCCCACTGCCAGCGTCTCGTCTGGCGTCACTGCCGACTGCTGCTTCGACGACTACCTCGCACTCCTTACCCCTCCTTCCTCCGGCAGCACATCTGAAGCCATCCGGCCTTTCGAGGTAGCGGCTGATTCGCAGGGTCTTTCAGAAATGGAGAGCGTTGACTGGGACAGGTTGCTCTTGGGCATGGACGTGGAGATGAGCGACGCCATGTCCCTCCTTGCTGTCGTGGCTGCCGAAGGTTCCGGTGGTGTTGAGGTTGAGAGTAGAGAGTAAATTCTGGAGGAGTGGAGTACGGACATTGGGGATGGGCGATGTGCCCTCCCGAACTTTTTTGGACATTGTCATATAATAAAAAGGACTTTGTATACCAGCATCGTTTGTTTATAGAGTCGAGTAGTCTTCTCGTTTGGAATAGTCCGTTGTCGCGGTATGATAGAGTAATTGCTTCGTATAGTGTTTTCGATTTTGATTAGTTGACTGTTCGTTGTGTGCAGTCTGTTCATATGTATCCCCGTGGCTCTTCCGACAACAGTATGGCTGTAATGTCAGCGTTGAGTGATAACTCACGTGGCGAGATATGTAATATCCAGGAACTCACCCACAATTGCGCTGCTGCCAGAGCATGAGACTTTCTGGATTCTTTGCAGCATTGCATGGAAGCTTTTCCCATGCCGCCCAGGTACCAGCACACGCTTGCTCCCCAGAACAGCATGGGCTCCTACGATCTCCTCTCCGACGCCTCTAATTTTCAAGACCAAAAGCGCGACATCGCCGAGGTATGCATGTCTTGCTCGATCGTGTACGGTTTGCTCAGAAATAACAGCATCTGGCTAGCTGAAGATCACCCCGCAGTACATCCTCTCCCAGGTGGAAAACATTAGTGCCCCAGTGCACAACAACCCTCCCTCCACACCTTGCCCCGAGACCATCAAAATCAATGCCGGATTCGGGGCTGCGCTTTACATGGTCCTGGACCGCATAGAAACACCTCTCATCAGAGATAGCGTATCTGCTAGATATGCCCAGCCAATATTGAACGGTATCGTGGAGAAATACGGAGAGTTGAGTGAGGCGGATCGGTCAGATTTGGCAAGGGTTATCGGACGGTTCGAGGTGACGAGGGAATATCACGCCGCGGGCAGCGAGGCAAATCAATCCTACCGCGGAGCCATATTTACGCTGTGCGTCAAGGAACTGAGAGAGCTTCTGGGATGCTGAGATGTGAGCTCACCCGACTGAGATGCAGAGTCGTAGCTGACGCTTGATGACCGTCTAGATTCCAAACGTGGAGTGTACTAGTAGCGCGCAAGACGTACCTGCTGAGTACCCGTACAGTACATAATCATTTAATATCTATGTACCCATCTAATAGAGGAGTCATTGCCTCATTGCTTTGCCGGCGTAGAACCCCTCGACTTGACCCTTGCACTCTTCCTCGGCGTCGCCTTCCCATTCCCTTCGCTCCTCGTCTTGGTCGGCGACTTGACAACCTCACTCAGCTCCTTCTCCAACAAGAGATCAAACTCGTCCTTCTTCTCCACCTTTTTGTCTTTTCCTACCGCCGCCTTCTTTGAAGAAGGGGTTGTCCATGCTGTGATGAGAGCGCGGAAAGCGAGGAGGGTGCCAAATAGGAGGATGCAGATGGCTCGATTGTGGAGAGGGTCGACTAGTGTTGTTCCAGCAGAGGCGGAAGGGGAGGCAGAGGAAGATACGAGGAATTCTTCGGGGAGGAGCGGGAGGAGGACGTTGGTAACAGGCGCCAGCGACGGAAGACCCCCCGCCAGAGCCAAGTAGACGAAAGAAACCATCGCCGCACCCCATGCGTCCAACGTCCCCAAGGCTCCACCTTTGAGCAAAGAAGGTACGCCTATAGACCACGTTTCCCCAGCGAGACCGAAGAGGCCGACAAAGAGCCCGCCAGAGGTGATGGCGAGCGAAGAGAGGAGGGCGTAGGTCGTCAGGTTTGCTGCGCCCCCCAAGCCTGTACTACTCTGAGACACCAGATCAGGCAAGGCAGAGAGTGTGGTGCCCCTTGTCATACCGTCGATGTAGGCGGTGAAGACGTTGAATAGTAGAGCAGGGGTGGTTTGGAGGATGTAGGCAGAGAGGCCGGTGGGGATGAGTAGGAGGTACGTGGTGGGGTAGATGATCCAGGGGGTGGGAGACGTGAGCCATGAAGGCGGTTGGCCGAGGAGGAGGGAGACGACGGTGCTTCCGCCCCCTTCATAGTAGATACAAGTCAGTGATACTCAGGAGGGAATGTGGGACGCACAAGCCATCACGAGGTACCCAAATAAATCTTGCAGCACTCCAACTCTGCCTTTTCTCCCCCTGGTTTGCGCGGCCCATACAGTAGTCACCCTCGCCGCATGGATAGCGCCGAAGCGAAGGTAGGGAGCATAGACGGGGTGGATGGGGGTGGTAGTGAGGTGGTGGACAAAGTCGGAGAGCTGGAGGATGGAGGTGGAGGGGGAGGGGGCGGTGAGGGTGAGAGGTGCAAGGCGGGATGCTTGCTCGGCGACCACATCGGTGACATGGGAGAGTAGGGCCATGGGGGACGCGGTGAAAGAGGAAGAGACAAAGAAAACAACAACGCGACGGATGGGAATCTCTGATAAGCACGAAGTAAGGCACAGCGGTGGAGGTGTCTTGTTGGGTTACATTCCTGTGACTTCTTCTCATGACTCAATGTGAAGGGCAGCATGGATAGTCAAGCTGTATGGAGCGGGAAACATGGCGAACAATAGCATCTGTGTATGTGGCATATGGAGCAGGTTTGGGGTACTGGCGGCAGTACCATCCGTCACCGGGTCCCGCCTTCTTCTTGCATCAACAGAGATCAAGGCCATTCTGCCTCATCATCATCCGAGATAGGAGCTCCATATCTATGAGTCTTGGTAGGCATATGGTAGAATTCTGAAACGGAAGACTGCGATGACGAGAGCACTCGAATCGACAATGGTGTTGTATACCTCGTGCATCCCTGCTGGCGATCCTCCATCACGCTGCCCTCGTCATCATTGTCGAAATGCAGCTATTAGCAGATGATTCTTCAGCTCCCAGAGCCCTTATGGACACTCGTCTCATGCTTGACATTTTGGTCACGCGTAAAGCATGCGCTCTTCTACTCTCATTACCGACCATTGTGTCGTAGGGTGATCGAGTGATGGAGGCGCAGGGAATGATCATCCTACACTACCTGTTTGTTTGCAATCTTTCCCTGTGGGTGGGAGACGTACGGACCAAGTAAGCGACTTGGGCGACATCCCACACATTCGTGCTTTCCATGCACATAAGACTTCTGTTGCGAGTCAAGCATATACATGTGGCAATTTCCTGCAGGCCCATCATGGGCTCCTCTCACAGAAGACTGCATGTTCCGAAGAATGCAAGTCAGATGCTTCTTATAATCCAGCCTTGTTCTCATGTCTCAGATCTACTACTGTACCAATCACATCCATGCTCTTCCTATCTTTTCTTGAGAATGGAAACTCTGAAGAGTAGTACACATGTCTCGGAGGCAAGAGCCGGCCCAGCCTTGATCCAGCGTTTCCGAGATAAACGAAAGCCACAGCCCTTTCTGCTAGCGTCATCACGCCCTGCTGCAATAGTATATAACAGCCACTCTTTGGCCCTCTTCGCTACCCACCCACCCCAGCTTCTGCATCTCTATACACCACTACAATACCCACCCAAGCTCGTGAAGTCTTCAACCAAATCTAGTGCCAAGGCAAGCCGCCCATTACTCGGAAACGCACTTCCGATCTAAATCCCTTCAGGCTCCCACAAAAATATGCCGTCAGCCACCCTCAACACCGACATCCTCCTCCAAACGCTCGCCCTCCTCCCCACCTCATCTCTCGCTTCAAGCCTGCTCGCGTCCAAGGGCTTTTACGAGCTTTGCTCGCCCCTCTTGTGGAGGGAGGTCGGACTAGACTTGGACAAGGAGAAGGAGGAGCACCCGTTGGTGAGAGCTCTTGTCGCTGGGAGAGGACGGGATGGAGGGGCGGGAGATGGGGTGAAGTCGCCAGCGGCTTACGTCCGACACCTCACCCTTCTCGCGCACACCAACGCTTCCCCTTGCTCCCACATCCACCCCAGCCTCGGCCAACCCCACAGCCAAGGCAACCCCCTCCCAAACCTCATCACCCTCCACCTCACAATCCACGCCTCCGCCCCCGTCGGCTGGTCATTCTGCGCCCCATCAGACCGGGACCGATACCCCGTATACCCTGCTACCCTCCCTTGCCCCCTGCTCGAGATTCTCCGACCCAAGAGGCTGGTGTTGAGCGGTGTGAGGGGGCTGGTGAGTCCTACACCGTTTCAAAAAGGATGCGGGGTATGGGAGGATGTGAGAGAGGTTGTTGTAAGGGTGCGAGTGGACGGAGGGGGGTGGAGTGTGAATGGGAATAACTGTTTCTGGGAGACTCTGGGCGACAAGATGGAACGGATCGTGGTTGTGGTGGATGACCTGAAAGGGCCCGTGCTGCCATTTGAGGTGGACAAGATTGTCAAAGACCTTCGTGAAAGGGTGGCTCCTCTGGCGTTGAAGAGGGGTTTCTCTATCCTTGTCGTCAATCTACCCCTTGTCCCCGCCACCGCCAACCTAGAGACAAATGAGGAAAAGAACATTTACGCGAAAGAGGTCGTGAAAGATGTGATGGAGGAAGAGGAGGGAGGGGAGATCAGATTTGAGACGATGGAGGAGTGGTTAAAAACTGGTCAGTGGGTTGGGGTGTTTTCCCAGCAGGAGGTCAAGGTTCTCGACTACTATTCCCGGCCTGATATTGCTCATTGGTGATCCGACGTTTTTATCCATTCGCGTGGCCTGTGTAGTTTAGCTTTCACGAGACAAGATGTTATGATCGTATGCAGTTAGTGACCTGGAACAACCCTTGAGAGCTTACAAAAAGGTACATCTTTGATGATGACAGATCGATCACCATCCCGAAAAGTTGCCAAACCCGCCCGTCTTCTTCTTCTTCTTTTCGGCACCAAAGTCCATGACTTCTGGTACCTTCCCTCCAACCTTTCCCTTCCCCACTCCAGCACCCGCCCCCGTCCCCACCGCCCGCGCAGCAGCAGCAGCCTTCATATACTTGCCCACCCCACCCTCCTCTTCCTCGGCCTTGCGCTTCTCCTTGACCGCCTTGCTTTCTCCCTTCTCCCCCAAATCGGTACCGAGCCATGTCGTCCGGTCTTTTTCGCGTTCGGCCTGTTTGGCTGCGCGTTTGGCGAGTGTTTCAGCGGATTGGTCTTGGCGGGCGAGTTTGGCTTGAAGGCGGACTTTGTAGGATTCGAAGGGGTCTTGGAGACTGTCATGCCGGTTAGATATTGGTTCTTTGCCCGAGGAAGGGAAGGGACGTACACGTTGACTCCGATGATTACGATATCTTTCACAGGTCTGTTGCTAGACAGTACAGGGATTCTCTCGATTTTATCCAGGACGTCCTCCCCGCCCACGAGTTTACCAAAAACGGTGTGTTTGCCGTCTAGGTGCGGTGTTTCGCGGAATGTGAAGAAGAATTGGGAAGTATTCGAGCGAGGGCCAGAGTTGGCCATTGACTAGACACAAAAAGTCAGATACGAGGAGCCTTCATAAAGAATGAGACTTACAAGAACCCCACGACCATCATGCTTGAACGCCCCCTTCTCGCTATACTCATCTCTGAACGGCTCACCCCAGAACGACTGCCCCCCACTTCCCGTCCCCGTCGGATCACCCCCCTGCACCATAAAGCCCGGTATCAATCGGTGAAAAACGACATTATCATACTTCCCCTGCTTGGCGAGCTGGACAAAGTTGTACACTGTCTTGGGCGCGCGGTCGCCGTGCAGCTCGACGTTGAGGCCGCCGACATTGGTGAGGATGGTGGCGTAGGCTTTGCACGCTTGGCGGTCTTTGTCCTTTACGACTTTTTGGAATTCGTCAAACATGTCTGTGATACTCTTGTCAGCAAATAGGAGAGGTAGAGCGGTGTGGGGAATTGGGGACGTACATTCTTCTTCGTCAAACATGGCGCGTTCTGATTTGATCTGCGGGGTGAGGGCGGTACTCGTCAAAGACGCCGCTGCACGGCCAGAGCTGTAGTTTGAAGCATTGTCTAGAAAGTTGAATCAGTTGGCAGTATGAATGGTATAGGGAGCAGACGTACAAGCGAGCTGCTCGACCTGCCTCTTCTTGGCGACGACTCCTTCCTTCTTCTTGCCTTCAGTCACAACTGGAGGAGGCATCTCGGCTGCTTGTTCAGCCCTGGTCTGTGAGATCGTGAGCGAGCGCATACGTAGTTGAAGGGTGAACGTACCTTCTCAGCGATCATCCTCAGAAATTTGCTTGCACCTCCAGCGGCGTCGACGTTGATGCCCTTTAGCGGGTCCCCGGCCATATCATCATCTGAAACGATCCATCAGCCCTCTTTCCATTGACCTGAAATCCCTGTACATACCATTGACCTTCAACTCATTCTTAACATAATCATACTCTCTCAAATCTCTCGCGCCGAGGTTCTTTGGGTCCTGTATCGTCACGATATCCTCCCTCTTGAAAGGCTCGTCATTCACCAGATCCCTCCATGTCTTTGGCTTGATCGCCAGTAGTTGCAGGGAAGACATGTCAAAAACGTTGCCAGTGTTTTTGAGAAAGACGATGTGGATATGAGGGGAGAAGACTTTGTAGGTGATGGGGTCGTGCAGGTTGCCTTCGGCGTTACGGAAGAAGTTGAGCTTGATGAGCTGAGAGGTCTCGAGGGGTTTCCCAGAAACGGGATCTGTATATGATCAGTGTTGACACCATGGTAAAGAAGGGATTTAGGACGTACTGGTCTTGTACTTGCGGATGTACGGGACGATATTGAGCAGATCGAATACGTCCGCCCGAGGAGCTTCCCCTTCTTTCGGCTCAGCGACAACAGCCACCGGATTCTTGAAAGGTTGTAGTGAGAGAGCGCAGCAGTCGCTGATCGACTATGAGCTGCGCTAGACTTCGCTTGGTAGGACTCACAAGGGCAATCTCTGAAATTCCGACTTTCCAGTCGCTGCTCTCTTGCCGGTGCTCGAGGCGGTGTGACTCCCCGCCGAATGCTCGGAGTGGGTCACATACATCTTGTCGGAATTGTGACCCATCTTGATTGACTTTTTTCTGGGTAGTCTTCAGGCAGAAGAGTGATGAAAGAGTAGAAAGAGCAGAGCAGCTCACTTGGATGATGGATTATTTGTTGTGGCGAGTGGAAGCGGCGACCTCCGTTTCTTTTCGGAACTCCGGTCTCCTCCACGTCTCTGTAACTTTCAGCGATTTCAGCGAGATCCTCTTCCTGCTCAACTTCTGGTCGCAATTACATCCAGCCTCAGTGAAAGATATCCGGCAATATGGATGGCCAGGAAGCAATAGCAATAGGCATCCTTGTTGCCTATTTCGGCCTCATCGGTCTCTCTTTCGCCCTAGTCTTCAGGTCTATCGTCGCGGGGACAGAGACTTCAAAGCTATGGGAAGGAAGAGCTTTCTACTTCTTGAGATCTGCTTTTGGGGCTCTGCTGTGTACTTGGTACTGTAAGTCGCTCGCTACTATGCTAGGATTGTAGCTGATGCGCCCAGACATGATCCAGTTTATGAACGCAAGTAACACGACATACCGGCCGATATATCGCTGACAAGCTGTATAGTGGTCATACGAAGATTTCAAAGCTTCAAAATCAATGGAAGGCGGTGGATCTTTTGGCCAGTGGCTTGTCAACACGGCACTCTTCGAGCAGGCATGGTCAATAGTCTGCAAGGGCGCCGGCAACTGGTGGTGGTCAAGTTGGATCTGCACCTGGACCATCTTGTTCACCGTCATCGTCTGGTCCGAAAGTGAGCTCCTCATTGATGCGCCCCGCTGTAACGTTAACTCTGTTCAGGTGGAAAGCGCGGTATCAAGTACCCCTACGCCTACATGCTCCTCGGCCAGCTTGTCGCCATGTCCGTAGCCACCTCCCTCTTCCTCGTCGCCCTCTCGCTCCGCCCTCGTACCAGCCGCAACCCCCGCACCGTACCTTTCAGTATTTCCCTCCCCCTAGCGCTGGCATTCATCCCTGCATGGCTGCTGCCGCAGCACGTGGGCACAGAAAGTTTCATAAACTCCCTCGTGTGGCTTCATGGTGCGCTACTACTTCCTCTCATCAGCCCTGCAAAATCTGGGCCAGACGAGGAAGCGGATAGCACTGGTGTCTCTCTCTCACTGCTGTACCCGGTGATTGTCGGGCTGATGGGCTTCATCCACATACCCGCTACGCAAGAAGTTTTCAACCGCCTCCCCACCTCCCGCAGCTTTTCCAGCCACCTCCTCCAAGTGCTTTTTTCTCACCCAGCTCAGGCGTCTGTATCCCTCGATGTCGTATGGGTAGCGCTGGTTGTCACTTCATGGTTTGTCATCACCGGACCGACTGCATTGCGTATCGCCAAGGGCGCTCTGGTCGGTTTCGTCGGTGCCCTCGTCACTGCCCGGTATCTCGGTGTGAACTGGACACTCATCGCCAGCATCATTCCCATCTTCTTCCTCTTCTCCGCCGGTGCCGCCACTCTCTACATTCAGAACCTTCGCAAAAGGAATCTGCACAAACGCCAGTCCTTCATGGAATCCATGGGCATGCCTGATGGCACGCTCGTCCAGGGTACAGGCAGCAAACCACCGGGGTTCAGTAGCAAGAAGACTGTTGTTGGGTTCTGGCATCCGTTCTGCAATGCCGGCGGTGGAGGGGAGCGGGTGTTGTGGGTTGCTATCAGGCATATCCAAAAGACGAACAAAGAGACGATGGTCTTGGTGTACTCTGGCGACTACCCCGAAGCGTCCAAGGAGGAGATCATTGGGAAAGTCAAGGTCCGTCCTCTCCTTTTGATGAGTGGTGGCCGTGCTGATATTCTCATTAGGAGAGATTCTCAATCATCCTCGACCCCAAGAGACTGCATTTCATCCCTCTCCGCTCGCGATACCTCGTATCAGACGGGTACTGGAAGTACTTTACGCTCTTGAGTCAGTCACTCGGAAGTATCGTCCTGGCGTGGGAAGGGCTTTGCGGCAAGGACGGGATGTGGGGAGACATCTTTATCGGTCAGTCAATATCCCATGTGATGGAGATGCATTGCTGACTTGAGCAGATTCAATGGGCTACGGTCTGACTTACCCCGCTGTCCGACTCATCGCCGGCCCCGACATTGCCATCGGCACGTACACTCACTACCCCACTGTCAGCGCCGACATGGTCAAGCGAGTGAAGGAGCGGGTGTATGGTGTGGAGAATGCTGGTGCTTCCAAGAGCTGGATCAAGACGCGGATCAAACTCGTGTACGTTCCTCTCCTTCCCCATGAGCCGCCCTCTAACTTGCTCGGGTAGATACTACTACATCTTCACATCCATCTACTCTGTCTCCTTGCTGTACGCCCAGCATATCATGACCAACTCTTCTTGGACCCAAGCGCATATCAAGTCACTCCTCACTTCCGCGAGCTCCTCTTTCCTCGCTTCTATCCTGCTCAAAGACGAGCTTTCGGTGCAAAAGCAGAAAGAGAGGAAAGAGCTGGTTGATGGGGAGGGCTTGGAATGTGGGGTCGTCTATCCGCCGACCGATACGAAGGAGTTGTCGAGATTGGGGGGGTTGGAGACGAGGAAGAGGGAGATTGTGTCGCTGGCTCAGTTTAGGTGAGGCTATCGCGTCTGGTTTCGGTGCTTGCTGACACGGGTTTCGATAACAGGCCTGAAAAGGAACATGCCAAGCAGCTGCATGCCTTATCAGCACTGTTTGAATCGTACCCTCAATACCGACACGGGCCTCAGCGCGTCACGTTAGCGCTTATGGGTGGTGTCAGAGATGCGGGAGACCAAGCCCGATTGGACGGCCTGAAGAAGCTAGCGAGAAAGCTTGATATCACGGTATGTCACCCTTCTGATCGTCTTTGCCTTGTTCTTATCTCGATAAGCACGAGGATGATCACATGGGAAGCCGCTGACAGTGATTGATAGGAGAATGTAGAGTTTGTGGTTAGTGCGCCGTATCCCGAGATAGTGAAGAGGCTGGGCGAGGCATCATTGGGGCTGAACACGATGATGGATGAGCATTTTGGGATCAACGTTGTAGAGTTCATGGTGAATTCCCTTCACATTCTCAGATCTGGCCGCCGGCTGATAAAGAATTTTAGGCTGCTGGTCTGATACCGGTGGTGCATGCGTCGGCTGGGCCTCTGTTGGATATCGTGG
Organism: Cryptococcus sp. DSM 104548; assembly: GCA_036426225.1. Taxonomy (NCBI): domain Eukaryota; kingdom Fungi; phylum Basidiomycota; class Tremellomycetes; order Tremellales; family Cryptococcaceae; genus Cryptococcus; species Cryptococcus maquisensis. The sequence goes on from CP144038.1 coordinate 1,003,850, forward strand.
TGCCGTACAATGGCCAACGTACAGGTGCGTTACATCCTCGCGCATCTCCTATTTGCCTTATCCTTATCACACCACTGATATCCACCGACTCTTATCTAGGTTTCCACGCCACAGACGCCGCCTCATTCGCCGAAGCTATCCATTCCGCTCTCGCCCTCTCACCCAAGGAGAGCTTGGCGATGCGCAAAGCAGCGAGACAGTTGGCGGTGGAAAAGTTCTCAGAGAAGAAGTTTGAGGAGGACTGGGATGTGGGGTATGGGAGGTTGAGGGACATTGCTTGGAGGAGAAAGTAGAGTAGTCGATGGCGTAGGATCATGCATCGTTGGCACAGGCCGGGCGCGAGCATGGCTGGGTCAATGACAACGAGATAATACGTGCGACCCATCCAGCTCCCAGCTCTTTAGGCTTTAGAGTAGGGTCTCTAGTGCGGCTGTCTCGTGATACCGTCTACGTACGAGCACCTCTACCAGTGCTTGGCAGTGATCACCAGATACGCAAAGATTGGGCTGGAATCGCCGTTGTCCGTTCCCAGAGATTCGCCTCCAGCCCCCAGCCCCCCGAGTCGAGGAGAAGACAGACAGACATGGATCGATGGGATATTATGAAATCATCCGCCAATAAGCTCCGCCTTGGTGAACTGGCCGGCACAAGATACAGGAGTTAGCCAACAAAATGCAGGTGACCGGTGGCCAGTGGCCCAGGTGGTCATGAAGAAGCAGCAATCGAAAGTCGGCGGCCTCGGCGGAGATGAACCACCCGGAAATCTAGAACGAACGCCTCGCGCGTCATTCATTAGCGGTGACAGGCCCTGCGCGATAAGTCGATAACGCAATCTCGGTCACCGCGATCGACATGCTGCAGTGCTTCGGCCTTCCGCTTCAATACCGCCCAGAAACCTCTGGTCCTTTGGGGCCTCTGGGCCTCTAGAATCTGATCTGTCACACTCTCGTCATGCTGCCTTAATATCTTCCCGCTCCCCCTGGCCACTCTGCTGCATGAGTGCACTGAGTCCTCTATGGCCTCCATCGTCCATAGCGTTCGTAGCTTCTTGATTTTCTAACTGTATATAACGCCCAGCGTTGAGCGGCTCCAAGCCTCACACTTTGTTTACATGGGCCTACCACATGCAATGCAACGTCGCGGAAACTAATGAGGAACTGAAAGAGTTGAAGTGAGCAGCAGGTGGCAGGCAATTCCTCAACGTAAGGGTCCCAATGGCCCAACGGAGATGCATTATGGGAATTCTCCAAGCAGTGCCAGGCGCGCCAGGCTGTCCAAGCTCTGCGCTGTACCGTGTATATAAGTGACTTCGACTCCCTCTGTGGTCTCTGCACTGTTTGCGGAGTTCCCGGGTCCCAGGTGCTTGGTGGATATGGCTTCATGATGTAAGAAGATGCTGGCATGCAAGGGGCGCTACTGAGGCTACTGATGGCAGGTATGGCATTGTACGGCCCGTATATTCCACCGTAAAGAGATGCCGCACAGCAGCACACAGCTGCAGAGGGGTTCCTTTCGTCTTTGAGTCGTCTTGACCCACTTTCCCATGCTTCTCTTTCTTCTTCATTCTTCTTCTTATTCACGATCCGCGCTCTTCGCTACTACAGTCTATAACTTTGTGTCGCTGCGATCAGATCTGTGATTTCTGTAAGCTTTTCTTATCAAGACATCAAGCCGACGGGACGGCTGGGGAGCAAGCATAGCTTCTCGGAACTATCAGCACGAGATCCAACAGCCACCCGCCGAATTTGGAGCAGACTCTTGCTCCTCTCAGAAGGAGACGAAAGCGTTACCCATACGCTCAACGTGTCGTAGGAGAGTTGCCGAGAGCTTATACCCAATCTCAGCTTCTAGGGTACGGAGAGTCCTAAAGTCTAATCGCTGTGAGCCTGTGACGTTGTCCGGCCTGGGCCGACGGTAAGTTGCCGCGACTTTCCTAAGCAGGAGGTTGTTCTTGCCGAACCTGAACGTATCCTCGACTCGCCAGGAGCAAGGTTCCCCCCACCATCCTCTTTCATCCACACTTGGATTGACTTGTATACATTCTCTGAGGCTTAGACGAGTGAGTGGGCAAGTTGTGTCTTGAAATGTGCTAACCTAGGTTGATGATCGACAGCGACTCTTCGTTATCTTCTTTGTTGTCCTCTTCCACTCCTTCACTGCTCCCACCATTACCGATCACCTGTCACCTGCGAGCTCGTCCGAAGACTTTTCCGTTCTTTTGGGTGAGTTCAAGCCTTTCGGCGGTACTAGACATTCACATAGTCTAGTAACGCATGTGAGACTGTGAGACGCTGAAAATAAAGTGACGCTAACTTCGGACCCCCGCTCTTTTCCTGTAGACTTTGCATATCCAACCGACACTTTCTCGCACACATCTTCGTCACTCGTTCTACCACCCCTATCGCACTCTGAGAAGCTGCGTCTTCACTCGTTCGATTGCAACACCATCCACACGTCTTTCATCCACGAAAATCCCCCATTGTTCTGCCCCTGCCCGAGTTTCATGGCGCCCTTGCGCGGAACAAACACAATCCTCCGGCACACCGACTGAGGGGCGACCACACTATCAATTCTGATTTCTATTGTCCTCCCACAACACCCCCCACGACCCTGTGAAAAATCCTCCTGCTGTGCATATATATAATCGCCAGTGCACCCACAGCACCCCTCTCTTCGTCCATCATCCTCCACACGTCGGCTGGTCTCGACAAGAACCCCAAGTCGCGCACAACGCAATCGGCACACACTATCTCCCATCGATAAGCTCTCGTCTCTCATATGAGCGTTGCTGGAACGACTGTTGAGGCTATGACCACAATCAAGTTTCTGGGGGTTGCGACTGTGAAAGCTTTGGATACAGTGAGTTTCTCCTTGCAATGTACTACGTTCGTTCCGCTAATTCCGGAGCAGCTGCCTTTATCGCTGCTGGTGGTCATCTTTCTCGCATGCTTGGTCCTGCTTCAATGGCCGTACGTCACAAGCCTCTCGCCCAATCATGTCCAATAGCTCACCTCTCTCCCAGATTCCCTCCATCGCCCTCTCTCCTTCCCACCCACACCCCTCCGACATACTCTGAAAAGCTCGCCGGCTCCCACACATTTCCTTCCAACACCTTCCCCGCCTCATCCTCGCAAACAGCACACAGCAAGGGCAGTACCCAGCCCCAGCTGTATACTGTCGCTGTCGCGACAATGAATGGCCAGCAGCAGATAGTGCAGGTGTTGCAGCCGGTGGCGATGGGGCGGAATGTGAGGAGGGGGAGTAAGCAATTGAGAGAGTACAGGAGCGGGCTGGGGGTAGTGGAGGAGGTTGATGGGGAGGAAGGGAGAGAGATTGTTTGATTGGGGCCCTAGAGGCCCTATTAGACATTTTACGGACTTTGCTCTACACATCTTATCTTTTTTTGTCGGTACGCCGTAGACCTCATTCTTGCTTGTAGTTACAGTTTGTTATATTTGGGCTGTGTGTAGCTATACTACCTTTCATTGTGCTAATATTGTCGTGTATAGATGGGATAACCCCAAGATGAAATAGATGGGAATCGTGAAAGAGGCCTTGATTGCAAGGCGATGCCTCAATCACCTCAAGCTCTCTTGACATATGGTCATCTTGAGCTCCAGCCTCAAGTCCTAAATATCACGCCGGAGAGCAGCCGGAGAGCAGCCGAAGAGCCCACAGACCGACAATCCCACACTCGCTACTTGTACTTTGTCAGTTTCCACGGGCGCACCCGTGATGAAGTGCACCATGCTTACCTCAAGATCGACGGCCATAGCCTCCTCAAAGTACCGCGTCCCGTCTGATCCGCGAAGTCAACTAGGAGAGCGCTCGGTTAGTACCAGGGTGGGGGACCACCTGGGAATCCCGGGTGCCGTCGTTTTTGCTCTTTTTGCAACTTGCTTCTCCTAGGCCGGCCAAGCAGCACGTTATCCGTCTTCTTCGATGTGGAAACACACTGTGGAATGGTGGGCGCAACTTCTTGAGTTATGAAGTTGATGAACCTTGTTTTGTTGGGGGGGTACAGGTAAGGAGTCAGCAGCCATATTGATGGAGATGGTTCACGGTCGTTGTCGTAGCCTGCGGGGCGGATATTGAAGCGGTTCGAGGTGAAGCAGTCGGGATGTACAGATAAGCGAGTGATAGATGTACATGTTGTTGAAAGCGTTGATCAGTGGGGCAGGAATGACAGTAAGACAGAGAAAGATATTTATTGAAAGAGGCCATGCGCGGCGCACGCCTTTCAGGAAATAGGCGTCGTTCCATACAACGCGCGTCTTCATCATCGTCACTTGCAGATTGCAATAAGACCACGACATATCTTCTTACTTCTCCATCTTTCCTTTCCTCTACACAAATCAACATGCCCGAGGAAGAACGCCCCACCTCTGAAATCGCCGTCACTTCCAAGGACCCCGAGCCAAAAGACGCCGACAAGCCCAAGAACGCTGGCGACAAGGGCAAGGGAAAGGATGACGGCAAGGAGGAGACTGAGATGGTGCGTAGAACGCCCAATTCTGCATGTCTGTACATGTGCTGACGATTTGGAACAGAGTGAGGAGGATCAACAGCTCAAGGCGGAGCTCGAGATGCTCGTGCAGCGTTTAAGAGTCAGTTGACGTCCCTGTGGTCGAAAACAACATACTCACGAGACGTGACAGGAATCCGACACTGGTCTTTACCAACCAGCCTTGGAATCCCTTAGAACACTTATCCGAACATCCACCAGCTCCATGACCTCCGTGCCCAAGCCCCTCAAGTTCTTGAGACCGTTTTACGAGGAGATGGCGACGATCAGAGAGGGTTGGAGTGATGATCTGAAGGAGCAGAAGGTACGTCGTTCGACATGAAACGGATCAAATCTGACACTGTGGCAGTCTCTCCTCGCCTCCATCCTCTCCGTCCTCGCTATGACCTACTCTGACAGCGGCAAGCGTGAAACCCTCTGGTTCCGTGTCCTTTCTGGCGCTACCGAAGCTCCCGGTCTCTGGGGTCACGAATACGTCCGACACCTCGCTGCTGAGCTCGGGGAGGAGTACGCTGCTACATTTGCTGCTTTGGCAGAGGATGCCGACATTGCCGAACCAAACTCCAAATACTCCACGCAGCAACTGAAGGATCTCGCTCTCGAGCTCATCCAGTTCTTCTTGCAGCACAATGCAGAGGCGGATGCGGTGGATATTCTCTTGGAGGTAGAAAGCATCTCTGCGATCACAGAGTATGTGGACGATAAGACGTTTGAGAGGGTTTGCAGATATATGGTCAGCTGTGTGCCGTTGCTTGTTGCCCCGGACAACATTGCTTTCCTTGAGACTGCTTCCATTATCTACGCCAAGTACGACCGATACCCCGAGGCGCTGGCTCTCGCTGTGCGACTTAACAACCCCGAGTTGATTCGCAAGTACTATGAGGCTCCTCAAAATCCGTGAGTTGTTGTGGTTATGGTGCAACGTATGCTGACAGGTCATAGCGTCATGAAAAAGCAACTGTCCTACTTCCTCGCCCGTGCCCAAATACCTCTTCAATGGGTCCATCGATCTGAAGATGCTGAGGGCGACGAGTCCATCCCCACGTTATCAGACGAGGTCCTCGAGTGCCTCGGCAATGTCAAGCTTGCCACCCACTTCAAAAACTTTGGCAAGGCCGTCGGTGTTGAGGAGCCCAAGTCTGTCGACGACATTTACAAGACCCACCTCGAACCCTCTAGCCGTAACACCACCCTTCCCGACTCTGCTCGTCAGAACCTTGCCTCGACGTTCGTCAATGCTTTCGTCAACGCCGGTTTTGGCAATGATAAGCTCATGGTGAATGCGCCCGAGGGTCAGAGCTGGATCTACAAGAACAAGGAGCACGGTATGAAGAGTGCTACTGCTTCTATCGGTCTGAGCTTGCTCTGGGACTCTGAGAATGGTATCGACCACATCGACAAGTACTCTTACTCTGCCGAAGAGCACATCAAGGCCGGTGCTTTCCTCGCCACTGGTATCGTTCACGCCGGTATCAGATCCGAGACCGACATTGCCTACGCTCTTCTCGAAGAGCACGTCGACAGCAAGAGCATCGAGCTCAAGGTCAGCGCCATCAACGGTCTTGCCATTGCGTACGCTGGGTCTCAAAGGCAAGACATTGCCGACAAGCTCTTGCCTTACGTCCAAGACGAGTCGACGCCCATGGAGGTGACCTCTCAGGCCATCTTGGCGCTTGGTTTCGTTTTCGTTGGGTCATCGAATGGTGATCTGGCGAGTGAGATCTTGCAGACTCTGATGGAGAGGGAGGAGAGTCAATTGGCATCCGAGTGGACCGTCTTTGCTTGTCTGGGTCTCGGTTTGCTGTATCTTTGTGCGTAATCATTTTCCGTTCCATGTTTCCATGTTTCCCGCTGACATACTTGCAGCCGCTCAGGAAGAATCGGAACCCACCCTCGCCACCCTCAAAGCTATCGAACACCCTATTGCTCAAATCGCCCAGACCATCGTCGAGATGTGCGCCCATGCCGGTACCGGTAATGTCCTCAAGATCCAAGAGCTTCTCTACATCTGCGGCGAGCACGCAGCCAAGAAAGAGGAGAAGAAGGAAGAAGCTACGCCCGCTGCTGGTGAAGGAGAGGGGTCTGCATCTGCCACTGAGGTCCCCGGGCCTCTTCCGGTGGCCGGTCAACCTGTTGAGCCTCAGCCTGCCGGTGCTCCCTCCGATGCCCAAGGCGATGTGACCATGTCTGAAGCTGCCGCTGAGGGCGGTCAACCCGACGGTGACGCCCCTGCTGCCGGAGCAGCAGCCGAGGAGAGTGAGAAGGAGGCCAAACCTGCTGCTGAACTCAAGTACCAGGCATTTGCCACCATCGGTATCGCTTTAATTGCTATGGGCGAGGAAGTTGGTTCCGATATGGCTTTACGGCAATTCCAGCACTTGATGACTTATGGCGACCCTATCATCCGCAAGACCGTCCCTCTGGCTTTGGGTCTCCTCTCTGCCTCCAACCCCCAACTCCCTATCCTCGATACCCTTTCAAAATACTCACATGACTCTGATCTCGACGTGGCGATTAACGCGATCCTGGCGATGGGTCTGGTTGGTGCCGGTACCAACAATGCTAGGCTGGCGCAGATGTTGAGAGGATTGGCGGTGTACTATGCCAAGGAGGCGGACTGTCTGTTCATGGTCAGGATTGCTCAGGTGAGTTGACTGTTTGTCTTGCTGGGCGCTGTCGGCTGATGTCTTGCAGGGCTTTGTGCACATGGGCAAGGGTACTATCGGTATCAACCCCTACTATAACGACCGACAAGTCATGAGCAAGACCGCCGTTTCCGGTCTTCTTGCCCTCCTCGTCTCTTTCACCGACGCCAGGAAGTGTAAGTGCCCGTCCATCTGCATCTAGTATGTCGGCTGACATGCGGATAGTCGTTCTGAGCAACTCTCACTGGATGCTCTACTGGCTTGTCCCCGCCATGTACCCTCAATTCCTCATCACCCTCAACGAAGAACTTGAAGAAGTTCCCATCACCGTCCGTGTCGGTCAGGCTGTCAACACTGTTGCTCAGGCTGGTACACGACATGGTATCAGTGGCGTACGTATCATCTCAGTCTGATTCTGAATATGGCACTAATTTAAGTTGCAGTTCCAAACTCATCAATCACCGGTACGGATCGGTACAACCGAGAGAGCGGAGCTGGGGACGAATGAGTTCTTCCCTTACCAGAGTGTGCTGGAAGGTTTGGTGATCCTCAAGAAGTACGTCCCTTGTTGCTTGCATGTCAGGATGTGATGCTGATTCGAGATTTTAGAAATGAGGGGTTCAATGCCGAGGATATCCACGCGTAATTATAGCTGTGAAGCCAAGTGGATGGGCGGTAGAGATGGACAAGAGGGTTTGCAAGACATCGGAAGAAATACGTAAAATTTTGCATGGATCATGTACTCGTAGCGTGTCTTGTTTGACACACAAGGCCAAGCACTGTGCGAACTGTTCATATACTGTGGCAGGTGTAGACCCTTTCCATAAAAGTATCCTCATTTGCCAAAAAGCTCAAGAAAAGACATCACAATTCGAGCCTTGAGTTCAAATACATCAACAAGGGACTGTGTTGCAGTGGTAGCATTCAAGACTTCGAGGTCTTAAAAAACTGGAGTTTCATCTTGCGGTCACGGGTTCGAATCCTGTCGGTCCTTGTATTTTTGCTCTTTTTGCAATATGCCATGTAGCGGTTGAAGCCTCAACTCTTCATCATCTGGTCGCTTTCAATAACTTTTCAAAGGATGCAGCATGAGCCCCCTCACGAAATTTGAGTGGTGTGGGACGGAAACGCATGTCACAAGATTTATGACCATGCGTCTGAACCTCGCTCTCTCTTTGTTCATCATTGCAAGCGGATCGGCGGTACGATCATCCTATATCTGGCGTTTCAAGCGCGTTTCTAGACAGCAATATGACCATTGTACAGCCTACGACCACTACCGACCTACGTCGTCCCTCGTTCTCGCCTCGGCCTCGGCAACCAATCCAATCGAATGACGATGCACCTCTTCTACCAGACACTTGAATATACCCAAGCTGACTTGACACACCCTTACGCCTTGTATGAGAAGCACCGCCCGGGCACCCAGCGTCTTTCGAGTCTCCTCCTCCTCTTCCTTGCGCACTTGCTCCTCGTCGATAGAACAGTCGCCTTCGTATGCTTCGACCTCGGGAAAGTCGTTGTCCGGCCACTCGGCTCTGGATTCTCCGGCGTGCGTCTTGCCGTTGGTGATGGGTGAAGGGAAGATGGATGGGGGAGCGGCCGTATCGTTCTATTCGACGTTGATGGTGTCGTAACCTGTGAACTGTGATTAGCGCAATACACGTGAATGCTCGATGATGATTACGCATGTGAGTCATTTCTCTGGGTCGGCTACGATACCGCACGCCCATTGTTTGTCTATAGCACAGTTCCGAGAGTGAAACGACGATACACGTAAAGAGAAAAGGAGGAAAGCCTACCGTGAGTGGGAATATGAATCGAGGGAGATTGGACGTGTGCGCCAATTTCCATCTGTGCCTTTGCGTGATGTTTAATGAGTGACACATGCTCCTCCCAAACCTCTTTTGAGAGACCATTCGCCGATAGGCATTGGAACTGCGACCATAGCGGGCTTTGAGGGTTGAAGATTCGAGTGAGTGGCCGCCCAATCGCCTGGGCGCGGAGTTGGTTAAGGGCCGTATGGAGAACTGTCCAAAGAAGCTGGATGTTTTCAGTATCGGCCACGGCGCCATCCTCATCTCTCAACAGATCAAGAAGTAGTCCCCGCCCACGACTCTGAAGCTCATCGATATACTCATGGATCAATGGCTTGGATAAGGGAGATGGGGTAGAGGAGGGGACGACGACGAGATTGTTGGTGATGAAGAATAAGATTGCCATTTCGTTTTCTCGAAACGCCAGGCTGATGGAAGTCCAAGATAGCTTCTTCAGCAGACTGCCATACCCGAGAGCTTTAGAGAGAAGTCGTTCGAGGTCAAAATCCAACCCCTTGATCTCGCCGGAGAGAGAGGGGCGAAAGTGGACCCCGCCTTTGCCTACAGATCACTGCTTTCCGGTCGCCGTGGTGGACAGTGAGGAGATTGTTGAGCCATGGGTAGGGATAGATGTATCTGGGAGAGGGTCAAAGGCGGACGTGGCCTGCGCAGCTCACATGAGCATGTCTGGCCATCATAAGCCGTAGTAGTTGCTGTCGGGTCTGTCGCCATTCTTGAAAAGTATCATATGCCTACACATTGATTAGCAAGTGATATCCAATGTAGAATTGTATAGCTCACTCGACCATAAGCGTATGGAATTCACACGAGCGGAAAGTCATCAGCTTCTGCTCGTCGGCAGATAGAGTCTTCACGTTGACCAGGTCGGGACATCCTCCGATTTCAAAACCAAGGTATGGGCTGGGCAAGTATTAACAGCATTCGGGAGAATAGCGCCCCGTTCGACTAGCAGGCAGAGTCACGTCGTCGGGGTTATCTGGGCGTATTTCTTCGGCCTGCATTGTGGTGTCTGGAACGCCCGTCGCTGCTTTTAGCTGTCGTCCTGGTCGGACTGGATTGGGCAATTCAAGGCTGCGGGGTAGTGGTGGGGTCAAAGCATCCTTCAGGTGAGACTGAAGGGCCGCCTCTCCGTAGCCTTTGCCATGGTAGTAGTTTCATAGCAAAGACGATGTCGTGGAACGGGGAATCGTTTTCGGGGCGTATGTGTTCGACAAAGTGATCGAATTCGGTTGGGGACATCGTGGCGAGCAGTAGGTATCATATAGTCCAAGAACAGATTTATACGGAAGAGAGAAAGAGCACAACGAACAACGAATTGCTGACGAAGTGAGCCAAGTGATGATGGAAGGATATTTGATCCCGCTACCTTTGGCCGAACCGAAGTGTTGTATTTTGACCCGACAGGCCGGCTTTCCACGCCCAGCAGCGCATTTCATCCCGCTCCTTTTCTCTTTCTCCATCTTCTCTTTCTTCCGCGGTCCTGCATCTCCCCCCAACCCATCCTATATAATCTCCCCGCCTCCCGCCAATGGTCCAGGACAAGTGATAGAGGCATTACAAGTACTCTGGGCGGACTCCAAACACCCACTCTTTGCCCTCCACACCCGGTGGCCTTCAAGGAAAGGTAAGTAACGTTTCTTTCTGATCTTTCGCATCTATCGTCCTCCCTCTCTCTATATCATGGTTGACTTAACCCTCTTGGCTTGTAGGAGGCTGTACATACTGCCATTTATCCTTCCTGCCTCGGCAAGCCCGGCACGAGTCAATCAGCCAGGCGCGTTAATTACCCTGACGTGATCAAAGCCTCGTTGCATGTAAGTTTTCATCCATCTCATCTCTTTCTGTCACTCCCTCTTCAATGCCTGAGCGTGGGCTGATGTCTTTTTCGATGTGCCCATAGAACAACAGCTCTTTTCAATACCTCCCGGTTTTAATTTGCCGCAAGACCTTGTTCCTTCCCGCGTCCTGATTCACCACAACAAGACCGACGATGCTCCCCACCGAGACCCCCACCTCCTCCTCCACCCCCGCCCCGAGCCCCAGCCCAGCAACCCCCATGACGCCTCTAGCCTCTTCCCCCCTCCCGCCCTTGTTCACAATCAAGCGCTGGGGCTCGTCGCGCAAGTCCAAGCGCGCCAGGTCGGAAGATGTCGATCTCTCTCCTGCGACTGCCGCAGGGGAGGACGATGGGCTGCGGCGTTCAGTCTCAATTGATGACGGGATGGAGGTGGAAGATGAAGGGATATGGGAGGAAGATGGATTGGGGAAGGAGAAGGGGAAGAGGCTGTCAATACCGGCCGCCAGGCCCTTGGTGCGGGCGCGTTCGAGCAAGGTCAAGCTGAAGAAGGTAGAGACTCTTAGCAGCTCTTCCTCTACATCGCTTGAGCTTGCGCGTACTATATCCCCCGATAGTCCCGAGCCTGCTGCAAAGCGCGCTAGGCAGAGGTCGTCCTCCACGTCGTCGACGTCTTCTATGACGGGTCTGACTGGAGTGGTGTTTGAGGGAGAGGCGACGCCTTCATCGCCTAGTATGAGCCCGGAAGCTGCTTCAGAGGCTTCAATGCCTCTTCCCGCTCGTCCTCCCACAAGACCTCCTCAGATCTTCTCATACATTCCCTCACCGCTCGCCACCGCCCCCGTCATGTCCCCCACTCTCTCCCCACCCGCTCCTTCTTCCTCTGCCGCCCCCCAACTCGAGCTCCCTCTCCCTGTCCCAATCCCTCTATCCGTCTCTCCCCGCGAAGAAGCAGAAGTCGTCGTTGCCGCTGCGCAGGTGACAAAGTCGAAAGCGTTTTGGAGGGATGTGGAGGATTTAGGGGCGGAGCTTGGGAATGTGCTGAAACTTGGCTTTGGGCGGGGATTGAAGAGGGGCTCGGGAGGGCAGAGGAGGCCTAGTAGATTGAGAAGTAGTCTTCTTGTGGATGAGGAGGCTAGTGATGAAGAGAGGCGGGAGAGGTACGAATATGGGAGGATGGACACAGAATAGGTAAGTGTGATCAGACTGGATGTAGGCATCGGCTGACTTCCCACCAAGTCCGTCCTTATTCGTCATCACTTCAGCTCTCTCTCTTCTCCACTGCATCATGCTCCAACATATACATCATGACCCCATTCCCCGCCTGATACGCATCACAATCAGACCGGGATTTTGTACGACCTCTTACGGGAAGAACGCGAATTGTCGCGTCCATATCCCTCTTCTTTTGTCTATAGATAGGATTTCTTATCCACACTTGTAACGACCCATCCTCCACTGCCATTCATCACCTGTTCCGATTTTTTACTCTTTTCTAGCGTGACACTTGTCCTCATTTATCCATTTTGTACGCGTATGACGATCTTCTTTCTTCTTTTGGTATTCTCTCAGTGTCTCATGCATGAGTTTTGTACTCTCTGCCTTCTATGACTTACCCCGACTCCCCTCACAACTTTTCCGTGCAGCACCAATAAAGACCCTCCCATATCATCGCTGTCCATGTGTCTCGGCAAAAATGACAACGCAATCGATAAGAGGCAGATAAAAAAAAATCAAAAATGATCCGGAATATTGGCTAAAGTACGTAATTGCACGTGGTCCCGGATGGCGGACCGGCAGATAAAGCAGATAAAGGCAAGGCACAATTACAGCAGGTGTGGGCCCCCGCAAGCTGCTTTTCGGGCGCAGTCTGTTGAACTTTGCTGTTTCACTTGAACGTATGTACTCTCCATCTATAGCTTGCTCCTAGTGCAGCGCCTTTTGCTCTTGCTTGATGTTCTCAAGTCACCGTCTCCCATATGTCGGTGCCCAACGAGATCTCCAGCTTTGCTTTCCCTCGGCTGCTATCAACGCCGAGGCCGAGATACGTCACCCCGAGGCAGTTTGGAGAGCTATATATATCCAGACAGGCGATGAAACGATAAGCTTCTTTTTCTTCACATCTCTTTCGCCCCCAACATCATATATACTACAAAATGGCCTCCCTCCAAGTGAAAACCATCCTTATCACTGGCGCAAATCGCGGGTACACCTCCCCCCTTCCCTCTGAAACGTGCACAAGCTGATGTCGCATAGGATCGGTTTGGAAATCGCAAACTCCTATCTCAAGAGAAGTTGGAGGGTGGTGGCAGCTGTGAGAGATGTTGGTAAAATGCCAAAGCTTGACGGCGATCTGGTCGTTGTAAAGATTGACTCTGGATCTCTGACCGATGCCGAAGAGGTCGGTCTCCGCTGAAACCCCCCTAGACCGAAGCTGATCAAGCATCAGGCCGCACAAGAGCTCCGCACCAAACACAACATCCACCAACTCGATATCGTCCTTGCCAATGCGGGTGTTGGCCTCTACGGCCCTTCACTCCTCAAGGTCCCTGCCGCTTCCTTTGATCAGTCCATTAAAATCAACACCCGCGGCCCGTTGCTCCTCTACCAGGCTTTCAGGGAGATGCTGGGAGATGGAGAGGGCAAGACGTTTGCGGTGGTCAGCTCCATGGGAGGGGTACTTGTGACACCAAAGAGATTGGGGCTCGGGGTTTATGGGTGCTCAAAGGCTGCTGTCAATTATCTGGTATGGTTTTCGACCTTTCGAGTATGATTGAAGTAGGGAGTGACTGACTGTGACGTGCAGGTACGAGCTATTCATTTCGAAGAACCCAAGCTCAAGGCTTTCATGATCCATCCCGGATGGCTCGAGACGTGCGTCACTTACTTTTACGACACCGCCCGTCGGTGATAGGAAGGCAGTGCACTGATCGACTGCATATACAGTGAGATGGGGGTAGCTGCCGCAATCCAAGCGAACATGGAAGACGCTCCTCAGAGAATGAAAGATACTATTCGTGAGTGGTATCCACTCCCATTAGTCTAAGAGAGGAGACTGATGTGGTTGTAGCCGGCGTCGTCAATCTATTGGACACTGCTACCAAAGAAGAGCACTCGGGATGGATGTGGAGGTAGTAAGTTTTTTCTTCTCACATGTATTCATTCCGAATCGAGGCTCATAGTGGTGACCTGTCAGCGATGGGGAAAAGACTCCACTCTGATGCTTGGTTCTCTCTCTTTGGCGCTAATTGGCCAGTGGACCAAGATGTTTTCTCTGTCCATATTACGACTCGTCGAAGTGTACTCCCTGTGGCCGCGGTGGAGATGTTGGACGATGGCGTTCGATCTGGATGCTTGTCATTCCACCAGATGACTGACCTCGCTCTGGGTCATCGTAACGTAAAACATATGTACCATCATTCGGCGTATGCAGCTGGTGCAGTCGACCACGGGCCTGGCCATTGCTGGAATCCGGTGAATAAGGAATCTAGCCACGATTGTGCACCACTACCACTGCATGCCATACCAGACTATTGCGCTTGTCTTCCCTACCTTTGTGCTAGGTCGGGCTGGAGGTATGATGGTCATTTTCGCCAGTCAAATCAGCCTGGTGCAGATGTGTCCGCCTGAAATGGGGGGTGTGATGGGGGCTTGGGTATCGGTTCTCGTCAGTCAACCTTGTACTTTGTTCATTCTTAGGCTCACGACTGACATGACGTGGCGTAGTTCCAAGTCGGCGGTGCTCTTACGATGGCAGTCATGTCAGGCCTCGAATCCTCCACTCCGACGTCTAGCCGGCCGGAAGGCTTACTACTTTATCATCGGATATACTATTCTTCTCGCGGGGATCTGTGTGGCGTTCTACAAGACGCCGAAGCCCCTGGGAGAAGAGCATGAGGCGGCTAGGAAGAGGATCAGGGCTGATGTCGGGCAGACGGGGGTCGGCGGTGTCGATGTGCAGAGGACTTACGAGGAGAAGGTCTGACACCGGTAAATACTATTCTCGTATTGTCTTCTTATTCGATTCTTCTCATTCCTTCATATAATCTCGACTCTGTAAGTAATTACGTGATGTTATGCCACCCGGAACGTATACGATATGATTGCTCCTAGGCTTTTGGCTGTACACACTGTACTCGAGTAAGCGGCACTGGTACTACTATCCCTGGTGTCTGCTACACGGCGTTGAAGTACAGCTGCTACGGAGATTCAGGCGATGTCGCCGGAGGCCCGGAGGGCCGATTTCGGTGCCGGGCGCGGCGTCTTTCTCTTGTCCTCTCCAACAATCCAAACAATGCCGCGACATGGCCCGAAATAGTTTGCGTCTCTGTCGCCCCTTCCCAGCACCTTCACTGCACCGCCGTCCGCGAAAACAAACCCTTCCAAAACATTCATCGCGCAATTTCCCGAGAGCGACGACACGAGGAGAGGATGTCCCAGCAGCAACGCCCAGTTCCTGAGGAGGCCTGAGGCTTGACCGTTAGTTCCTATTGTTCCTCCGAGTACACCAAACGATCGACATCTTTTTGCATCTTGATCTTTACTTCTTCTTTTTTCTTGGTCAGTGCCCTGAGACTTTGGGCGGAACATGCCATGGTACAGGACTAACATCGAATAGCATACTGCGAAGAGCTGATCTCGATCCCCGACCATCGTTTTGAAGCCCGACCTTACCATGACTTCCAGCGCAGAGGTCCCGGGCCTTCCCCGTTCACGGTCTCTGGTCTCTTTGAAGGGTTTACCAACCTCTCTATCCCTACACCCCTCCTTAGACAACAACACAGACAAGCCTCTCGACGAAACCGGATCACCTCCCGACATTCAGCCCCACCCCCTCGCCCAGCTTTCTCCTCTCAAGAAGAGCATACTGCTACTGAGTTTTGCTCTGGCAGATTTCATAGACATTGCGAATGTTTCTGGTGTTGCCGTCGCCGTGGCCGATATCACGACGGACACCGGTTTGCAGTCATCCCAAGGCATTTGGGTGAGTACTTGCTTTCTCCTGATTATCGTGGCAATGAGCACTGCTGACCTTGTGAGCAGGTAATCACTTCATACAGTATTTGTTTCTCAGCATTCCTGCTCTTCTCTGGTCGACTGGCGGATCTTTTCCCGGCTGGGATAGTATTCGAAGTAGGCTTCGCATTGCTAGGCGCTTTGAGCTTGGTCTCGTCGTTTGTAACGAGTAACATGTGAGTCGCATCGTCGGTAATCTTCTGCTGCCAGCTCGTGGGAGGTCATAGCTGATTAAAAAATAGATACGGCTTCTTGATCCTTAGAGGACTGGCTGGTGTTGCTGGTTCGCTGTGTGGGTCATCGCTGTGCGTGGCTATGTGTGATTGTCGCTGACCGCGAGGATTGCGATTCTGGGCCTTGATCGTATAGCCATACCGTCCGCTTAGTGAGTGAGCTGCCTGATCACTAGAGATATCAGCTAAGTAGCTATACAGTCATTTGGTGATACACATGTACCCCGAGCCGAAAGAGCAAGCATCCAAGCTTGCTCTCTTGGGCCTCGCTGCTGGTCTCGGCAATGTCTTTGGCTTGTACGTGTCTTTGTCGTTCTCTGATGATTGAGCTGACAGCTCGATAGGGTGTTAGCAGGTCTCTGTATGGAAGCCTCATACAAGTGGTTCTTCCGCCTCATCGCCATCCTCTGCCTCTCCTCTACTGCCATCACCCTCTGTCTTCTCCCTTTCAGCCTGTCATCGACGTACTCGGCAGAGACGAAGGAAGGGAAAGAGAAACTGCCGAGGTGGCGGTTGATGGATGCCCCGGGGGTGTTGCTGATGACTGGGTTCCTCATATGCTTCATCCTGTCTTTGACTCAGGTAGGTACACTCAAACGACATTGGAGCTGTGGCTGACGCGGTGCAAAGGGACCGATAGATGGATGGGGAGCGGTGAGCTTCATTGCTCCGTTTGTGATATGCTGGCCATGCGTGATCGGGTTCTTTGTCTGGGGTGCATAGCATGGTCTTTGTCTCTCTCAATCGATTCATAGCTGATTCCCGGCCAGAGGCAAACATCTCCCAAAAGACGGCCATCCTCCCCAACGCTGTCTGGCAGATCACGAATTCCATCATTGCGTCTCTCGCCGTGCTCATCCCAATGGGCTTTTGGGGCACATCCCAGCTTTTGTACGCCAACTACTGGCAGAACGCTTACGGCTGGAGTCCTCGTGAGTTTCCATCCATCTTGCCTTGTTTGAGTGAACGTGAGAGATGTGTGATTTTTGCTGAAGACGGAGTAGTGATCGTCGCGGTGAGAATGTTGCCTCAAGGTGTCATGACGATGGTTATCGGTGGAGTGGTACAGTTCGTACCCGCAATAATCGAGAAGCCTCGCTGGTCTATCCCCGTCGGCTCAATCTGTACGTCTCTTGCCTCTTCGTCCTCAATCTGCTGACTATCTCATAGTAATCGTTATTGCAGAAGTCCTCCAACTGAAATCCGGGGGCGGACAGGGGACTGAATACTGGCGTTTCGTCTTTCCCGCTTTCGTCCTCGGCAGTGCTGGAGGGATGATCGTGATTTTTGCGAGCCAAATCAGCTTGGTGCAGATGTGTCCGCCAGAGATGGGTGGGGTGGCTGCGGCTTGGATCTCTGTGCTCGTCAGTCTCGCCTTCCATCTTCAATCTCCTTCTCGAAGCTGATGGGAAAGTTGACGTAGTTTCAAGTCGGCGGCTCTCTGTGTTTGGCAGTCATGGCTGGCCTCGAGTCGCCCAACCCGACTACGTTCATGCAATCAGGCGCCCAAGTGTTCTACTTTGTCATGGGCTATACGATCGTGCTTACAGGGATATATGTGGCCTTCTACAAAACTCCAAAGAGCCTGGAGGAAGAGCACGAAGCTGCGAGGGAGAGGATACGGCAAGGCGACGGGGAGCCGGAATTGAAGGATGGCAAGGGGAGTGGGGAAGAGAAGGATGCGTGACATCTCTGTTCTTGTCGATCTTGATAGCATTCTTGCATGAGCCATAATGTTGCATTCGTCGATCGATACGAGGACCAATTGCAAGAGCTGACAAGACAGATTTTCACCATCCTACATCTTCATCTGCAACAACCTCCTCTTCGGCATCGTCCACACCATCTTCAAGTCCAAACGGTCACGCACTCATTAAGATCCGTGAGCCGGTCTTCAACCAAGAGAAGCAACTCGAAGAAGAAATCCCAAACGTTCCACAGGTCAATTTTCTGATCCTCCGGCGCCGCCCCTTTTTGGAGCCAGACAGTCTTCAAACCATCCTCGAGGATGTCGGCTTGCTTTGATGTCCACCAGTGCAGGTTTGCTCGACTCTTGGCTTTGCGATAGCGGTCCAAGGCTTCCGCCTGATCGACACGAGTCAAACACTCTGTAGCGCCAAAAGAGTGAGGATTCCTGTACGCATCCTCGAACGCAGTGCCCGAAAGGTGGTCGTCGGCGGATTTCGTGAGTGACTCTCGGACTATGGGTACTAGAAGCCAGCGGATTACCACCCTGCAGATGGTCAAATTTGAAGGGCTGAACGCCCAATATGCAGCTCACCTGTGCACCCGATGCAGATCATTGTAGCCTCTGACCTCAGCCCTGGCATGACCCTTTTTGACCATGATTGTCAGCTCCTCTCTCAGCGATATCCAGTGCGGCTCCGTCGCCTTTGGAGCTATAAATGTATGGTAGCTGTTCGAGGGGTGTGAAATGTCGGAATTGCTGAGGGATGGGGTATAGTTGCCTTGAGCTGGTCAGCTGTCATTTTGGCCGGCAGGACTACATTAAACATACCTGAGCGACTGCTGAGACTTGCTAGCATCCTCTATCTCGTCGCCTTTGTCGCTGATGATCTGGTACGGGTATTGCAGCGGAGTATGAGGCGTTGCAAAGATGCGCATGTCAGGATTCGGAACGTACCTCCTCGAGACAGAACCGCTTTAGCATAAACGTGATTCACATTGTTCGCCTCCATATTTTTGGCCATGACATCGGCGGCGATGAGTTAGCCCGAATAGGTATCTATGACCCCATAGATGGTCAGATGCAGAAAAGACAGCTCGTTGTAGGGGGACATGGACCATCGATGATTGGGACCGATTGGTCGGGTCCGAGATGTGATTGCCGTAGTGGTAGTGGTGGCCAAGGGTCGGGAGGGTTGTTCAGCTTCCAATCTGGGGCGCATGATTCTTCGGCGATCAAAAGGAATCGAGCTCCAGTCTAGCTCACATCGGCTCTCCTGAGACCGAAAGATGGCACTAGAGATCTCGCTCGTGAACATTTGATGGCACTTACCATCAGCACCACATTGGCAGGGCCGCCTGCCTCCTGAAATCTCTGGCATAGTCACCCTATAGGCTACCACAGGTCGAGCAGTATTGGTACTATGGTATGCCCAATTGCTAGCATGGTGTCGAAATTGAAGTCTGGGATAGCCCGTACTCACACAATCACAGAAGGTCTGGATAATCTTGTTCTTATCTCTCTTGTAAAATTGCCAGAATGCTTCGGCATTGCAGCGGATGCACTCCTTCTTGCCGTCCCCCAAAGCACACATACTGCAGTCGGCAGACATTTTGTTCGTAGATAGTTGGATGATCCTTCTCTGTCAGTCACTTGTCCGAGAGTGGTGATGTGGGCGCTTATAGATGATGGAGTATTGCTCTGTAGTTTGATCACATGAGAGATGGAAAGCTGGTGAGGAGGTGAAGAAGTGAAGAAGTGGAAGGTCAAGAGATCTATATCATACTACGGCGGGAACAACAAGGAAAAGAAAACAGGGGGCAAATGACGGAAGATGAGGGTGGAGGCGCGAACGAAGTGCGTTGGCCAGATTGGCAGGGGAACAAGCATTTACATTCCGTCTTTGCTTTTCGTGGCTGACATATCTCTGCCGGCCATCCAACGTACCCAGAACATCTCCAACGTGTGCAGCTGCGGATGGGCTTTGATAGGCGGAGGTGCCTTGACGTGGGCTAGCGCGTCATCGCCTCGTGGCTCGGGTTAGATTGGTCCCGTTCCCTTCTGCCCCCTTCTATAAAAGGGGCCGGGCGCATCTGAGGTCTTTTCTTCCCCCAACTTCCACTTTTTCCCTTTATACCCACTATCGCCACTCCCCACACCCATAAAAACACCCATAAAAAATGGACTTTATCAAGAAGATGGCCTCTGAGCAGCTCGAGAACGCTAGTGAGTCCGTGCCACGTTGCGAGATGGGCGAGAGGCTGATGCTCTTGGCGTGCAGTGAACGGTAACAGCAGCAGCAACAACCAGAACCAGAACAGCAACCAAGACTACAACCAGAACAACAACCAGAACCAAGGCTATGGCCAGAACCAGAACCAGAACCAGGGCTACGGTCAAACCGGCGGCTCTCAATACAACAGCAACAACAATGGCCAAGGCAGCGACAGCTTGAACAGTACGTTCTTACTCCATTGGCCCCTCTCCAAACGCTGACCACCAGTGCAGTCTCCCACGATGACGCCGTCCAGGCCGCCAACCAGCACAACTCTAACGGCTCTGAAAATTCGAGCCTCTTCTCCACCGCCCTCGGCTACCTCAACAACATGAACCAAGACGACAATGACGTCGACGAGGACAAGGTGCAGCAGAACCACCAGCAGGCGTACAATGGTAGTGCCAGTGGCATGACTTCGAGCGCTTTGGGCTCGTGAGTGCTTTTGTGAGCGTGGGCGGGGAGATGAGCTGATCAGGATATAGCGCTGCTGCTTTGCAAGCCCTCAAGTCTTTTACTTCTGGCAACAGCGATGCTTCTTCTTCTTCTGGCGGCAGCATGCAGACCAAGGTAAGCCTCTTTCCCGTTCATATCCGAATCACGTCCTGACAGACAATAGATCATCGGCATGGCCATGTCTGAGGCTGCCAAGCTCTTTGACCAATCCGGCGGCAACGTCTCTGGCGACAAGCAAGACGCCGTCACCTCTGCCAGTCAGACCATCATGAAGTTGATGTTGAAGAACCAGGTTTCTGGTATGATCGGTGGTAGCAACTCGGGCGGTCTGGGCCAGTTGGCCGGCTTGGTGAGTTGTGCTGGGTGCTATCGACGAGAAGCTGACGGGTTGAGCAGGCTTCCAAATTCATGTAAAAGGGACACTAGCTTGTGCAGGGGAACGTAAGGGATGAGAAGAATCACGCAGCATTTTATACACGACACTTATGAATACTTTGGACACGCCTCTAGTGAACTTGACGCAACAGAGCAATACATTCTTCCAAATCCCAATTAAAATACTCTAATTCCCAGTGACACGCCTCAACAATCCCTTCTTTGCCTTCTTTGCCTCCATCTTTCTCCTAATCTGCTCTTCCATATCTCGGTGATCCATCTTGTCTTGGTTGTACCACAAAACAGTGTAGGTGCCGATAAGGGCCGAGGCGATACAGAGGAATAGTGAAAAGACCGCTTCTTTCGTCCATCCCTGTCAATGATATCAGCTGGATCCTAAGGAGAGGGGAGGGTGGGGGGACCTACAATGACGAGGGGAAGAGGTCCCCAAGGCTGGCCTCTAAAGTCTGTCGTCGAATTGAGGCCGACAACGTTCCCGCTTGTAGGCAAGCCCCAGTATTCACAGTGATCCAGAAGCGTCTGCGGTACGACAGTGTTTTCTTGGAATTTTTCAGGGGCTTCGATGAATACTGCTGCGAGGCCTGACGAGAGATGCCAGTCGATCTAACCCGGGCCGTTAGCTTAGCTTGGGGGAGGGTGGGGAGGGGGACGTACGTGACAGTGGAAAAACCATGCTCCGGGATTATCAGCCCTCCACCTCAACACCACCTTGCCCGTCCCCGGTATCGTCACCGTATCCCTCCTCATCGGGTTCCCTTGCCCCTCCACCACCTCCCCCCCATTCGGGTTCTCGTCCTCCTCATCCGACGTGACGTCAAACGACTTTTGCACCACCTGAAACTCGTGTCCATGGAAATGGAATGGATGAGGCCCCGAGTCCCAGTTGTACACGGTAAGCTGGATGTTGGCCATATGCGGGTACGTCAGAGCGTGAGTTTGGGCACCATAGACGGCCGGGTTGGATGAATCGTTGCCCATTGTCAGAGCTGTAAAGATGGACGCGGTGGGCGGTTCTTGGAAAGTGATATTGTTGAATGACCCGCGGTTTGTGCCGTCGTCATAAGTGTCAAAGTTGACGTGGAGGGTGTACTCGATATCGGCCGGGGCCATGGCAGAGGCGAGCAGGGGCACGAGCTTGGTGTCGTCCAAGTCGGGGAACTCGTCGGGGTAGGATACGTCTGAGGCGGGGGGGTTGGAGGAAGAGTAGGAGATTTGGATGGTGTTGTTCATGACGAGCTCGTCGGGGAGATAGTCGTACCTTTACCACCCGTTAGCTGAGCCTCGGGAGTTGGTGGGGGGACGTACATTTCCTCGCTCTGCATGACGGTCATGGCATAGTTGGTATCGCTCTCAGCCTTGGCTTGCACCAAGATCGAGTACCTCTGCGCCACACTGATCGGCAGAGCATCAACATGGTACGGCTCGACCTCGACACCGTCAACTTCGATAATCTGGATATCGTGCTGGTCGATAGCGACGAAAAACATGGCAAGCGCAGCCATGTTGATCACCCTGATCTTGTACTTTTTCCCAGCTTCAAATGGGATATTGAGATTGTTGTTGGTAGATTCACCCGAAGCGACGGCAGAGGGAGAGGGGTAGTATTGGCCGTCTTTGACGAGGTAGACGAGGGCAGAGTCGGGCACGGGTTCGGCGCCGGTGGGGTTTTCCCAGGTCAGAAAGTCGTTTGTGAGTAGGTCGAGGTGCTGGCGGTGATACCAGTCGGAAACGACGAGGGTGTAGTCTTCATCCCAGGTAATGTCGTCCGATCGACCAGTCCCGTTTCGAGGCTCGATTATCAGTGCTACATCCCACAATGTCAGATGCAAGACTGCTAATGCCCAGAAAGAATGGAGGGGACGTACGTGAACGCAAGCCATCAATGTATTGTCCGAGGTAGTGGCCGTGCATCCAGAACGTGCCCGCCTAGAAGTAGTGTCAGCAACTCTATCTCTGTGTAGATTTCCACTCCCCCACCCCAGCCGCCCAATAGCCCGCTCGCGAGCTCGCTCATGAAGAATACCAGCTCGCTCGCTCTACTCGCTCGAAAGACACACTGCTCGCTTCGCTCGTAGGCCCCCATCCCACCCCCTTTCCGATGAACTGCTCGCTCTCGCACTCACCTGCCTATCCGTCTCAATCACATAATCCAACTCCCTGCCCATCGGTATACTACACTGCGTAATCCCCACCGCCCCATCATAATAATTCGTGCCATTGAAAAACATCCCATGCGTGTGCAGGGCAGTACCGATATTGGGATCTTCGAGGCCGTTGTGGGCGTGGATGATGATGGTGTCGCCTTGGGTTGCTAGGAGGGGTGGTGGGGGCCAGGAACCGTTGATACCGATGACTCTTCTCTCTGAGAGCTAGAGGCATTGTCAGATTGAGGCAAAAGCAGGATGGGATGGACGCACGCCATTGGGGTTGGCGGTGGCATAGCTGATGTTCCACCAGTATTCGACTGTGGCGGCTTGGACTGCTGTTGCTAGCAGGGGAGCAGCGATGAGGGCTGCTAGGGGGGTCATCTTGGGAAATGTACAAGGGCGGTCGGATGAGATCGAGATATCGAAGCGTCTCTTTCAAGGACCGATTCTTGTTCTTGGGCAAACTTCTGTCGTAGGTGTCTAGCCCTAGCTTGTTTGCCGGTATGACTTGTTCGCCTTTTGCTGGGCCGGGTAAGAGCGGGTCTTCAGTACAGTAGAAAGGTGAACTGGTACATCTTGCCATTGCTGATCTCAACTTCTCGGCGCTTCAGATGCATGACGTGTTATTAACATCGGCCGATCCACCGGACATCGCCGCCAACTATGCGGCCTTCAGAGAGCCAGTGGGCCAGGGGCATGCATGCATGGAGGATTTGAGAGTGCAAGATCTGCTATACTAATCAAAGACATGCAAGGTGCGGGGGATGGATGGGTGCATCAAGTCCTCTCCTTGTGTGTGGCAGAAGCGAGTGTCAGAGAGAAGCGTAGAGAGAAGGCTGCCTCTTCACAGCCTCGGCTTGGCTCATGGCTCATACATAGCAGGACATCACTCAACGTGCCAGCGACTTCTCTTCCGCTAACGTGCAGCGACTTCTCTTCCGCTGGGAGATAGCCGACGCCGGAGCACCGGTGCGAGATTTGCAATCGATAACGTTAATCCGCGCTCATGGCCATCTTCTTTCGACTCGGAGCCCGACTCGGCATTGAATACTGGCTCATGCATCTCGATCATTTATATCAATCTATAGCAACCCACTGATATTACCCCCAGCCAGGATGGTAGAAAGACAGGGCCACCCCCTCACATGGTCCCTCTCCCACAGCACCCACGCCTCGGACCCACCGTCCTCCATCCGCCAGCAAAACATCATTCAAAGCACATCAGCAGCTGCCGACCCCATCATCCCTTCTACCGCCACATGCCCCTCCAACGGCAAAATTTCTTACGGGGGCGATACGTCGTCAGCAGAGAGTAGTCGGGACCCAGCGTTTCCTCCGATCGACCTCCCTCCAGGCTGCTCCTGGGGTCCGCTCATAACCCCCAAACTCCTCGAGGAATACGCCCTTCCCCCATACCCCTCCTTCACCCCGGACTCGCCCCAACGCATCATATACGTCTCCTTCCCCCACGGTTCCGCCAAAAACCCGTTCTTCTTCAAAGCATGGCGCAAAAAAGCAATCGTCGGCGTCGCGACGGGTTTCACGCTCCTTACGAGTATCAATGTGTCGGCGTATTCGATAGGGGAGGGGAGTATGTGTGAGGATTTGGGATGTTCGCAGCAAGTTGCAGCGGTGGGCCTAGGCATCTATTGTTTTGTGAGTCCCCTACAACTTGGAAGAGGGGGGCTGATGGGGGGTAGGGGTTTGCAGTGACGCCGATGATCCTGGCGCCTCTTTCAGAAGAATTCGGGAGACGCTGGACATATGTCGTATCCGTCATCATCTTTCTCCTATTCCACGTTATGCTCGCTGCGTGAGCTCCCGCCCATCTTGGTTCAGACTGCTGACCAAAGAGGCTGATGAAGAGTAGGGCAAAGAATATGGGCACAGTCCTTGTCGCGAGAATCATCCAAGGCTGCGCTGGCAGTGTCGGGTCGACGCTGGTGGGAGGCACTATAGCGGATATCTACATGCCTGCAGAGTACGCCCCGTCTCCGATCCAAGTTTCTCCAAAGCTGACGAAGAGTCAAATCTAGTCGCGGCCTCCCGAGTTCCATCTTTGCACTAGCAGGTACAGGCGGCAGCGGCCTCGGACCCGTCATCTTTGCGTGGGTGGAGAGTAATCCCCACTTGAGGTGGAGGTGGATATGGTGGATCCAGTGCAGTACGTCCCCCGACCCTTCTTGCTACGAACTTAAGCCTGACAATGATCCAGTATTGATAGCAGCCCTCCTCCCCCTGATCTTCTGGATCCTCCCCGAAACGCGCGAATCCGTCATCCTCCGGCGCCGCGCCCACCATCTCCGCCAAGTAGCGCAAGAAGGAGAGAAAGATGTAGGAGGCAGGTATACGGCGAGAAGCGAAATTGGCAGAGTCAGGTTTTGGGAGGCGATGAAAGTTAGTGTGGCGAGGCCTATCAGTAAGTTTTCCCCGGGTTTGGGGCTGAAAGGGGAGGCGAGGGGAGGGGAGGCAAGGCTGACGTAGGGTTTCAGTGTTTCTGTTTGTCGAACCGGTGGTGGCGTTCTTTGCTCTTTGGGTATCTATCGCCGTACGTATCCAACTCCCTTACACTGCCCAAGGCAATAGCTGACGAAGGCCGAAGTGGGGGGTACTGTACGCTCAAATAGGCGGGATATCATACATCTTTGAGACTATCCACGGCTTTACCACGAATGAAGTCGGTTTGGTGTATCTCGCTATCCTGTACGTCCACCCCACCTTTCTTCTTCAAGACCCCAACTCACGCTGTAACAGAATCGGCGCCATAATCGGCTTCCTCTTCAATTTTCTTCAAGACGCCATCTACCGCCGCCAAGTATCCAAAGTCGGGATCGAAGCCCGTCTCTACGGGCCCATGCTCGCCGGCCTCACTTTTGCAGGCGGCTGCATCTTTTTCGCGTTTACAGCGGTGCAAGAGGTGTATTGGCTGGTACCTTGTTTGGCGATCGTTATCGTTATTGCGAGTGTTCTGACGCTTTATATCTGTTGTTTTGTCTAGTAAGTGCCCCCCTCTTTGTCAATCAGAAGCGGGCTGACGCAGAGACAGTCTATCAGAATGTTACGGCTCCTACGCCTCTTCCGCCATCGCCGCCCAATCCTTCCTCCGCAACATGTTTGGCGGCGCCTTCTCCCTCTTTATCCGGCGCCAATACGTCGCCATGACACCCCGCTGGACGCTATTCACGTGGGGTATGGTGGGCCTGGTGTTGGCGGGAGTACCGTTTGTGGCTTTTTGGAAAGGGCCAGAGATTAGGAGTAGGTCAAGGTATTCAAAGATTTTGATGAAGGAGGAGAGGGAGAGGATTGAGAGGGAGAAGGAGGTGTTGGATGGGTTTGGGTGAGGAGTTTGGGCATGGACTTTTGGTGGGCGTACCTTTGCATGGGATGGAACTTATATAATAGCATATGGAGGAGAAAGAAGATAATTGAGATGTCCAAATGAACTGCGACTCAGACGGCGGTAGAATGGAGCACGGCACAGTCTGCACCTTTGCCCAGCTCGCCGTCATGTCCTCGCCCTGCGCAAAGCGACCGCTGTTCAAGGAGGTGCCGGGGTCTGCGCAATAGTACGCCAACCACTCGGGTAGCTAGACACCAATCACGGGTGGTCAACAGGCTGTACTCGTAGAATACAAATACGACCTACTACCTGTGCTGCACAGTACCGACTAGAATGCAAATACTGCTGATGAAGAGGGCGTGCTTGTGCATGTACCAGTATTTCTGCTATGTTTGGCCCACACGTTGGCGGACTCGGGCGTAAGCGTACCCTCGTGCCCATCGGAAGAGCATAGTTGTATAGATGTTTGAAGCTTGGGCTCTTTCCCAGAAGAACGAAGCTGGGCTGGGGGCTGTAAACGAAGCTCGGAGTGGGGGTTGTAGATTTCGTCGTCGAGCTTGGCGGCGGCTTCTTGGAGGGATATCGTAGGCGGGGGGTAGCCTTTTGTGAGAGTCGGGGAGGCTGTGGCGAGAGATTCTGCTGGGACGTGACGTCAGCTTGAAGCTATCCATAATGAGCAGCCTGACGACCCAAAAGCACTCACCGTCTCTGGCGTCATCGCCCATCACAACCTCCCCGGCCCGCCCCCCCATTGCGCCGCTGCTCGGAGCATGGTGCATACCGGTGGAAGTATCTCGTTGATCTCCATCCCTCGCCGAGCCTGTTGCCTCTTCCGCCTCTCGCAGGCTCTGCCTCAGACCAGGCGCCGAGCTACCACGGATAGGGTCGTGATTGATTCTGGTTACCGCCAGCTTCCTTGGGTTGAGGCTGCTGCTGATCCATCCCGGCGACGAGTGATGGGGGACCTAGGGGGCAGTTTGCTAGGTCTATCAATAAGTGCAATTGGGACCAAAATTGCACTTTCGTCGGCGCTCGTAGGCTCAACAAAGCCCCTCCACGACGGGCGCCTCGTACGGCGCTCGCAGATGTGTTTGAGGTATGTGCATGAGAGGACTCACATGTGGCGGCTACCGGGATCCACCGCTGTGGCTGGCGAAGCATACAATCCTTGGGTACGAGTACTTTACGTACTCAAGCCTACAAAAGTATCTCTGGTTTTCGATATGAGCTATACATCTGCCTCTACAGCTCCCTCGTCGACAGGCCCTTCCAGTATCACGAGCTTATCATCAGTGTGTACGCCCAGCTCGCCGCTTCCGCCCTGTGCAAAGCGACCGATCTTCAAAAAAGTATCGCGGTCGGCGCGATAGTACGCCAGCCATTTGGGTAGCTAGACATGTCGCCAGCAGATGATACGACCGAATTCGCAAGAGGTTACAACTCACCTGCGCCGCCGAATACCGACCAGGTTTCTTCTGGGGCGGGCGCGTCATCCATCTCGCCGTCTCTTTCGCCCGTAAGATGGACAGGTCTAGCGTAAGACTGCCCTCACGCTCATCTTGATAGAGATACCCCGCGTAAAAATTTAGAGCCAGGATTCTGCGCCGCAGTTGCTTGCCTGTTGATTTCGGGTCGAGACTCGAGAGCTGGGTGTCGAGTTTGATGAGGGCTTCTTCGAGGGGTATCTTTGGCGGCGGGAGAGCAGGATGCGGGACGGAAGGTCCTGGGGGATCAGGGGACGCTTCGGGAAGGTAGTCACTTGGGATAAAAGAGCGTCAGCATCGAGTCATCCACGATACGCGCAAGTCGGTCACTCGAGCACTCACCATCTCGGTCGTCACTGTCAATCATATACTCGTCCACCGCGCCACTGCTCAGAGCCTGTTTGTAAATCGTTTTGGACGCAGCCTTAGCAGTCACTCATTTGTTCACTTTTCTCGATGGGCCTGGGACTGTGGCCCCTTCGGTAGATTGCCTCTCGTCATCGGCACGTCGTTTCTTGTTTGAACCAGGCGCGAAACTGCCAGCATTGGGGCCGCGCCTCTTGCCTCTCTTCTTGGATGGTGGTTGCGGCGTCGCGGCAAGCTTCTGATATTGCGATGCGTCACTGCACGTCTAGTACGTTCAAGATGTATTAATATGTATTCATCACGTACCCGTACTCGCAGAGTTGAGGGTCCAAAAGAAGATCGCGGTGCGTGAAAAAGCAAACAAATGCTTACATAAGCAATTCGCGCCTCGAGGTTTATAACGCCGAGATTTATTTAAATCAGTGTCACGTGACTGTGCCTCGTTGGGTGACCCTGTCTATTCGTCTCTGATGGGATTATTCGCGCAGGGTCACTTTGCTTTCATCGTCCACCGCCAGCAACAAATTCTTCCACGGGGAGCCCGCCCCAGCACCCCTCGCTCCCACGTTACCCATCCCCGACGCCCTTCAACGCCATCCCCGCCATCCTCTACTCGCCAGCGAAGAATCACGTCGACACGTCCATCGCCACGACACGGTAACACGGTGGAGCCCTAGCCCACCTAACCCCCATATCCCACCCAAGATGCCCAGCGGTATCCCCGTGAGTCTCTCTTCTGTCTATCTGCTGCCCGTATGAGATGCGATGGTGGAGTAGGGCTCGTGACTGCGTGTTTGACGCGCACGGGGGCAAGGCGATGTGTGGTTGGCTAGTGCGGTTGAGCGTGTCGCAACATGACGAATTTTGGGACGCGCGTATGACAACCCTCGGGACGGGGACCACTTTAGGCGGTGGGTTGGTGTTGCATGCGACAAATGCGAGTGGGGGACAGAATCGCGGGGTCGATGCATAGGAGTGCACGGACCGCGTTGAGGATGGCAATGTTTGTTGAAGGATCGCATCGGTGGATTGGACTTGTTATTGCGTCCCGTGAATTATCTGCTGACGCTATCCTCTACAGACTCGGCGCGCCCCCCGTCTCGCTGACGAGAACGCCCCCGTGCCCACCGCGCCCACCACCCGTACACGCGCCAAAGCTGCTGTCACCTCAACCACTTCCCACTCCGTCAAACCCACCACCTCCATCCCCGTCATCAAGCGCACGCGCTCCACCGCCGCCGCCTCTGCCGTGCAGGGCAAGGAAGCCGAAAATGCCAAGCCTGCTACGGCGACCGAGCGGAGGATGTTGGGCGAGGTAAGGAACGGCAAGGGTGCGGCGGACAAGAAGGATGTCGGCAAGGATGGCAAGAAGGCTGTGAGAGAGGACAGGAAGCCACTTGCTACTACCCAGCAGGTGCAACGTCCCACGCGTGCAGCGAGCGCTCAGCCCACTGCGGCCGGTGACCGTGATCGCGTCACGGGCAAGCGCAAGGCGCCCGTAGTCAGCAGCAAGCTTGTCAACCGTGCCCGCTCTACTGGCGCCGAGCCTCTACACGAAGCCCGCGCCAAGACCGTCGTCAAGGTCGAGGGCAAGCCGATAGTAGAGGATGAGGAACCCCGGGCGAAGCGGAGAAAGACGTCGTCCCCCGCCATGCCGGAGGTTGATGAGGAGAGGTACGAGGCGGAGGACGAGGCGCCAAAGGTTGAAGGAAAAGAGGTGCTGCTGTCGAGCGGTAGTAAGAATGCGGTCGGGCTGAGGTCGCCCAAGGCCAAGGCCAAGGATCATGGATGGATGGATCTCGATGCCGAGGACGAGGGTGATCCTTCAATGGTCAGTGAGTATGTCATCGAGGCCTTCCAGTATATGATGGATATCCAGGTGAGTCTCGTCCTTCTTGTATCGTACATCACTGACACCACTTTAGCCTCAGACCATGCCCCGCGCCGACTACATGGACAATCAGGCCGAACTCGAATGGAAGATGCGCCAGATCCTCATGGACTGGATCATCGAAGTCCACTCCAAGTTCCGTCTCTTACCCGAGACCCTCTTCATCGCCACCAACCTCGTCGACCGCTTCTTATCCAAACGCGTCATCTCCCTCGTCAAGTTCCAGCTCGTCGGTCTCACCGCCCTCTTCATCGCGTCCAAGTATGAAGAAGTGTGCTGCCCCGGCGTGGAACACTTTTTGAAAATGTCTGACGGCGGATACACCCTCGAAGAGTTGCTAAAGGCGGAGAGGTACATGCTCTCGACCTTGTCGTTTGACATGTCGTACCCCAACCCTCTGAACTTTATCAGGAGGATCTCAAAGGCGGATGGGTATGATATCCAGACGCGTACCGTCGCCAAGTATCTCGTCGAAATTAGCTGTGTGGACGAGGCGTTGTTGAAGTGGGAGCCGAGTATGTTGGCGGCTGCTAGTATGTGGCTTGGGAGGTTGTGTTTGGAGAGGGGGACTTGGGTATGTTTTTCGCTGCTTTTGGATGGGTTGAGGCTGATAGGAGATGTAGGGACCGAACCTTGTGCATTACTCGACGTACTCGGAGGAGGAGATCCTGCCTTGCGCGCAAGCCATGCTCAACTATATC
This sequence comes from Cryptococcus sp. DSM 104548, assembly GCA_036426225.1. Lineage (NCBI taxonomy): Eukaryota > Fungi > Basidiomycota > Tremellomycetes > Tremellales > Cryptococcaceae > Cryptococcus > Cryptococcus maquisensis. The sequence continues at coordinate 1,034,645 of CP144038.1, forward strand.
CTCGACCCCGAATTCAGCGAGGCTACGACCTTCTACAAAAAGGTGAGCCCTCCCCGCCTTCTCTTTTGTTTCTGGCTGACGAATGATTTAGTACGCGAGCAAAAAGCACATGAAGGCTTCCGTCTACGTCCGGGCTTGGGCTGTCAACCTCTGGCCCGACTCGGCGCAGGGGGAGAGCGATATCCAGGGCCGAGAGTTGGAGGTGTTGGTCCGGGAGGAGAAGGAGAGGACCGAGAGGGGCAGCTCATAGGACTGCTCCTTGCGAACATTTTCCTCTCCCAATTCTTTTCCCCTCTGGTCAAAGCCTCGAAGCCAATGACGATTGCTTGCTTTGACGACCCGACTCTCATTGTATACCCCCTCCGCCACATTGCATCCACCCCACCCCACCAGCACCCCCACTTCTGCCCCCTCCATCGATCCTCTTGCATACCCATCGCAGCATCAGCCTTGTAACTCAACCCACCCTCATTCAATGCATAATACCCATCAACACACGCTCTTTCTCTCGGTCCCCTATCACCACCCTTCCCCTTCCGCATCGCGTAGCGTAACTCATTCTGTAGTCATATACCACCCTCTTATCTCCACTTTTCGGTGGTTCTAGTACTTTGGCTCCTTTTGCATCTTTTGGTAAGTATATTAAAAAGAAAGTCGGCTTAGCATGGCATGGGAAGGGTGATTTTTGCTGCTGGAGAGGAAAGAAGAAAGAGCATTTTTTAGATACCAAGAGTTTATGATTTAGTTTTTGTCGGGCTCGAAACATGTTTTATGAATATTCATGAATTGCACATCCAGCGGTGCGAGAGGACAGGCTTTTGTGGGCTGGGTTACTGAAGAATGGGGAGTGGACGTATGAAGCTTGGAAAGCTGTGCGGGCTCGAGTGGAAGAGGCGAGTGCGCGTCTTGATGTGACCTTGGATCCCTTCCAGAGCTACCTTCTGATGACTTCTTCAGGCCTCGAGTCCGCATCCTCTCGCCGATACACTTATGCAGCTCGCCAATACACTATAGATATTCGGCAAGCACAGCTTGTATACATTCCATCATCCTTCCTACTCTTACATCTCTCTTTCCTATTCTTCTTCAGGAAAGCCTTACACCTTCTTCCCAGCCTTCTGTTTCTTCTTCCTAGCTTCCCCAAGCAACACTTTCCCAAAAAACAGGCCTATCACGGATATACCAGTGAGAAGGATGAAGAGCGGTAGGCGGATAGCCCATTCGCGAGCGGGGAAGAAGGATTGGATGGGAGAGTCGGAGGGGAGGAAGGGCTGTTGGATCGTGTATTAGCGCGGGATGACGATTGGGTAGAGAGATAGGGGAGAGGTGGACGTACAGTGAAGAGAGCCCAGGTGGTATAGTAGACAAAGACGAAAGCTGCTACGAGGAGCATCGCTCCGCCGAGAAGTTTATCTGATTGCGCCTGTGAAGGTTTCGTGAGTCTGTATGTGAGTCCTGGGTAAGAGGTACGGGAGCATACCATGACAGACGAGGGCGGAGTATGGATGGGTCGAGGAAGAAGGCAGGGAGGAGCAGCATGAAAGAAACAACCAAGGTGTCACGTCGATGCGCTGCGACGCGTCGGGCGGCGATGTCCGCCATGCGATGGGGGCCAATAATGTTGACCTATTGCGGACTGGAAAGATCGCTGGTCTTTCCACCAGTCTTACCAGCAGGATATCCGTAGACTGTAGTACACATATAATTTTCAGCAGGTCCACAACTATAATTCAAGAAAGAACAGGACACCTGCCTTCCCCAGCAGCAGCAGCGGTCAACAACCGCAGATGGTCGACTTTGGTCATCATTCAAACTTCCTATTAGCGACTATCCGCCTCCTCCTCCTCCAAGCATCATCTACGTATACAAAGGCTCAGGCAATCTACTGAAGTAAAGGAAGTGATGAGTGTTCATGCGACTTTTGGGTCTGCTGGTGAATTATGTACCTTCACTCAGCCTACCCTTTTGGTGCTGACGATTAGAAACCGGTGCCCACGCAAATCACGGGGGCTTTCAATGACAAGTGGGACGAGCTTACCCGTAGTCTCGTCATCCGCGGCGGTCTCACCAGCAGCAGCAAGACGTGTACTCCAGTACAATAACGTATCTCGACAATGGTCTTGCGGGGGTGGTGGTGGGCATATCAGGAGGCGCTGGAACAAAATCTGGGTCCACAACACCAGACCACCTTCTAAGCTCCGGCAAGAAGGAAAGAGCTGATGGGGGGGATCCAGCCACTGGCAGGACGATGGTAATTTCCTTGGCCTCTGCAAAGACGGAGGAGGCGGTGGGGATGATTGCGCATCCAAAGTAGGACTGCATTGATTATGTGTCTGTAAGGAAAACATAGGAAGCCGGTATCGTTCCATAGTACGTATTTAACAAGCACAAAATCATGAACAAGAAGCAACGATTGTCGGAGGAGAATGACGCAATGCGGAACCAAATACCGGGAAATGTGCCCGACGGCCGCCAATACGTTACCGGATCATGTGCGGTGGGTGACGAATTGACCGCAGCCTCATACTTATACAGACCTTGACTTGTCCTGCAGCATCAAGACACCATGAGCACCAACGGCAAGGAAGCGCAACCCCCTCCCCTCCAGCCCCACCAGCCCCCCCTCGGCCTGTATGAGCCCTACATCGCCCAGCGCGAGATCAAGCTCACCGTCCAGGGCAAGATTGCCAGCTCCAAGGCAAGTTCCCTCTCCCTTTATTGGTCAGGGAGGACGCTGATACTGAGTGTCCATTGTAGGGCGATTTTGCGGTGGTGGACGATGAGGATGCGGTAGTGTTTGTATCGCATGAAGACCCCGATCCTATTGTCAAAGGCGCCAAGCGTACGTCTCTTTTGTTTCGCATATCCCTGAGTCCCCAAGACCTGACTATGGAGTGTAGACATTGCGGATGCGCATGGCCAGCCGCTGCTCACTATCGCCAAAGACAAGTCGCTGCTCCACAAGCGATACATCGTGTCAAACGCCAAAGGCGAAGAGATCATAAAAGTGGGGCACAACCACAAGTCTGGTGGGTCGTTTATCAACCCTACAGGACTACAATAGCTGACTTTCGGTGGGGCGGCTTCTAGTCAAGACCAGTATAGACGCGCACTTTACCAACGCTTCGGATGGAGTCAAGCACGAGCTCAAAGTCAAAGGCAACTGGACGAGCAGGGCGTTCGATATCACGCTGGATAGCGGAGCCGCCGTAGCGAGGGTGGATAGGGGTGTGATGCAGTCGTGGGGCCAGCATGTGAGTCTCATTCTTCTAGCTTGATTGACTAAAGGGACTGATGGGAAGCTGAATAGTATTCGGTGACGATCGCGGAGGGAGTGGATATCGCGCTAGTGACTGCGATCGTGATTTGTTTGGCATCGTCGTTTGTGGAGGAAGAGGTGGCTGTCACGGAGGCGCAATAGTAGGGGCTCTGTATACTATGACCGAGAAGGAAGGTATGCAGTAGTAGTGTCGGTGGTATCGCGTCAAGTCGTAGAGGTCGGCAGCGCTGTGGTGGAAAGACAATGCATACCTCAATTGTACTTGCTTTGTACTTTATTTGAGGGCTGTCCATTGGGCGTTCTGTGTAAAGCAGTGTTCGAACGACACAGATATTGATTGTCTCTCATGGCGTTGATGCTTTGATTATCTGCCAGCGTCGCCGCCTGTGAAGAGGCCTTCGGCTTTCCGGGGAAAGCAGCAGTAGTGCTGAGACACGCTACACGAGAATTCTCATACGGCATTCTCTCACCGTCTACATTTCCAACTCTTCTGCACTACATCCACTTACCACCGCATCAATACCGCCATCCACCTCGGTATCAGGCTCATACATCACCACCAACCTCCCCCGGCGAGAGCGTCCACGAATGGACTCTTCCCTGTCTCTCAGTAAAGAAGTACGACCCCTCGGTGTTTTTCCCTCGTACCTCACTGAGCAAGAGAGGACCATCATCGTCTTCGGCAATGTTGGCCGAGGATCTGTGAGTATTTCAGCCTCGTCTTGGGAGTAGAGTCCAAGTGCTGACAATCGATGGGCAGGAAGACTTTGCCTTCAAGGATGAGCAGGGAGGGATTTTGATGAAGGGTCGTCCAGGCAAATCGAATCTCTTGGGCACCAAGACACAGAGTATGCCATCCATTTATCCTCGCGCCATGGCTTACACACTGATCGCCGCTTCTTATACAGTCATAGTGAAAGACGCGAGCGGGGGAGAGATGTTTGAGGTGTATATGCAGCGGGGGTGGTTGAAGAAGACTTGTACCGTCTCAACGGCTGGTACAGATGTCATGGATGTGAGACACAAGTATATGTCTGATAAATACTCATTGGTGTTTGGTCGTATTCTCTGATTATGCTCCCGGTCAAGCCCAAGAGGATTGGAACGTTCACCGACGCCATGGAAAGAGAAGAACATATTCTGTCGCTGGAAGGTAACTGGAAAGTCGATGATCTCAGAGTAAAGCTGGAGGATGATGCAGAAGAAGCCCACATCCGACGAAGCTGGGCCAAGCACTGGCACTGTACGTCGTTTGCCGAAAGGATATCGCAGCCGGATACTGCATTGACGAGTTTGTAGTACAAGCTCGCCGATGCTGCAAACGTCGACCTCGCTTTGATGAGCTCTCTGTGCATCTGTCTTGTCGCTGACATCATGAAGAAAGAGATAGGGGCGGTCGCGTAGATATTGAGAGCCAAAACAAATAGAAGTCGACAGGCCGGAAGATAGTTAAGATAGGAAGATCCTCTCGCTGTTCCTACGCCGTCATGGTCAAGCATAGATGTTACATACAAAGACGAGCGTTATCGCGGCGTACTATACAGATTTGGAGCATTTCTAGTCCACACTGCCCAAAGATATACACGTCTTTCCCCGCACTTCCCATTCCCATCAACGCCCCAGCCTACTCCTTGCTGCCCTTCTTGGTGTTTTCAGCCGCATCACCGCTCTTGCACGCCACAATCTTGATCTTGGGGCCGGTGACCATCTCGGACCTACAGACTCGTTAATTTTGGGAACAATTGAACCAGCCGGAAGAAAGGACGTACCCAGCACCGACGCCTTCCATCTTGAATTGAGGGTCCTTCACCACAAACGTCCACACATCATCGCAGAGTCTATAGGTCGATAGATGTCCCTGTAGCATGAGTCAGCCGAGGTCTTCCCATGCCGGGTTAATTGACCCACTTTGATGGTAGTCTTGGCTTTGACCTTTTGCTGCAAGGAGTCGGTCAAAGACTTGTCATACTGAGGCCAAGTGGTCAGCTATGAATGGTCGAGGATAGCAACTTTCACATACCTGCTGTAAAACTCGCATAGCCAATTGTGGTGGAATGTCGCCCTGAGTAATCAGCTCGTCAAGCGCATCGGTTAGAGCGGTCCCAATACTGGAGAATTATCATATGTCAGCCAGCCGTAGCTTCATATTGCAATGAAAGGCATGCAAAGGATACAGAACGAACCTGGAGTTGCGGTAAAACTCGTAGTAAGTCTGACCGGCCGACATCTTGGGAGCTTCTCTTTTGGAGCTTTGCGAAAAATGGAGATTGGCTTAGAGAACGAGATAGGGAAAGATCGGGGCCGGCGGAAAGTGGAATACTTGAGACACGGATAGAGGCGGAGGTGGACTGAAGAGATGAGCCAAGATGATTACAGTCACTCAGCAGTCACTGGCCATTACTCGGCGGCTGGTTGAAGGTCGGTGGTCGCCGACGACGCAATGCAGCGCGCCTTTTCGTCCCTCCGGGGAGGCGTGCAGCGCTATTCAACTCTTTCATCCTTGCCCGTACATCAAAGATTGGGCACTTCCATAGAATTCATTCTTCAACCATGCGAAAGAAATATATGCGAATGAAAGCGAAAGAAGGAAAACGTTATACGAGGAAGGTGAATAAAATAGATATGTACGGGAAAAGTCTGACGTAGAAGCCGTGAAAAACTGTTGGGCTAATTGATATAGAGTACGAATGAGAAAGAAGAGAAGAGTAAGCCCGGGATAGAGAAAGAGAGAAGAAAAGATGATATGTATTTGACAACTTGGTCCCTCGCAAGACAGAAGACCGGCGTGGACGGAGAGTAAAGAGGAGGAAGATGTGGCGGACGCCAAAAGAGATATATGCTGTCGTCAAAGACTTGAAGGAAACATCTGGGATGGGTAGATGGCGAAGGCAGCATGGGATTCGTAAGAACGAATGAATCCAATGATGCAAAATGAAAGTGCGCAATTGTTGTTTGCTGATGATAGGGAAAGCAAGCATATGGAGGAGCATGCGGTAGAGAATGGGTGCGATACAGGGGTATATGGGCGGGTCGAGCGAAATCCCCCCGTCTATGCACATGCTGATTTGTATTATGTTCAATTTTTTGTCTTCTTCTCGATGCTCGACCACTGTCAAGACCTGTTCTGTCTGACGTTAATTTATTTCGTTGATGATAGAAGATGGGAACTCACCTATTGCTCGGCCTTTGATTCTTCTTCCTTGTCATTTTTCGCTACATCGCCGGAAGTTGACGTCGCAGGCGTCGCCGTAGTGTCCGCCACACTCGTGTTGGCGCTCGCCTCAGCGTCCGCCTCCTTCGCTGCCTCCCTCGCCTGAGCCTGCTGGGAGCTGCTCTTCATCAACGCACTCTGCACGTCCGCAGCGACAAACCCTCTTTGCGTGTTCGCCGGACTCCTGTGCCCACCCATACCCGCCGCCGCACCTTCGCTACCCTCAACGGCCTCGACTCCGTGCTCAGTAAGAGAACCCTCCTTGGCACCTTCCTCGACGCTTCCTTCTGTCTGACTGGGGTCGGGCTTCAATGTGCTAGCTTTGGCTTCGGGAAGTACCCAGCGATGTGATTCGGCGCCGGCCAAGCGGACCTTGTCGTCGCGAACTTCCAGGTAGCTGGAAAGAGACATGACTTCTCGGACGACAGCAACGTCCGGGGTAAGGGATTTGATGCGGTTGAAGGAAGCAATCATGCCAATGTCGATCCAACCTTCCGAGTCCATCTGATTGACAGTGTTAGCGTTGGCGTGATGATTGACGGGAAAAAAAGCTTACCTGTTGGCGAAGGAAAAAGTCCATGGCGAGATTTTGCATACTGAAGTAGTACTCCACCTGCCCGAGAACGTAGAATCTCAAAGGGTCAAGGTTGGGCACAACAGTCTGAGGCATCGGGGGAGGAGGCATGCTAGCGCCTCTGTAGGCATTCGCATACTGCATAGGGTCGTAGATGCCCTGGCCAGTGTACACGGTTTGACCAGTGGCGTTGGCGCTCGCTCCACCAGCAGCGGCAGGGTAGAAGGGCTGGTAGCCCATACCGAATCCTCTTTGGTAGAGGTTTGGCGCATTCCCGGCAGGGTAAGTCATGCCCTCCATGGGAAGACCCATGACACCCATAGGTGGGGAGGTGTAAGGTGCTCCATGTCCCTTGTGATGTGCGATGGCAGAGTTGCTCCTAAATCCTCCCCTTCCTCTTCCACCGAACGAGCCCCTGGCAGGGTCGTTCCGCCCTCTAGGCGGACGAGCCGCACCGGCCGTAGGGTTAATGAAGTTATGCGAAGGGATGGGTGCCGTCTGACTCGTTTGCATAGGCTTTGAGGTAGGTTGACGTTCGGTCTGAGTGGCGGAGGATTCATGCGCGGGGGTTGATTCAGGGTGATTGGCGGTAGGCGGAGCGGGGGATGAATCTCGGCGAGATGAACCGGCCTTGTTTTCCTGTTCCTTGCCCTTGCTCTCGCCATTGACCTTCCCAGCTGATTCAGCATCGCCCTTGACATTGGTCCCAGCAGCTTCCTTGGCCGCACGGACTGCCTTCTTCCCAGGAGTGCCATTCAGGCTGCTGCTCTCGGCTGCGGAAAGCTTCTTGGGCTTGGTAGCTTTGCCGGGTGCGGCACTGGGGGTCTCGCCTTCTCGGGCAGAGCGCTTCTTGGCCTCGAGACGGTTCTGACGGCGACTCTGTTCGGCGGCCTGATCAGCAGCGGCCAACATTTCGTGTGCGGGTATGGCGGTCCACTTGGGCTTTTCTGCAAGATTGATGTTAGCGTCGTCCATCTGTATCAATGGAACGACCTACTACCTGTCCCAGCATTCGTTACCTGCTCCTCGGCCAAGCTCGCCGTCTCACTCTCGACCTTACCCTTTGACTTTTTCTCCTTTCCCTCCTTGTCCTTCACCGCCGTTGCCACATCAGGCCATAGATGCGCATCGTTGATAGCCGGAGGCGCCGTGGAGCCGACAGCAGCAGCAGCAGACTTCTTCTTGCTAACGCCCTTGCCGGCTCCGGAAGTGACAGCAGTAGCACTGGGAGTGGGGGAAGAGTCACCTTTTTGAACACCGTTCGGTATTGACTTCACGGTGGACTGGACGGGAGGGGGTACCGAGACGGAAATCGTGGACTGCTTCTTGCGCAGATCCCAAACGTTTACTTTGGGAGGCGGGGCGAGCTCTTTGGGCTTGACCACGGACTCCTCAGTCCTCTCCTGCCCTTCCGTCGCTTTGATAGAGTCTCCACGCGAGATACCATTCTCAGTGCCATTGCCAGAAGGTCTGAGAGCCTCGGTAGCAGGAGCCGTTATTGGAGAACTCTCTTGAGCGGCAGGGGTCGGGGAAGCAGAGACACTTTGTGACGGGATGTTCCAAGCGCTCTTGCCTGCGCTAGCCTTGACAGGCTTCTCCTTCTCCTTTTCAACGTTGGTACTCGTTGGAGAAGCACCCATAACCTTGTCGCTCTTCCTCGCCCGGTCCTTGCCGTCTCTCTTCTTATCCGCACTCGACCCCTCGTCATCCTTCCTTTCTTTCTCCTTCTCCCCCGCGCCCTCTCGCCCGGATCGGTCCCGCCAGTTTTTGGAGCTGCTCCCGCGCTTGGTGTGAGAGCTGTCTCGCTCGTCGGAACGCGTGTTGTTGGAATGATTACGCTGGCGCCCGGACTGGACGGTTTCCCATGGTCCGTCATCTTCTTGTGTCGATTTCTCCTTCGTTTGAGAAGCGGACTGGGAAGATTTTTCTTTCGGTTGTTGCTGGGGAGGAGCAACGGCGGGGGTTGGGGCAGGCGCGCCATCGGAAGAAGAGGCAGAGGATTTGAGCGGGTTGCCGTTGACGTCTTTGATACGATCGGCGTAAGAGCCGAGGGCGTTGAACACCGATGTTGAGTTGCTACCAGACATGCTGAGTGGCTTAAAAGAAGGGGAGGGGTGAGAGGGAGACAACTGAAGTGCGAGCATATTGTCAGCGATGATTTTGGGGTTGACGTAAGATAGAAAGAGGCAGGGCTGCGAGCAAGGACGTAAGAAGAGGTGAGTGGGGGGTTTTTGAGTCGGTCTACATGCAGACCATCTGACACAGCAATGGCCATGTTTTGACTATCCGACGAATCCGAGAAAAGGAGGATCAAATGCGGTGAAAGGAGCATGCCCATGGGTACGGCTCGTCGGGGTGGCCAACTCTTTTGGGCGTTGGCGTGAACAGCACGGGGAAGACAATGGACTCCCTTCTCTCCTCACGTCCAGCCTCATGCCCATTGTGAAGACAAAGGTCGACTTACGTTGTCCTAAAGTAGCTCTATACCGTATCCGACAAGGAAACCGATATACTCTACGCTTGTGCGTTGTGAACCTTTGAGCCAAATGGAAACTTTTGAGAGGCGGTTTGAGCGACGTTGACTGGCGTGGGTAGACCGAATGTATGCCTGAGACATGGTAAGCCTCGTCGTCACCAGCGTCATGGCGGAGTAGGAAGTCTTCTTTCGAGCGTTGAGCCGCCGCCTGGCACGAAGAACCCCGAGGTCCACGCAGCGTAGCAACCCCATTTTCCTCGCAGCCCCATCTCCGCACCATGCTCCTTCCAATGATGACTCACTCACAATGTCAAACAACGTCCAAAACGTCCCTTCTGCTTGATATTCGCCACCGGGTTGCGTGGGCGAAAGTTGACCTTGGGACTCTGGTTGCCCGGGATTTGTCTAGGCGCTGGGTAGGACCGAGGGGCTGATGCGATTTTTTCGATGCTCGAACCTGGAACAAGCGGAAGACTTGGCTGCCGTTTGGAGTAGGTGGGAGGCGTTGGGAGAGAGGAGGCGGGGCGGGGGAGGAAAGTTGAGGCCAGTTGGAGAGAGGTTGCAGCGAATAAGGCTCGCGGAGATTGGCGGTGTTATAAAGAGGCATTTGCCCTCCACTTCTATCGCCCGCATTTCAAAATTTGTATACCACCCATTACACTCCTTCATCATCCATAAACAGCGCACACAGAAGCAACAATGCGTCAGCTGAAGCACCACGAGAAGAAGCTCCTCAAAAAGGTCGACTTTTTGAACGTACGTAGCCCATATCCCATCTACGAGGACCAGGCGGATCCGGATATCTTTGCGAGAGTCGTTGCTGACTTGCTTGATCTGTAGTGGAAGCAAGATGCTAGCCAAAGAGAGATCAAGGTGATGCGAAAGTATCATATCCAGGATCGAGAGGACTATCACAAGTGCGTTGAAACGTCGCCGTGGAAATCCGTTCGAGTGACTGACCTTTGATATCAGATACAACAAATTGTGTGGTTCTCTACGGTCCTTGATCCACAAACTCTCGCTTTTGCCGGCTCAAGATCCTTTCAGACAGCAAAGAGAAACGGAGATGCTGAACAAGCTTTATGATATGGGCATCCTTGGTACGTCGATCCTCTTACCCGTCTTGCTTATACCCCGCAATCGAGCTGACTTATTGATCTATAGATGTTGGTGTCAAGCCCTCCGAAATTGAGACCAAGGTCACTGTCTCTTCCATTGCTCGCCGCCGCCTCGCCGTCGTTGTCGCTCGTCTGAAAATGGCTCAAACAGTCTCCGACGCTGTCAAGACCATCGAGCAGGGTCATATCAGGGTTGGGCCGACTCCCATAACGGATCCGGCTATGCTCGTAACGAGAGGACAGGAGGACTTTGTGACTTGGGTGGATACTAGTGCTAGGAAGAGGACTATCATGAAGTACAACGATGAGGTGAGTATTCCATGGTCAAGACGCCCTGATGGCGATGGGAAAGGTGGGGCTAACAAACTGTCTAGCTGGATGACTTTGATCTGTTATAATGCTTGTACAAAAGCGAAAAGGGGGCTAGAAGAACTGTACCGATTAAAGATATACCCAGCATCACGCTTTGCATGTACATTTACGTCTAGAAGACTCATCGTACTGGAACGCCCCCCCATTCTCACGACATCTCGCCCGTCAACATACGAGGCTACATTCAAGGAGCTGAGGGAAGCTTACAGCCCTTCTGAATGCTAATCACTACGGGCCCTCGACCTTGAGAGTAACCTGCAAATCAAACATGCTGAGGCCGACGCAAGCAAGGGACGACAACAGGGTGACTATGGGAAGTATGAAAGTATACATAGGGGCAAGGCCCGTCGACTTGCAAGTTCAAGTTGCGGCGAAATACCGCTGGAAATTGTCACGCGTGACCTTCCACGTGTAGCCTCACAATCAACCGTCTATACCCTTGGATCCTGTACAGCAATCAAACGTGATCAAGCCTCGTGGTGTGGACAGCCTAACCTTGGACAAATTGTCGTTGCGTGAGAGGATGAGACTTTCGGTGATTTGAAACGCTCTCTTTTGCAACTAATTGAACAGTGAAACCATGCATCATCATTATCTTGCATTCCTTGATCATAGAGTGGAGACAGAGGCACAGAAGTTGAAGCACGGTTGATACTGTTCGGCGACCACCGACGCGTTCGCATCACGTGATGCGACAAAAGTTAAAGCTTGAGATTTGGTTCTGTCGACATGACTCCTATACAATCATCCTACATCAAGATGCCCAAGGCAACCTCCTCTACCTTCAAAGCTGCCCCCACCTCTGCCGCCCAGCGCCCGAAAAAAACCGGCGGGGATGCGTCCGCCGCCGCGGCTGGAGGAGCCAGAAATCATCTGTTCGATACGGCTAGATTCGGTCAGCATATCTTGACGAACCCTCTGGTCGCTCAGGGGTATGTACCACTCGGACTCACATGTTCCCATTGCTAACAGGCTGTGTAGAATTGTCGACAAGGCCAACCTGAAACCCACAGACGTTGTCCTTGAAGTCGGTCCTGGTACTGGTAATTTGACTGTCAGGATCTTGCCAGCATGCAGGAAGGTGGTAGCCGTAGAGATGGACCCTCGAATGGCTGCTGAGGTTCAGAAGCGTGTATTGGGAAAGTAAGTCTTCAGATTACTACGAGAACGATGTGATGGAGTGCTGACAGGGGAGTAGGCCTGAACAAAAGAAGCTCGAAATCATCCTTGGTGATTTCGTCAAGGCCGAGCTGCCCTACTTTGACGTCCTCATCTCCAATACTCCTTACCAAGTAAGCCGTTCATCCTCTCCTTTTTTGCCTAACTGACTCTTCTACAGATCTCTTCACCCCTGGTGTTCAAACTCCTCTCCCAACGACCCATCCCCCGTTGTGCCGTCCTCATGTTCCAGCGTGAATTTGCCCTCCGTCTCGTCGCCACCCCCAACACCAAGCTCTGGGGTCGTCTCGCCGCCAACGTCCAGCTCTACGCTCGAGTGGAGCACGTCATGAAAGTCGGCAAGGGCAATTTCCGGCCTCCCCCTCAAGTTGAATCTTCCGTCGTCCGCATCATGCCCAGGGACCCGCCGCCGCCAGTCAAGTTTGAAGAGTTTGATGGGTTGAATAGGATCATTTTCAGTAGGGCAAACAAGACGTTGAGAGCGGGATTCAGGGCGAAGGGTGTGTTTGAGATGTTGGAGAAGAACTACAGGACATGGTGTGCGGAGACCGGCATTGTGAGTCTGCTCGTCTGAAACGCCTGTGCAGGAAAAGCTGACTTTGAAATAGATCATCGACGATATGTTTGACATTAAAGAGAAGGTCGACGCTATTCTGATCGACACTGGTTTCTCCGATAACCGTGCGCAGAAGATGGACGTTGATGACCTCTTGAAGTGAGTTTCTTCCACATCCTCTTTGCTAGTATGCAAGCTGACAGCCTCATCTAGATTGCTCGCTGCGTTCAACGTTGAGGGAATGTAAGTTGATCTCTTTCTGCACTGACCTCATCATACTGATTGCTTGCTATAGTCACTTCGCTTAAAGTCACCCGTCCTTGCTGTGAACCTTTCCCTCCTGGCCTGCCGACGGCAGGCATCGTGTTGTAATACTATCCGATTTTCATGTACATCTTCTGGCTTTTTGTAGCATGTTGATGATGGCGCAACTTCAGCATACCTCTCTACATCACCCGCGGCGCCAATGATGATAATCCAGACAGGTGTTGATGATGAAGTGGCTAATGGGGAAAGCGGTAGCGGGAGGGGCTCTGTGGAGCTTAGGACGACGAGACAGCAATATGACATGTTCGCCGAGACACTGCACCACGACGAAGATTTTGGATCAGATGAATGACATGGTCATGGCGTTATACAAGAAAGAGATAAGAGTGAAGATGACGGTAGAGAGGACCATGATGAAATGGCTATCCTTCTCCGTTCCCGATAGATGAATGCTTTTTATTTTATGAACTACTTTACTCCGCTACAGACTTCGTTTCTTCACACCCTCTTCGATTCCTCTCCTTAGATCTACAGTCCTAGCTTCTCGAGATGGAGGAGCTTACACAGAGACACCCTCGGGTCGGACGATCTTGGACTATGTACTCGTCAGCTACTGCCTCTCACGTGGAAGGAAGTTTGTAGACTTACAGTGTCGGGGACACCGGGCAAGGGGAAGGAGGTGGCAAACTTGACGACGTCCTGCTTCAACTCGGCGATGAGCTTGGAAGCCTCACCCTCACCCTCGTAGGCCTTGACAAAGTCCTTCAAGAGCTTGCTGCCAGCCTCCTGCTGGGTCTTGAGGGCGATCTGGACAACTCGGTGGAGGAACTCGGCGACCTTCTCGACGTCGGCCTCAACCATAGATCGGGAGGTGAGGGCGGAGGTACCGATTCGGACACCACCGGGGACGAGGGCAGAGGCTATGTCAAAGTAAGCGATGTAGATGAAGATGAATGGAAGGACGCACTGTCACCGGCAACGGCGTTCTTGTTCAAGGTGATGTGAGCGGCGTCACAGATCTTCTCGACCTTGGAACCAGTCAAGCCGATGGGCCTGAGGTCCCAAAGGATCAAGTGGTTCTCAGTACCGTCGGTCTGGAGGTTGTAGCCGTGCTTGAAAAGGACAGCAGCCATGGCAGCGGCGTTGGCTCGGACCTGCTTGGCGTAAGCCTTGAAAGCGGGGTCGGCAGCCTGCTTGAGGGCGACGGCGATACCGGCGATGGTGTTGTTGTGGGGACCACCCTGGCAAGCGGGGAAGACGGCCGCGTTGACTCGGGCCTCGAGGTCGGCCTCCTTGTCCTTTCGGAAGAAAATGAGACCGGCACGGGGACCTCGGAGGGTCTTGTGGGTGGTGGTGGTGACGACGTCACAGTACTCGAAGGGAGAATTCTGCTCGGCGGCGGCGACGAGACCAGAGATGTGGGCCATGTCGGACAAGAGGTAGGCACCCTGGGCGTCGGCGATCTTGCGGAGACGTCCATAGTCCCAGTCACGGGGGTAGGCGGAACCACCGCAAACGACGAGACGGGGCTTGTAGAGGTTGGCGTTGGTCTCGAGCTGAGGGTAGTCGATGATACCGGTCTTGGGGTCAACTCGGTAAGGGAAGGACTGGAAGTAGATGGAAGAGGCGGTGATCTTCTTCTTGGCGGTGTAGTAACCGTGGGTAAGGTGACCACCATCGGGGAGACCGAGACCCATGATACGGTCCTGGGGGTTGATGAGGGCAGTGAAGGCGGCGAAGCTGCGTACGTGTTAGTGAACGCTTTAGCATGGTGGGATTAGAAGTCACTCACTTGGCGGTGGAACCAGAGTAAGGCTGGACGTTGACGCCCCAGACCTTGGGGTCGAGGTTGAAAGCCTTCAGAGCACGCTCCTTGGTAAGGTTCTCGATGACATCAATAAACTCGTTACCACCGTAATAACGGGCACCGGGAAGACCCTCAGAGTACTTGTTGGTAAGGATAGAGCCGTTAGCCTCCATGACGGCGAGAGAGGTCAAGTTCTGACGATCGAATCAGCGATGAGATCGAAAGTGGAGATGAGATTGGGGAACTCACCTCGGAAGCGATGAGCTCGAGACCAGAGAACTGTCGCCAGGTCTCCTTCTCAATAAGAGCGGAGATCTCGGGGTCAGCCTCAGCCAAGGGCTTGTAGAGACCAGCGTTCTAGGTAAATGTCAGCGTCGACTCGAAAAGCCCAGCGCGGTAACGCGGTAAGGCTGTGACGTACAAAGTCCTGGGGGACGGGGATGGAAGAAGACATTCTGAAGTTTCTTGTGATGGCTGGACGGATGGTAGTTCGAAGAGCGGCAAGAAGAGGCCTGGGCATGAGAGCAGCAATTCAAAAGAGAAAAAAATAAAGAAGGTTTCTCGTTTTCTTTTTTCGAGAGTGTGTGGATCGTGCTCAGGTACGGGGGTCGATAGCCTAGCGCTTGAATGGGGGAAGATTTAAGCCGGTCGCTGGGTGGCTGGCTAGGTGGTCGAATGCAGCGGCGAGCTTTGCGAAGTGGAAGTGTAACAGGTATCAGATGGGAAGGAGAGAGAGGTGAGGTCGAGGGCGGGAGAGGCGGGAGTCTTATATGCACTTCGCGGTTGAACATTCTTTCTATTGTGCGATAAGCTTTTGGAAATATCGTCGCCTGTTCCAATTTCAGATTGGAAAAGCACCACAGCTACTGGACCGGATATGATAGGCACTATCGCATGGATGAACACGTATCGGGAGCTTCACGACGCTGAATACTAAGAATTAGGAATCAGTCGCCAGCCGCAGCCCACAGATCACAAACCACGGGCACGACGCGTAGACGCGTCCGATCTCGCATCTTTTGTTTTCCATAAGCCTCATCTCGCTACCAAAACAAAGCATGCCGCGTACCACAAGATGAAGGTGCTTTGCGTCGCAGAGAAGCCGAGTATAGCAAAGAGTATCACACAGATACTCGCAAACGGACATTGGAATACTGTTCGTCTTACCGACATTTATTGACAAAAGCTGACTGGGGCACAGCGCAACAGTGGGCACGACTATATCCGCAACTATGACTTTCCCTACAGACTCCCGCCACCACTTGGCCAAGGGCGAGACGTCGATATGACTGTGACTGCCGTACTAGGACATCTCACTTCAAATGTGAGCTACGAATCGTTGACAAAATTATGGACATTGACGCCGAAATAGGACTTTGATGATGATCATCGCAAATGGGGCTCTTGCGAAGCCTTCGCTCTCTTTGAAGCGCCTATAGTGACCTATGTCGATCAAGTATGTTGGCTCTTCAAACGGCCGCCGACTCTCGCTGACTCTGGACCAGAAACTCAAGTCAGTCGAGCGGAATCTCAGAAACGAGGCTCGCAACGCCGACATGGTCATGATTTGGACCGATTGTGATCGCGAAGGCGAGCATATCGGCTCAGAGGTAGTGGAGGCGTGTAGGAAGGGAAATCCGAGGATAATCGTCAAGAGAGCGAGGTTCAGTGCCATTATTCCAGCGTACGTTCCAGCCTCCTTCTCCAGACAAACGTTTTGCTGAGAGAGTGATAGACAAATACATCGAGCCTGCTGCAATGCCGATAACCTGGATCAAAGACAGGCGGATGCTGTAGCGACTCGTATAGCTCTGGACTTGCGTATCGGCTCGGCTTTCACTCGTCTGACTACCATGACGCTGCAAGCTCGTATCCCAGAATTTGATAACCAAGTCATCTCGTATGGTGAGTTACTACTGTGACTGACCGACACAGAAGCCAATCTCACGACTATCAGGTCCTTGTCAATTTCCAACCCTCGGTTTCGTCGTCGACCAATACAACCGTGTCCAAGCTTTCTCTCCCGAGACCTTCTGGTACATTTACGTCACCCTCCCTCGCCAAAACAACAACGACGGCGACTCGGACGGAGAGGACCAAGGCAATAGAAGGGCAAGAGGCGGGAGAGGAAG
Source organism: Cryptococcus sp. DSM 104548 (assembly GCA_036426225.1). Classification (NCBI taxonomy): domain Eukaryota; kingdom Fungi; phylum Basidiomycota; class Tremellomycetes; order Tremellales; family Cryptococcaceae; genus Cryptococcus; species Cryptococcus maquisensis. The sequence goes on from CP144038.1 coordinate 1,051,617, forward strand.
GGGTCAGGAGGAGGTGGTAGAGTTCAAGTGGAAGAGGGGACATCTGTTTGATCCAGAGGTGGCGGTCATGCTGTTTGAGGGCTGTGCCGAGGATCCGGAGGCGGAGGTCATCAAGGTCGAGAGCAAGCCGGCCACCAAGTGGTCAGTAGTATGATATACAAGGACGGGAGGCATGCTGATCGTGGTGTAGGAAACCGCTGCCACTGACTACCGTCGAGCTGCAACAATCAGGCTCTCGTCTTCTCCACATGACCCCCAAACAGATCCTCGACGTCAGTATCTCCTCAATGCCTAGGGACCAGAGCTGACGGCGACTTGCAGCATGCCGAAAAGCTCTATCAGAAGGGTTTTGTCTCGTACCCTCGTACAGAGACTGATCAATACGACCCGAGCTTTGATTTCAACTCGCTTATTGAGAAACAAACGCATAGTGACCTCTGGGGTAATTATGCTCGAAAGTATATCCTCGCCTCACCTTATTTTGTTTGGGACTGATGAGAGACGCAGTCTGCTCAATGGCGCTTTCCAACGCCCTCGAAATGGTCGTAAGAACGATAAGGCACATCCGCCCATCCATCCCACCGCCCACACCACCCCCGCCAATCTCTCCGCCCCAGAAGCTTCCGTCTACGCTCTCATCACCCGGCGTTTCCTCGCTTCCTGCTCGACCAACGCTACTGGACGGTCCACCACCGTCACTATCAACATTGCGGAAGAGATCTTTTCGACGACGGGTTTGGTGGTCGCGGACAGAGGGTACCTGGAGGTGTATCCGTATGATAAGTGGGAGGGACATGCGTTGCCTGATTTTGTGCAGGGAGAGACGTTCTTTCCGGGGGTGATAGACTTGAAGGAGGGGGAGACGACGAGGCCAAAGTTGTTGACGGAGGCGGATCTGGTTGGGCTGATGGACAAGAACGGTATCGGTGCGTTTTGTCTCCACTATCGCGCCGTTTCTCCGATCCATAACCCTAACCTTGCCTACAGGTACCGATGCTACCATAGCAGAGCACATAGCCAAGATCATTGAGCGCGAATATGTCACGGAGAAGCAAGAAGCTCGTATCAAGTACCTCTTGCCGTCGACACTTGGAGTGGGTTTGGTGGAAGGCTTCAATCAGATTGGTTTTGATAGGAGTCTCAGCAAACCTCATTTGAGGAGAGAGGTGAGTGGCGTGATTGTACGGGACTGGAAGAAGTGCTGACAAGGGCGAAGACGGAGCACAGGATGAAGCTAATTTGCGAGGGGCGAAACAAGGCGCAGATCCTTTCTCAAACGATTGACGAGTACAAGGACATCTTTGTCCGAGCCCGACAAGAGTTTCAAACCATTACCGATGTACGTTCTTCCACATCTTTTTCTTTCGCGGATCAGTGCTAACGGCCGTAAAGTGCGTTCAAAGCTATCTCACTGGACAAGGTGAAGCCCAACAAGCTTTGCGGGCTATGAATCGAGGTCGTGGCGCTGCTAGAGGAGCCAGAGGTGCAGCTCGTGGGGTAGCTAGAGGTGCCCGCGGGGGAGCGGCAGGGCGAGTTGGACGAGAAGGGGGAGCTGGAGGACGAGGGGGCGGGGCTGGTGGAGCTGGAGCCGCGCCAAGAGGAAGACGAGATGAAGACGATGACAGTGATGAGGATAGTGATCCCGGACCGGGTAGAGGAGGCGGAAGAGGTGGGAGAGGTGGTGCTGCAGCTGCTCGAGGTGCGGCGAGAGGAAGGGGTAGAGGCGCAGGAAACGTAGCGCCCGCAAGACGACCGAGATCACCATCAGGTATGTCTCTTCTCTTTCACTTATTAGACCGGATCTGGGAGGATGCTGATGTGGTCTTCTGGATATAGCAGCGCGAGAGCAAGACGCCGACGACAAGATGTGTAATTGCGGCCAAGAAGCCGTATCGAGGATAGTGCAAAAGACGGACTCGGCGCACAAGGGACGGGCATTCTGGACTTGCTCAAAGCCGCAAGCAGAGCAATGTGGTTTCTTCGTGAGTCTATTTCACTTTCGAGTTCATTCTCCTGCCGTGATCGACGCTGACTTGATTCAAATAGGAGTGGGACGACCAAGGAGGCGCAGGTCAAGCCCCGCCTGCCAAGAAATCTCGCATCAACGTAAGCCGACCTCACCTCCTATCAGTCTTCATCCCCTTTTGACTACAAGCTGATGAAGACCCTTACAGGTCCGAGACAATGCAAGACCCTCAAACTACAATGGCAACGGCGGCGGAGGCGGAGACACAAAGTGCGACTGTGGGCTTGAGGCTGTGTGTAACACTGTCAACAAGGAAGGGCCAAACAAAGGCAGAAAGTTCTGGTATGCCCAATGGCTTACTCGTCTTCTAATGAGCGACAGCTGATACAAGATGTAGGTCGTGCCCCAACAATCCACGCGCGAGATGCAAGTTCTTCTCGTGGGACGACGAAATGGACGGGAATGGCGATGGAGGGGGAGGAGGGAGAGGAGGGGCCGGGGGACACGAAAGAGGAGGAGGTGGGTATGACAATGGGGGAGGAGGTGGGGGTGGACAAGCTGGAGGTAAGCATCAATGGCTTTTCAGGCTTATGACAAAATCCTGACGCAATTCAACAGAGTGCTTCAACTGTGGCGAATCAGGCCATTGGTCCAGTGCGTGTCCTCAACCAAAGAATGGCGGTGGCGCCGGTGGTGGAGGATGGGGAGGCGGCGGAGGGGCAAGAGGTGGTAGCTCATCGAGAGGTGGGACAAAGAAGGGCAAGAGCTCTGCAAGAGGGGGCGGCGGAGGGGGTGGCGGAGTTATTGGCGGTAAGTCGTCTGTGGTTCTTGAATAGATCACACGCTGATGGACGTTTGCAGAGTGCTTCAAGTGTGGGGAGAGTGGGCACTGGGCAAGCGCATGCCCCAATCCAGATGCGGGAGGTGGTGGAGGATCATCCTCGAGGGGAAATTCAACTAGAGGACGGGGACGGGGACGAAGGTAACACGATACGATCTCTCATGATAGCTGTTGTAAAATACGAACCGCACATCTCAGCATATTTTGGGTCTTATGGGTCGGCGACAAAATGCATTGATTGGTAGTGTTACAGATGATCAGTGATGGTTGAGATGCTAGTTATGAATCACTAATGAAACCGTCGTGATGTGAACCATTTTCTTCACTTTCAACTCTGCGCCTTCTCTGCTTCCAGCAACCCCAACAACCCTTCCCACTCCTCTTTCTTCATCCCGTAGCTTTCCTTGGCCGACGGGAAACTCCCGTCACGTACACTCGCCACATAGCCCCTAACTGCTCTTCTCATCTCTGCCCCGAGATTGCCGTACTGCCTGACGAATCGTGGCGCAAAGACGGGCTTCATCATCTCGGCTGATGGTACGGTGGCCGTTTCCGGCGAGACTGTGGCAGGCGCGAAATTCAAGGGATCGTCGGCGTAAATACCGAGGACATCGGTTACCACCAAGACCTGACCGCTAGTTCCTTTCCCCGCCCCGATACCGATGGTAAACACCCCCCTCTTCACCATCTCATCGGTAATCAGCTTCCCAACATCTCTCGGCATGGCCTCCAAGAGAAAGCCAAATGCCCCCGCATCAGCCAGTGCCCGCGCTGTCTGTAGCGTCTCATAAGCGGACGTAGCAGTGCGGCCTTGGACGAGATAACCGGAGAGGGACACGGCTCTTTGAGGCTGGAGGCCTAGGTGGGGCATAACGGGGATCCCGATTGATGTCAAACGTTGAACGAGGGGCAGAATCTCGAGACCACCTTCAATCTTGATACCGTCTACACCTCCCTCCTTGATCATGCGCAAAGCATTTCGGACGCCTTCTGCCAGAGACGCTTCGAATGAGCCAAAGGGCATGTCGGCAAAAACAAAAGGAGATTTGGCGCCGCGGACGACAGCGCGAGCGTGGTGAATAATGTCGTCGAGAGTGACGGAAGTGGTGGTTTCATGACCGAGAGACACCTGAGAGAGAGAGTCTCCGACAAGACACATGTCGAGGTCGCATGTTTGGGAGAGCAGGGCGGTGGGATAGTCGTACGCCGTCAGACATGTGATGGGCTCGCCCGACCGGGCTTGAGTCAAAAGAGACGACAAAGTCTTCTTAGGACGCACTGTCTGAGCGGAGGCGACAGGTCGAGCAGACATGAAGCGCCGTTGAGAGGGGACAGACGGGCGAGAGGATGGTCGAAGAGTGGTAGCTGTGGTATACCCACGCTTTTGACCTTTTGCAAACGGTCCTCCAGTGTCCCGGACGATCTCCGCTCGAGGCAGCGTAATTCCCATCGCCTCTAGCTCCTCCAAGGTACCCTTCTCACTCAATTCCTCCTCGGCACTGGCTTCCAGGAGCTCCATTATCAGAGCATCACCGTCCTCTGCATTATCGGGCAGATTCAAGCGCCTGATGCCACGCTCACGCACGACAGGCTTTGCTTTGGGAGAATGAGGAAAAAGGTCGCCCCAAGAGGCTTTGCGGGCATCGTGGTAGCTTTGTTTCGAGAGGGATTTGGAGAATGTTATTCTTTGGATGTTGCCTTGAAGACAATCAGCGCTGTGAATAACCCGATGTGAGAGATGACTTACCGTCAGCAGTACACGCGTCCATCGTTACATGCCCCTTCCTCTTCAGGGGCGAAGCCACCAATCTCGGCCAGCTGTATGCCTCCTTCCTCAAACTCCTCTCCAATTCTTCCTCGTCCACCTGAGCCACGGCATCTTGCTCCGACGTCGGCTCATACTCTGGCACAACCTCGAGGATTGCTTCATGTCCCTCAACCTCTCTCAGTACCGCCTTCCCTCCCGACTTCGCGAGCGCCTTCTCAGCGGCCTCTCTTCCTACCTTTCCTATCCGGCCGGCCGCTTGAACAGCGTCCGATACCTCCCCAATGACAGGTCGTTCACCTTTCGCGACGACGAGGTAACAGTACCCCTTCAACTCCTCCCCGCGAGTGGAGTGTTTCGTCTTTCGCAAGAAGGATGGCCTCTGGAGTCGTTGAGTGAAACCACAGACCTCCCTTGTATCAAGAAGAGGGCATTTGTTATCGTGCGGACAGGGCGCGGCGATATGCAGGGGATTTTCGGGTGTTGACTGCTGGAGAATGTATGAACGGGCTTTGGAGATGGCAGCCCATCCCTGGGGAGTCGCGCGGTCTATTATGACAATGTAAGGAGATTCGTAGGAGAGCAGTTGACGGAGGTAAAGTTGTTTGGATTGAATGGTGGGAAAAGAGGCGATATGGAATGTGGACAGGACAAGCGAAGGTGTCGAGTTGTGAGAGTGTTTACGGTTGTACTGAATATTGGCGCTCTTTTGAGGGATCACTAGGAGGGCTGGTATCAATATTGAGATATGATTTGGTAGGGAAGACGCACCTTCGGTGATCTTCTGGAGGAGATCAAGGCCATGTCGAGATGGATGGACAAACTGATACTTTAGAGGCGCCTGATCGTGTTGAGAGAGCCGACGAGTCGAAGGGAGACCACCAAAAGTATCCATGGAAGCCCTATCCAGCTGTAAGCCTCGACACATACCGTGAAAGCAAGACTTACCACAGCCCAGACCCGAGGCCCGGAGAAAACTCAACAATCTCTCCTTCTTTCACGCCCTTCGTCCACGCTGGTCCCAGACGCCTTTCCATCTCCTCCAACACATTCTTGACAGCACTATACTCTCCAGGTAGAATTGCGGAAGCTTTGGCGAGCTCGCCTTCAGGAGTTCTGTAAGTCTTCTCGCGAGGATGGGGTTTGGGGGCATTGGCAGGGAGGGGCATATCTGGCAATGATAGGTATGACTTGCGAAGGTCCCGCGGGTTGTCGAGCACTATTTCAAGTTAGCGTTGATGCATTGTGTGCCGAAAATCACTCACAGCTGATCTGTCTCTGAATGCCTTCGCGCATTTCTTCTGGCAGCACCACCATGCCTAATCTCTTACTGCCCAGGACAGCTGCTGGACTTCTCCGTTCCTCCCTCCCGTACGCATCGTACTCCTCCTCGGCTTTGGCTCCTGTATCTTCTGGTGGTTCATCTATCACGAGTCCATCTCCAGCTGATGGAGACTCCAGCAGCGAGCCTTTAATCTCCATACCACCCTTCAGCTCCCGTACTTCCGCAAATTCTAGCTCTTCCAGTATTCGTCGTGGTAAAGACACCCTGTCCTTGCCTTTCAGACCCATGCCCATGGCCATGCCGTTTTCGATAAGGTCTTTAAAGCTGTCATCGAGCTCTGGGTGGACTGGCTGATGGACTTTATTTTCGGTGGCCACTGACCGGCGGAGAAGGGATATAGATGGTGATACCGGGATTCTGGGTCGGTTAGAGATCAGCGATCCTTGCCGTATCAGGCGGTGGAGTCGAGGGGCCATTGCGACAAAGTGCTATGTAAGCCTTCGAGTTGTAAACAATGATCCAGAAAAGCTGGAAACAAATAGGATCGCTTCCATTGCCCGGTGGGATTTTTGTTGCAGACACTCGGATATGCTAATAGCAATAAATCAGTACAAGGGACTGTGTTGCAGTGGTAGCATTCAAGACTTCGAGGTCTTAAAAAACTGGAGTTTCATCTTGCGGTCACGGGTTCGAATCCTGTCGGTCCTTGTCTTTTTGCTCCTTTTTTTCAGCACTGCTCCTACACCTCATGTATCCCGCCAGCCTATATCTCCTTTCACACTGACAGAAGCAGCGCATTCGCAATTTTTGCGGCAAAGAAAGACATGTAAGTGCATCAAACGGAAGCAATTTCGCATGGGGCGCCAAATGGTGGTGTCTCCTCTGGCCCGAGATATTTCTGCTGTTGCATTCTTCACACGTACATGCTCCCAGCGCAACGCCTCCTCAAGGCCTTCACTACTTCCCTTCCCCGACTCGCCCCCAAGTATCCCGCCAGCACTCCGCAGATGCAGACCCCCGACAGAACCTCCAAGTCGGGTACCATGACCCCGGGCGCTATCGCCTCTGAACTTTCCAAGCTCGACCTTCCCGCCCCAAGTCAGCTGCACCTCAACACCAAAAACCTCCCTCCCCCCAAGAATGACCCCTTCTCTCCTCAGTCTGCCAATACTACCGACACTGGCGATATCTCTGGCCCCGAGCCTGAGGCTATCGTCGAAGCTCGTCACAAGGCTCGATCCGAGTCGATGTCTGAGCAACTTTCCGAGAAGTTCTCCAACATGAAGTTCCCTCAACCTGAGAGGATCTTTGGCCCCAATGAGGGAGGGAGCCAGGCGGCGCAGGAGAAGAATGGTGGAAGGGAAGGAGTGAGCGCAGAAGACTGGGACAAGGTGAAACTGGCCGATGAAGTGCCTGAGGCAGTCAAGGAGCCTGCTAGGATGACACACTCTAGGCATGGCAGTAGGGTGTAAGCTATCATCGATGCTTTTGAACGTCGCTGACCAAAGTTTAGCGAACCCCAAACTCCCAAGGAGCCACCTATCAAGGAGACACCCGAGCCTTCTGCTGCCGGCGCCAAGGAGCAAAAGATCACTCCCTTTGACGTCGAAGCCGGTGTCGATGCTGAAGGTAAACTCCTGGCAATGTAAGTCCAATACCGTTGATCATAATGGACTATCTGACGGTGTATAGCGACTATGACAAGATCACCAAGCGATTCGGCGCCAACATCATCCAGCAAGAATTGCTTGATCGATTCGAGAGGCTCACGGGCCAGAAGCCTCATCCTCTCATGAGGCGAGGAACTTTCTACTCTCACCGGTATGTGCCGCTCAACTCAAGAGATGCCCATGTCTGACTTCGGACAGTGACTTTAACCTCATTCTCGACCGATACGAGAAAGGCCAGCCGTTCTACCTCTACACTGGCCGAGGACCCAGTTCCGACTCTATGCACATGGGCCACCTTGTTCCCTTCGTGTTCACTGCGTGAGTTGATACTCCGCTCGTCCCTATTGTCTCTGACCTTCCGCGTAGCTACCTTCAAAGAGTGTTCAACGTACCGCTCGTCATTCAAGTCACCGACGACGAAAAATACCTCCTCGAGCGAGATGCCAAGAAGCAAGCCGATCTTATGAAGAAGAACAAGATCAAGAAGCCTATTGACCTCTTGAGGCACTACAAGAAGATGGGACAAGAGAACATCAGGGATATCATTGCGTGTGGTGTCATTCCCGAGAAGACTTTCATCTTTTCGGATTTGAACAACGTCAGGTAAGTGGTGTCTGTGCCAAAAGGGAGAACGAGACTAATCTTATGTAGTGGGACCTTCTACGAGAACGTCGTTCTCATCTCCAAGACCATCACTCTGAGCCAAAGCAAGAACGTCTTCGGTTTCGCTGACTCGTAAGTCGATCGTCGACCTCGTCACTACGCGGCTGATCATCATCAGTGACAACGTCGGCATGTACCACTTCGCTGCTGTTCAAGCCACCCCCTCATTCTGCAACTCTTTCCCTCAAATCTTCGGCACTCGTGACGACATCCCCGCTCTCATCCCCTGCGCCATCGACCAGGACCCATACGTACGTTGAAATTCCTCTGCTTGTATCCTCAACTGACGAGTTACGCAGTTCCTTCTCACCCGAGACTCTGCCGACCGTCTAGGCTACAAAAAGCCCGCTCTTCTCCACTCCAAATTCCTCCCCGCCCTCCAAGGTGCTGGTACCAAGATGTCTGCCTCCAAGGACCACACCGCCATCTTCATGACCGACGACGCCAAAAAGATTGCCAAGAAGATCAAGTCTCACGCTTTCTCTGGTGGTGGCGCCAGTAAGGAGATTCACGAGAGAGACGGTGGTAACCCCGACGTGGATATCGCCTACCAGTACCTCACCTACTTTGAGGAGGATGACGCAAAGATGGAGAGGTTGGCGACCGAGTACAGGGCGGGTACTTTGAGTACCAGTCAGATGAAGGAGGCTTGTATCGAGAAGCTCCAAGAGGTCGTTGCCGAGTTCCAAAAGGTGAGTCTCGTTTCTCGCTGCGTTGTATGACGTTGCTAATGGCCTTGTAGAACCGAGAAAAGGTCACAGATGAAGTTTTGCAGTACTTCCAAGACCCCACAAGGAAGATCGACCCTCGCCCCCTGCCTCGTGACTCTGCCGCTGCCGCCGCCGCTCCTGTGGCTACTCCTGTCCCTGGCGCGCCCTCCGCTTAGATGTTTGTGTTTCAGGAGCAGAAGTAAGAACGAGTCTAGAGAATCTTGGAGTACATGGTCACGGTCATCACGTAGGCATAAGTTGAGTATATGCATCTGTGCTCTCAGGTGAGAATACAGTCTTTGGGACAATTCACGTCTGTATCATGACAAATTTGATGGTTGCAGGTTGGGCAGGCCCAGCTCCAACACCATTGACACTTGCCGACGCCTTACTATTCCGGCCGTCCAGACTTCAATGAGCTACATTCCAGTCAAGCTTTTGTCAACGTGATTATCACGTTGCTTATAGGGCGGCCTCGCTTATGGCGGCGATCATATGTCAATGATAGAGCGAACAGCAGCGTGGATGCCGCGACGGGCGTGGGCAGTCTGGTGCGTCGCGATGGTCACGGATCGACCGTTCTGATGATATAGTTCGCTGCAGGCCTTTGTGCTGTGGCCTGTGTGAAGAAGAAGAAGCAAAACATTTCCCGCTTTACTTCTCGGTCTCTTGTCGCTTCCGTGGTGATTTACCAATTACTGAATATAACAACGAACAGAAGCCGAATATTCTGTCAGCTAAAAAGAACGTCAAAGCCGACCGGGGAGCCGACGAACCAAAGCGGGACAACGAGAGATCTCTGTGCGTCGCATATCGTTCTTGGGAATACTCTTCTCAAAGAGGCGAGTCGTTGGTTCTTTGATGAGGCGATGAGGAGGGCCCAAATGACCGAGGTGGACGGGCTGTGCCTATCGAAGCAGATAGACTCTCGAGTTGTTGCTTGATCCTATCACCTGGGACGGAGTGACGAGAGGCCTACCGCCTGACAGAGATCCCAGATCCCAGAGACCGACATGGATGATGATGATGATGATGATGATATGGTGAGCTTCGATGCTTATACTTCTCGCCTGATGATATTCCCGGAATCTTGTACTCAAACATGTGTAGCTGTAACATACGTAGACTCACATGCGCCGGGCCCTACTATAAGGAGGATCTCGCACGTTAAGCATGGTACTTGTACGATGTAGAGCAAACAATGGATCTTGCTGCTTTTTCTGCCCAGATGCGTCGGCGCGGCTTTCGGTTGTAGATCTCTTGAATCTGGCCTGTACCAAACACACAGCGCAAGAACCTCTGGTGCTATGCATGCGCTGTAGATGATGCGCACATTTGGGTCTCTGGAGATGATTGGCTCGCGTACATAGCTCGTCCAAAGCTTCGAAAGAACGTATGCAGAATCAGCGCAGGCCCGCAGGGCCGCAAAGGAATTTGATCCCGCCAACAACCTTGACTATGGCAAGCGCGTGATTAGCCAAACCCAAAAGCAATGCCTCTCTTGCTCTTACTTTCTCCGTCTTTACGCGGTATTCCATACATTCCAGCGATCGCATTCGCCGATTTGCACTCCCTAAGGGTTGTACTCGCCCTCATCTGCCCCGCCCACCCCCTCTTTGCCTAGGTGCGTTGCCGTTATCGACCACTGCTGCGGGAATTTGCTAACCATGTTCTCTCCTCTTCTCCGTGTTATTGTTACCTACAAACTCTACTACGCGCTGCTTATTGCTTTCGGCTACTGCGCACTCTCTCACCATTCCATCATGACACTCGGTGTCCTTATTGTATCGCATCGTCGGTTCTGGCGCACACTGTACCTATCGCCTACGACGCCTACATATCCTTTTATCCCCTTCGGTGTCTTGCCGTCTGCTCGTCGATCGAATCCTCAATCATATAATCCCTCGACACTCGCTAAATCTGATATCCTCTCTCTTTTGGAACCACCTTCATACACTTCACGACCATGTTTCCAGACCGTCAAGATCTCGACGCCATCGCCCGGATGCAGGAACGCCAGGCCCAATGGGGCTTTCCAACGGGCTCCCTGTCCCCCGCCGAATCCCCCCAATCATACACCTCCATCCCAATCTCTCAATCCCACTCCCAATCTCAAGGAGGCTCACCGCACCTATTCAACTTTATGCCGCACCAAGGACCAACTGGCGTTGGATTGAGCGCGGGAGGGCGGATAGGTGCGAATGCGAATACGGGGTTTATGGGGAGCAGTGTGAACCCTAGTGGGTTTGGAGTGTCGGGGGGGATGCACCCGGGAAGTCATCCGTTTGGCGGCAGGCCGCCAACGATAGCTTCAATTGAACAACCGATGTTGCCGGCAATTTTTGAGAATCATATGGGACGAGGAAGACCGAAAAGCAAGCCGCCGAAAGCAAAGCCCCAGGGGCTGGGCTCAGAAAGAAAGTCTAGGAAGAAGGTGGCCAAGGCATGTCTGGCGTGTCAGAAGAGTCATTTGACCTGTGATGAGCGTAAGTGATTCCTTGCAGGTTTGATCGATAGGGCTGATAATGATCAGAACGGCCGTGTACGAGGTGCATCAAGAAGGGGCAGGCAGACAAGTGTGTTGAGGGTGTTCGGAAAAAGGCCAAATACCTTATGGAAGGAGACGAGCGAGGTATGTCTCCATCGTGTCATCGAAGGGTTGGTCTGATAGTTTGCAGTATCGAACCGCCCCTCTCAGCCTTCAAGCATCCACTCGACCCCTCTTTCCACCTCACAGTCTCTTCCACCTGCACTGTCCAACTCTGCCCCCGACGGTCCTATGCGCCTTCCCGACGACGTCTGGCTTGCCAACGCTGCTGGCAGGGATCAGTCAGGCATCGCTATGCCACCTACGCTAAATATCAATCAGCCTGATATCTGGGCTGGGACAGACCTTGGTCCAAGCTCCTTCTGTAAATAAATATCATTTCATGACGTGCAGAGCTGACAAAAAAAAACAGCTGCATCTGGCGGGATCAACGGTACCGCTGCAAACAACGAATACCAGATGCTTGACGCCATGTTTGCTTCCCTCTCCCCCGTCTACCCTGGATTGAATGACCCCCTGGACGAAGCCGGTCGTCAACTCCTCTCCGGCTCCCACCCTCTTTCTTCCTCCAATCCTCTCGACCTCGCCAACACCCCCCTCCCCCACTCGAATACTGCTCTGCCGCAAGGCACATTCGACCAACCCTGGCCCCAGCCTTCTCCCCAATCACAGCACAGCCAAGGCACCTACCAAACCCCGCCGGGCTCAACTTTGCATGGGATCTCGCCGGAATTTGGGGGCGGGGGGAGCGGCATGTCGCCGGGCACGTGGGCGAGTTGGTCTGATTCGGGACCTGCGGGGCAGATTATGCTGGATGGGAGTAGTGTTGGAGGAGGGGCAGGTGGGGGAGTTGATATGGGGCAGGTCAGAGGACCAGGGGCGGTGGAGAATCGATTGGGATCGGGTGTTGGAATGGGCCCTAGGACGGGTTCGGAGATTTACAGGAATGTCGTCAGGCCTTTGTGAGTTGTCTAAAACGCAGTCGGTATCAGGAGCTGAAGTCTTGGGCAGTGATTACACGCAAGGGTATCATGTTTTGATGGACTATCTCGCAAATCAGTAAGCCGTTTCCAACATCGCTCACTCTGGGCAAGAGCTGACAAAGTGATAGCTTTGAGACGCACGACGTTCTTCGCGTGGTCCAGTCTCTCGCCTCCTTCCGACCCTCCCTCATTGCCCTTCAGTAAGCCCCATCTCCTATCAGCCACACTATAGCACACTGACTCCGACCGCAGAATGCCAATGTCTGAAGAAGACGAAGTTTTCCTCGAACGCTCTTTCCAACGCACCCTTCTCGAACTCGAAAAGCTCATCTCGTATTCCGCGACGCCGACGGCGGTGTGGAGGAGGACGGGCGAGATTTGTTATGCGAATCCCGAGTTTGCGGGTTTGGTGAAGCGATCGGAGGGGGAGCTTGTTGGGAAGGGCAAGTTCATCTATGAACTCTTCGATAAGCCTTCGTAAGTCTACTCTGTAGTGTTCCCAGAGTAGTGACTGACTCTTACGGATAGGGTCGTATCGTACTGGGAAAACTTTTCCGTACACGCCTTTGAAAACACTACTCAAAACTTTTTCCAGCCCATCTCCCTGTCCACCTCGCCCGACGCTTCCAGCTCCAACCCCAACAACTTGAATTCGAGCTCGAATTTGGGGTGTACGTGTTGTTTGACGATAAGGAGGGATGTGTTTGATCTGCCGTCGGTGGTGATTGGACAGTTTCTTCCGGTGTCCAAGTAAGGTATCTAGGGCAAAAGGACGGAGGGGGTTGTCGATGAGTCGGGGGACACGGGCCGCCGTGTGGGGTCAACAGCACGGCTGTAGAAGAGTGTATTTGTATACTGTCTTTTTCTTTTTGGGTTTCCTTCTTTCTCGTGTCTAGGGTTTTGGGACTTTTCTGTCGTATTTCTTTTCACATTTTCTTCCGGTTTCGCGGTCTTCTGAAGCAGATATAGAGCTTCATTCTTAGCGAAAACAAAATGTAACAAGTCTCGTCCACCTTTCAATTCCAACATCTATTATCATTGGTGATTGTGCGACAGAAGCAAGAACAAGTACAGCGCAGGTCATAGGAGTTTCTTGTAAGTGAAGCTGATGATGGGCGTGTATGGCATCCGTAATAGTTGTATGGAACGTATGTAGGCAACAAAAGTAGTGGCAAAGGGGGAGAGAGATAAATAGTATCAACATGAAAAGCAAGTAGTAATCCAAAAAAAGCCCCTTGTCCTGTACAAAGCAGACATCAAATATATGATAGAACGAAGCAAAAAAAACAAACAAATATGGAGACCTTCTCTACGCCCAGAATCAAGAAGACCATCATACCCTGCCTGTATCACTCCACCCATCTTCTTCCCACTCACTATCGCCCCTACTCGCCTCACCCGCTTCACTCCCTCCCTCACTCATACTAACGACGCTCATAGGTCTTCGATTCTTCGGAGAGCCGAGAGTGGAGACGGACGCGGAGAAGGATACAGGAGTTTCGTTTTGGGGGTGGCCCTGGCCCTGAAGTTGGGGATGGGGGTGGAGGAAGGTGAGGCCCAAGTCGGTTGGGGTAAAGCTTGGGGGTAGGGTGGAAGGGGGGGACGTTGGTGAGGTGGGGGTGGAGGCAAAAGTGGAGAGGGATATGATATCGTCTTCCCTCCCCCTCATCGTCTCTTGCCCGCGCTCCTCCCGCTCATCAAATTCCTGCCCCTCGCGCGGGGTAGAATCCGCCGACGCTAGAGAAACTAGGGAGAGGTTGTTGATAGCTCGCGCAGGCGTTTGAGGGGAAGGAAGCTGAGAAGGAGAGAGGGAAAGGAAGGAAAATGTAGTACTTGGGGCTGTTTCGGAGGGGGAGGTGGGGGAAGTGGGGTGTGGGGGGTTTAAGGCGGAAGCGCGAGGAGGGCAGATGGCCATGAATGGGGCTTCGCCCGAGGTCTCGAAGGTTGCGGGCGTAGGTGGTGCTTGGAAGAGGAGGGACCGTATTTCAGCGTCTTGCGCCGATTCTGGCCTGTCAGGCAAGTTCTTCTCTGACATGCCGCCACCGGAACGAGGCGTAGAGTCGTAAGCAGGCGGATCGAGGAAAACGTCGTGCTTTGCCCCCTCCCAGCTTGTCTTGGTATCGCCCAAGAGTGGTTTAGAGTCCATCTCGAAATCTTCTGGATTCTTTTGAACGCTCCGACGCCTGAGAGTGGTGTGGGAGGGAGAGATGGCGGTGGTAGATGCCGAGACGGGCACTGAAGCTGGCTCGGCTTGTTGTTGAGCACGAGCATGGCCTCGTGGCTGAGGCGTTTCCCAGGGGAAATGATGGTGCTGAGAGCGTTGGCGGGCTTGCTCAATGGCTGCTTCGATCAGAGGTGCGAGGTGCGGGTCGTACACAAACTGCGTGAAGGGTGATTGTCAGCTGATGCCCGTCAAAGAGATGGATGGGAAGAGAACGGACCTTTTTGAATGCATAGCCTGTGCCGACGATGGCTATTCCGCCTAGGATGATAGGTCCTGGGCCCATGGTAGTTTTTGTAAGGCTCTACAGTGATGGAGAGGGGTGCGGATCAAGAGAATTTACGCCCGATCGTGACCTTGGTCGAGTGGCAAATGGTGTGTTGTCGTTGTTTGATGATGAGATTGGGGGACACACAGATAGAAACCTTTTTGTATAGCTGCTCCGAGAAACGGTGAATGAAAGAGGTGATGAATATTTGCGGGAGCTGTGATGAATTATTGCATGCCAGCATCGATGACCACAGCCAACGTCGCACAACCCGCTTCAGCACACCTGCGGCTTCCCGAGACCCCCGCGCCTATCCCTCATGGTGGAGGGGTGCGCCTAAACATTTGGTCTCGCCCGCCACAAGCGAAAAGTGGCGTTGAGAATTACCCAATGCGTCTTTTTGCGTCGGGTGCCTGCACATCATCTCGGGTGAGACATCAAAACTGCACTCGGAAGCTTCTTCACGCGTTGTTTGCCCCCAGCGCGGCAGATGGGTGGTGGATGGATGGCATGTAGAGCAGAAAGGCAAGTGGGGCAAGTCGAGGGATGCTGGGCGGGTGGCTTGCGAGAGGGGAGCATAACCTCGACCAAGCCCGGAGATTTCGTCCTCCCATCTTCCGAGCCGACCCCTGAACTGCCCCCGAAGCTTATTGTAAACAAGCCGCCCAATTAGGAATGCGACAAATCTGCCGCAGCCGATTAGCCCCGTGCATTACAACGGCTAGCAGGGGCATTAGTACAAACGGGATTAGGAAAATGATTGATGCAGGAAATTTCGTTGTTCTGGGTTGTCTGTTTGTCCCTTGATCGCCGCGAGACATCCACCTTCTGCATCGAGCATCTCATCCACAAATCTTCTTCTCTATCTGTCTCATTTTTCATTCCTTCTCGACCAAGGACCACCACAAAGCGCCATGTCGGAGCCCATCTCCCACCCTATGACAAAGTCCTCCAAATCCTCCACCTCCCACTCCTCCTCGTCCTTCTTCCCCGACGACTACTCGCCCACCGCACCCACTTCCCCCGCCTCACCTTCCAACGCCAGCGCCACGCCTGGCAACAGCAACAGCGACCAGGTGCCCACTGCTTTGCCTATCCCCATGTCATTCTCGAGCTCGAGGGAGAAGGCGAAAGGGCTCGAGCTGCCCTCGCCTCTGCCGCTGCCTCTGGGACATCTCGACGCCGGGGCGGGCGGGATGATCTCGCCGAATACCCAGACAGACTCGCTCTTTACACCATCCGTGTCGCCCGGCAAGAGGGCAGACTACTTTGGGGCGCCGTCGCCTCGCTCGTCGACTGGCCAGTCGCCCAGGGGGTCGGGGCATGGAGTGGGGTTGAGGAACAAGGCGAGCGTGTCGCATATGAATACGTTGATGGAGGGGATGTCGATGGAGCCGAAAGTGGACAAGGGCAAGGAGAAGGATATTAAGGAGAAGGATAGAGCGGATAAGGGAAGGAAGGGCAAGGGATACAACACGTACGAGTCGTGTATGGATGGCAAGTCTCTTCTGCGCTCACGGGTCTCAAGCTGACAAAGAGTAGGTGCTCTGGGCCACGATACCAAAGCCGCCACGTACAAGACTGGCACTGAAAAAGCCTACCACCACCTCAACCGCTCCAACGAACTGTTCCTCCTCGCCATGGACTTTCGAATCAACGACAAGAAAGCCCTCCTCGGCCGCTCCCGCATCCTCCTCCAGCTTGCGAACAACTACCAGCCCCCGAGAGTCGCGACAGAGAGCCTGCGCGATGCTGTCGACATGCTCCATACCCTCGTCTCGCTCGCGCCTCACTCAATCACGGCAAGAGAGACGCTGGCGGAAGGGTGTACCCTCCTCTCGGCCATCTTGCACGAGACGGAAGATTATATCGAGGACGAGTCGCGCGTATGGGCCGGGGAGATTGGTGCGCTAGCGAGGGAAGCGCTGGCAGTGCTCGAAGATGTCGCCGCCGACCGGATGGACAAGATGCGCAGCATGTCGTCGAATGAAGCTGCCCAGCTCTCGCCCGACGCTGCCGAGCTATTTTTGACGCTGAGCGAGGCGGCGTTGAAGGTGTCGTCGTTGGCAATGGACTTGCCGACGGTGGAGCTGCATATAGAGCTGGCGGAGCAGGCGCTGGACCAAGCGAGTCATATGGCGACGATCGCTGCTACGTCGCGAGTCAAGTCTTCGAGCGCTACGGCGACGCTCATTGCGCGTGTCCAGCACGCTTCATCCCGATCATCCCTCGAACGCTTCCGCCATACATTCGCCCTCGGTGTCCCGCTGGACGAAGAAGATTTCCGCGCCCTCCTCGCCGATATGGAGCTCCTGGCGACCGAGTGCCGGGAGCGCGCTGCGAAAGCGCGAGGCAGCAAAGTCGGGGGTCTATCGACGCTGGCGTGGGAGACGGTCAAGATGGTGGGCGATGCCGAGGTGTTGTATGCCAACCTTTTGAGGGGGATCTGGCGGGGGCGCAAGCCGCGTAGAAGGAGTGGTGGGCCGGGGAAGGTGGGCACGCCGACGAGGGGGTCTATCCGGGATTCGGTCGATGCGATCAGGGAGGAGGATGAGGAGCCCGAGACCAAGAGCAAGGTTGCTGGACCTGCGTCTGCGCCTGCTGCGTGGCGTATCCCCGGTAGACGCGAGAGCGCGTCGTCGGCGGGTTCGGACGGCCTCTCGAGCAGGAAGGGCAGTGCGGCGCTGGGGGCAGTGGCGGAAGGTACCGAGCTGTCGACGTTCCCCCACCGAGGCAGGTTCTTGTCGAGTGTGAGTGTGCCGGCGACGGGGAGGAGGGGGTCGTGGCTCCCTTCGCCTGGGGATATCGCGTCGAATAGGGCGCAGAGGCGCAGGTCGTCGTTGGCGTCGCCATTGTCAAAGAGCTTTACGGGGCTGTTGCCGGAACCCCAGATGGACCATCTGAGCGGGCTCAATATCCAAAGGACACGGAGGGCGTCGTCAACGGGCGGGTCGTTGGTGTTGCCTGATGGGCAGTCGGCATGGTCGCGCAAAGCGTCAGTCATCTCGCTTGGCTCGGACGATGGGTGTACCTCGGCGTCCATCTCTTCCTCTGCGCTCGCCCGCTCTGCTTGGCAGTTGCTCGAATCTTCCGTGCATCAATACAAAATCGCGCTCAACGTCCTCGCCTCGTCCTCCCTCCCCAACGCCGAGCTTGCAAAGGCCAAGAATGAGACCCTTATTGGCGTGGCGTACGCCTCCCTGTTTATGGCGAGTCTCGGCCCGCGCCTGGCAGTCGCTGCCGAGAGGCGCGAGACGTTCCTCGTCACTGCCGAAGTGTATACGACATGGGCGGCGAGAGAGGTGGGGTGGTCATTCTTGATTGAAGGGACAAAGGCGGCCGAGATGGCGGATAGGCGGACCAACTCGTGGCGCGCAGACGAAGCTGGCAAACGCGCCGTCCTACTGCTCGTGCGTATCTGGTGGCACCGCGCAGTGACGACGCAGGCGATGGACGTCGAGACGAAGCGGAATGCAAAGGATGCGGTGGAGACGGTGGTGAAACGGATGAAGGAGAAGGAGGGGACGCGGGAGGGGGATGTGTTTCGGGTGCGGTGGTGGTTGAGTAGGCAGGAGGGGGAGATGGATACGGCGGAGGGCTTGTTCTGGCGCAGTGTGTGCAGGATCTTGAAGGGCGGGCCGGGGTTTGTGATGGGGTAGAGTAGTAGTACAGTGGAGATGGATGTGGTTATGTCAGTCAACATGCACGTGATTCGGGCGAGAGTGGTGAAAGCCGAAAAGCGTCTGGCTGCGATCTGAATGGGGCCCTGAATCCACCTCCTTTTCAGTTGCATCTATTTTCCTGCTCTTTATCAGATAACCACCATGGCCACCAGCAACCCCGCCATGCAGCAGCACCCCCCAGAGCCCTCGCCAGCATCCTCCGCCTCGTCCCAGAACACCGCCGCCGCCCAGGGCGAATCCTCGTCGCCTGTGAACGCGGGCGTCGTCCCAGAGAACCAGGAGCCGGCAGCCACCAGTCCTTCGTCGGGCAAGGCTGGCAAAAAGACGCACAGGCAAGGCTTCCCTTCGAACAGCGGGCAAGGATAGGAGCTGACTCGCCTTGTGAACAGGGGCAAGACGGGCTGCTACTCGTGCCGTCTCCGCCGCAAGCGATGCGACGAGGCCAAACCTATCTGTGCGACCTGCGAGAGACTAGGGATAGAGTGTATGGGCTACGGCACCAAACGCCCTGGATGGCTGAGAGACAAGGAGAGCGCGCACAAGGCGAAAGAGCAAATGTGAGTGGCTCATGGAGCTGGCAGAGTACGATTGATGTGATTGGTGGGGGCTGATGGGACCGAGCAGAAAGCAAACCACCTTGAAGCGAAGTCAAGCCCCGACACGCAAACCCAGCAGCGGCTCGCCCGAAGACAGCATCGCCGGCAGCATCACCGATCATATCCCGCAAAACACTCCCGACGTTCTCGAACTCGGCGGTATGGGCCTCGACGCGGCAATGGACGACGCTGCTGCCTGGAACCAGGGCATGGAGCAGATTGGCGCTGGGATGATGGGCGGTTGGGGGATGCCGTCGCCTGCGTTCGGGGGCGGGGGGCTGTTTGAAGGGATGGGATTCGAGCCGCAAGCGAGTTCGTCAAGCTCTGGGTCGAGGGTACTGTCGCCCCATCCAGGCGGGCATGTGCCGTCTTACCTGACTCCCCAGATCCGGCACCCCGTCCCGAGACCGTTTGGCCCTGTACCACCACCCCCTCCTACGCAAGTGTCGCCAGTAGCAGGATTTGATCAAGACGACGAGACGGAGGGCGAGCTGAATGATCTCTGGTCTTCGCTCTTTGGCTCGACCTTCCCAGCATCGTGGGGGAATGTCCCCGGTACCACCAACGCCCTCCTCACCCACCCCGCCTCGCCATTCTACGCCCTCCCCTCCCCCTCGGCCGACCTCGCACTCACCCCGCCCCTCCCGCCCTCGTCGCAGAGCAACCCGAAAGAAATCAACTATCTCAACCACTATCTCAATGTCGTGCTGCCGCTGCAGTACCGCATCATGGGTATATCGGTGGCAATGGGCGATTTCGTAGCGCCGCTGGCCATCTCACGGCCCGAAGTGCTCGCGAGCGTCTCGTCCCTCGCTGCGCTGCACCTCGTCTCGAAACGCACCAAGAACCGCAACCGCCTCTTTGCTTCCTCCTCCTCCCCATCCTTCTCCTCTCCTTCCATAGTCACCACCGCTTCCGGCGCTTTCCGCGCCGGCTCAGCATCCATCACCGAGCTCAACGACGAAGAAGCCCTCGTCGCCACCGCCTCGCACCAGCGCTCTATCGAGCGGCTGAGGTTTCTCAGTCCGGCGGATTTGACGAGCGAGGAAGTGGTGGTGAGTGTGTTGTTTGCGATGAGCTATCATTTGTTTTCGGGCGGGACGAGCAAGCATTTGAGGGAGATGGTGGAGATTTCGCAGAGGTGTTTGAGTGCTGCGGTAGCTAGCAGTCCAGAGTTGAGCGAGCATCCTAGGTACGCCCTGGTCTAAACTCCTTGTTCTGTCGTTGATTAGTGTATAGGTCGACGTCGCTGCACGGCTCGCCATGGTCCCGCTACCGCCACCTGATAGAACACATGATCTGGGCCGACGTGATTGCCTCGGTATCGTACAACAAGTCATCGAGGCTATTACCAACGTACAGGCGGATACTGCTGCATATGCCAGCCGAGAGTTTTGCGCCGGGTAGCCCGATGATTTTGATGGACCAAGTCATGGGGTGTGATAGTACTACTGTAAGCTCCTCTCGTGTCTCAAGGGCGTAGGCTGATCTGGAGTGCAGTTACTGGTGTACACGGAAATAGTGGCGCTAGCCGACTGGAAAGATAGAGTGGAAAAGCTCGGCTGTCTATCGATGAAGGAACTGCTCCGCCGCGCCGAGGGGATCGAGAAACTGATGGACGAGCGGGCGTGGCGGGAAAGTCATCTGGATAGGCCTACGAGCGCTTCGCCGCGCAGTACGAGGCCGGGAGGGTTTGGGAGTACCTGGGGGACGGGCGTGGGAGTGGGGGACGGGGAGAAGGGGGCGGGGACGAGTAAGGGCAAGGCGGACGAGATGAGGAGGGCGATGAGTGATGTCTTTTTTGGAGCGGCCAAGGTGTTGTTGGCTAGTGTCATTAATGGCCCTTTCCCTCGAGGTTAGTTTACTCTTTCATTCATGAAAGGTACGCTGACAAGTGGTATAGTCCCGGATATAGCCTGCGCCGTGCAAGACGTGATGGAAGCCCTCAACAGACTCGACATCACCTTCACCGGCAAAGACATTTACCGCGCCCTTGTCCTGCCCATGACGATTGCAGGCTGCCACTGCGAGAGCGCGAGCCAGCAAGCGTTCTTTAGAGCGTGTTTCGACAAGCTCGGGGACGAGGCGAAAGCGTTTGGGAATACGGGCCCGGCGAGAGAATTGATGGAGGAAGTGTGGAGGTTGAGGAGCATTGTTGGGGATGGGGAATATATCGGGGGAGGGGTCGGTGGAGGGAAGGGGGTTGGGATGAGAGAGGTTATGGGGCTTATGGGGTGGGAGGATGGGATCCTGTTGATCTAGTAGACTATCTTGCTTGGACAATTACTGTACGACTACCAAAAGTGTTGCATGCCATGTATCAACGGTCCATCTCATGATGAGGCCTTTGCCCGCTTTTTGCCCAGATCTTCTATAGCGGCGGCTGGGTCTGCCCAAGCAGCTGTATGCGAGAACGCCTTGGCTTGCTCTGACCGTTCGTCAAAGACGGCTTGCACCTGTTGCCTGTCTTTGCCAAAGCCTACCAATGAGCCAAACTGCGTCCAGCACGGTATCACGCCCTGGAACGCCCTGTCCCCTTCCCCATCCCCTGATTGTTCAGACTCGAGGACGGGCTCTTGCCCGCCGTTGAAAGCGCCGTACCGCTGCTTGCACGAGACCGCCGCAATGCGGCACTTGATCACCGTCGTCCCCGAGACGTTTGCGTCCATCGGCAAGCCCACAGAGGAGGTACGGTCGTAGCCCGTACAAGTATCAGTGACGACGGCGAGGGCGTGGCGTTTCTCTTCGTGTGCTGGGGTTTGGGGTTCGGAGGGAGAAGGGAGGATGGTGGGGTTGTGGAGGTGAAGAGTGGCGGAGCGGTAGTTGAAGGTGTGGTCGTGTGCTGTTGGAGAGAGGACCATGCCATCAACTGTAGAGAATGAGCTTCGGCCAGTAGAGGAAGGGTGGGCCTACTCATTATGGTAGATGCTGTGAGGGTACCGTTGCCTTGCGTGACAGCTTCGACTAAACCAGAATGCTTATGTCTTTTCCAGTCAGCGCTTGCTCGCCGTGACTCTAGATCGCTTACGTATGTAGGTAGACGGCATAGCTATCCTTGTCGTCCTCGTCCATGTCTTGCTCGCATACAGCGACGATGATGAGGGGGATGTTCATCAGTGTCTCTGGGCGGTCTTTGCCATCGCCGGGGTGGAGGAAAGCGACATGGGCGACGGGGGAGAGGCGAAAGATGTCCAGAGCTGCGTGGAGGGAGTAGGAGGCACGGTTCTTGTAGAGGCGGATGTCTGCTGCGGGGGCTGCCATGGTGGAGAACGGAGATGCAAGAGGAGATGGGCGGGATCAGATTGGATAAGATAAAGATAATGGGTGCGATGCGACTGGCCCACAGAAAAGTGGAGGCGCGCGCCAAACAAAGCGCTTGTTTGGCCTTCGGAGATCCCGACGCGAGTGGAGGCAATGTCAAAAGTTGAGCACAAGTTGAGGCAATGTTCGGATTGGGGGGCGACCTGTTCTGCAATAATGTATTATGCATGTCGAGTGATTACTGCAATCAATCACCGTCCAAGTGGCTGGAGATATCAAGTACATTGCGACAAACAAGCTTGCCCACAAGGATGTCTCTGTCCCAAGTCCTAGTACCGTGTCATTAGGCATCGCAGAGAGGGGCCTGTTTCAGATTCCAAGGAGACTGACTCCTCTCCATTCAACCTTGGGCGAATTGAAAATGGCTGCCTTCTCCAAGGACAAAGAGGCCGTTGCCAGGTATTGACCGGTGTGTGCTTCAAAAAATCTGTACGATCTGAGCGTCATCAGTAGACGCCGTTGACATATGCCATTCCAAATGACGGTACGTCGCGGGCTGACTAGTGTGACTCATCGAATCGTACCAGTATACCACAACGGCAGCCGACTGCAGCACAGCTCTGGCGCCCTCCATCCAAAGACGTCGACCTCGCGCCAACAAGCACAGGACTGCGAACGTATCAGCTCAGTACAAGGATTGATGAGGGACGGACTGACTCTGCACAGGTATACTTGGTGCCCGTCTCTTGCAGCGACGCTGATTTTATCCTCCACATGACATCGGAGACACGGCACCAGCACTTGGGACAGAGACATTCTTGGGGCGAAGCTTGCTTTTCAGAAAGCACCACCACTTGGTATCTCGCAATCTTCAATGGCTTGTTGTTCTTATTGCAGTCCAGAGTGGCAGTAATAGAAGCTCGATAGCGGGGATAGGTGGAGCCTACCTTGATTTCCTGTAGTCACATTAGGTCTTTCTACAGCGCTGGCAAGAGCGAAGATGCTTACGTTGAATGAATAGCCCGGGCCGGATCGCAGACCTCGTCGTTATTGGCCCCGGAATGTACTATGGGGCAGAAGTAGTCCAAGTTTTCCTGAGACGCAATAATTCCAGACTCGTCTAAAGGGGAGCCAACCAGAGTTTCGTCAGCTGAACATCTCCTCGGCAAAAGGTAGAAATGAATGAACAAGATCAATGTAATCAGCAGCAGCAGCGCGGGCTGCAAGCCGGCGCGGAGTTTGTCGCCTTGGGTTGTGGTCCCGAAGCAATCGCATGGAGAAAAATACACATACAAATAGGCTAGAACTTTGTTCTCCAAAATCCTCACGTACTGTAGTTGTGCCCCCGACAGCGTTGCGTATGTAGCATAACTTTTTCGTGCACGTGTCCGCGACTGTGCGTCGACTGTCCGTTGACTGTCCGTGATTTTGTCCGTGGGTTTGTCCGTTGGTTTGTCCTCTCAATTCTCACTGATAGACTGTCCAAGTAAGACCCCTGCAGACAATCGCCTATGCAGACAGCATTCGATAGGCCCAATGCTCCGAATACCAGTCATTCAACCATCATCGCCGAAAGACTTGCCACCGTTCCACCGACTTCTTCACGTGCTACCGCCCATCAAGCGGGACGAATGAGGCAACCTGACTCAACATCATCCGCTGCTGCCTCTTTCGTTATCGCATTTGTCTAAATCCCACAAGCTTACACCCTGAATAGGGGGCAAAGACAGAAGGGATGCAAGCGGACTCGAGGTCGCACGCTGTCCACGAGTATCTCTCCCTGTAGTGTATATCCTGCAGCGCTGTAGCAGCTCCAGCTCTTTCAATCGACTATTTCTATGCAGAGCTGCAGGTTTGTAATGGTATGCATTGTAGTATTGTGGTGATGCTAGTATGATTAGAGAGGAAGCTTGGTACCGTCGCTATGATCGGAATCAGCGCTCGATCTTCCACAGCGACATCATTCTCCTCCACCAGTCCGCCTCTTTATTTTCAAACCAGATATTTCTCTTCTTTCCCCGTGTACAATCCCTTCCCACCTTCACACCGCCATCCTACGCAGCAAGAGAAAGAACTAGAAAAGAGACTTACAAGTTCCACATCCAGCCCGAAGTCTCTTCTTTGGTAGCATTGTTGAGGATCTTGACGATACCAGCTTAACCCCCAGAACTTGTCAGCTCGATTCTTTCACAGTCGACCATCTCGGGGAGAAAGGGCACTCACGGACAGTGTCGGCCATGGTGTAAGGCGGAGCATCGACCTTGGCGACGGTAGCGCTTTCGACGCCCATGCCGCTATGAATATACGTCAGTCTCAGAGTCTTGTGAGGAAGGAAGAACGGGATATGTGACGTACGTTTCTACCCATCCTGGATGGATCATGAATACCTTGAGTTTGGGCTCTTCGGCATGGATCGTCCTCATCTATACACCCGATCAGTATATATCCCAAAGTATGGTTAATAGAAAGAGATACGCACAAGAAAGTTGACAGCAGCCTTACTCGTTCCATACACCCCAAACCTCGGCCACAGCTCCGGCGTGATACTCCCCAACATGCTTGAAATCACCGCAAAACACCCATCCTCCTCGTCCAAGAGCTCTCGCGTAGCTTGGTAGAGCACCAAAGGCCCGCGGGTGTTGACGCTGAGAACGTCGTCGAGCGAGTCGATGGAGGTTTCGGAGAGGAGGGAGCCGATGGGGGCGATACCGGCGTTGGCGAGGACGATGTTGAGGTGGGTGATGTTGTGTTTGGTCTTGAGCTCTGCAACGGCCTGGATCATTGTATCAGCTCGGGAGCATACGACTGGAACAAAGGTGAGAAGCTTGATACGTACCTCTTTGGCGTCGGTGGTAGACTTGGAGTCAATCTTGACGACCACCAGATCACCTTCCTTCTCTGACAGCTTGGGCATCGTGCTCACGTCCCTCACGCCAGCTACGACACGCCATCCCAAGCTCAAGTATTGCTTGGCGATCTCCTGGCCGATGCTGAGGGGTGTAGTCAGCTTTCATGTTCCGAGAAGAGATGGACCAGCTCAGCAAGGTGGCGAGTAAGTGAAAGAGGGGGAGGGAGGGGGATAATGGAAGAGTACGTACCCTCTGTTGGCGCCAGTGATGAGGATAGTCTTCTGGTCAGAAGCGGTCATCTTGCTTTTCTTCTTGTCGACGAGTTGTAGAGAGGAAGATGTAGTATTGTATCTTGTAATAAAGAGCGGGAAGATGACATGGTTGCTTTGTGACTTCGTTTAGAGTCTTACGAAATGCGAAAGAAGAACCTGAAGAAGCGATTACGTCCGCTGGAATCCGTCCGGCTGTCCGAGAAAAGCATAAACGAAGGTGGAGGTCGAGTGGAGGCACTGTGGTGACCAGTAGTGTTGTGACTGATCTTGCCTCTACTTATGTCTGATCGGCCCCAGGGAGACATCAGTATAACATATACCATAGCATGCAACCTGAAGGCAATACTATAGAGAAACTAGACCAAGACGCACCAAAAAACAGGAAAAATCTGCGTATACAACCTGATCACGTACCCTCCACGACGCTCTAAGCTCTATATATGTTGAGATGTGACATTCACTCCTGATCTACTCTACGCGATCGCCAATCGAGGCTCGCCAGGATTCGGCATCCGGACAAAGAGAAGGAACATGAATGCTATTATCGCCGTACACTATATCAACACCCAAATGAAGTCAGTAGATGAAAAGACGATAATGATGTGGAAGAAGAGATGACGTACACCGTTGAGAAGAAAGATGAGAGTTGGGTTGCCTCTTTCACTCAAGAGGGCAAAAACGGATCCGAATATTGAAATTGTCGACACTTGCGCTACAGTCACCGTCAGCGCCGCATCCAGAGGCAGGGGTAAGAAGAACGTACCGAGCTTCTCCACCAAAGCTATAGCACTTAGCGCATCTGACCTCAACTCGGGCTCCACAAAATCCAACGTAACCCCCTTACACGCACTCCCCGTCCCACTAGCAAACGGCAAAACTCCAGCGGCTACATACAAATGCCACCCTTTCGTGCTCAGGGTTGTGAGCGAGGTGAGGAGGCCGTCGATGAAGATGGACCAGCGGAGGAAGTAGAGGTCGAATTGGGAGCCGTGTTTGGTGTCGGTTGGGGCCGGGGAAGGGTCTTGTTGGGGAAAACCGGTGGAGTCGGGTTCTTCGGCTTGAGAGGCGTTTTCGGGGTGATCGTATACTCGAGCTTCTGCTTCAAGAAGAGGGGTTGGGGGAAGGGAAATGGGAGGGGGAGAGAGCCAGCGACGGCCGTGGGTGATGATACGGGGGAAACAAATGGAGAGGAAGAAAGCTTTGACCATGAGATTCAGAGACTGCGAGCCATGAGCGAGAGTTTGGTGGAAAGAAGGATACGTACGAGCATGACACCGCTCTCACCGGGCTGGAACCCAAAAACATCTGTGCCTACAAGCTGCAATGCCATATGCACATATCCCGTTGCCAATACGCTGAAGAACGCCCCACAGCCCAGCAGCAGCAGGTTGTAGTCTCGCTTCGTCTTGCCTCCGACCTCCTTTTTGGCGGGGATGAAGATTTTGAGAGGAGAGAGGAATGATTTGGACTTCTTTTCGGGGGAGGAGGTTTGTTGGGATTCTTCCGGGGGGATGTAGGGGAGGAAGAGAGAGCCGAATATGGTGCTGAAACAGAGGAGAGCGAAGGCGGCTTGGAATGGGGCGAGCAGGCCGAACCAATTGAAGAGTAGCCCGCCGACTCAACGAGTAGTCAGTATAGCTCGTCCAGGAGAAGAGGGTGCCCACCAGTATATCCAGCAGACGAGCCCATAAAGATGATCCCAGACAAAACCCCAAACATGGCCGTCCGCTCTTCCGGCGCTACAAGCGTCGCGACATACATGTTGCTTGCGATCTGATACCCGCCAGCTGAACCGATAGTATTGAAGAGCTGGGTGGTTTGGATGATCTTGATACCGGTACCGCCCCCGACTGTAAGCGAGTAGATCTGAGTCAGGTTGCGAAGGGCGGCCCAGAATGTTTGTTGGAACATGGCGGCTTTGCAGCCGTATTTCTTCATGAACCAGCTTGTGAAGAATAAGTTGCCAATCGCTGCTCTTTGCGTTAGTGCGGGTCTAGCGTGGGCATCGAAATACTCACTACACGAGGTGGTTATGACACTCATCAACGCGATTTGCGACGCACTCTCTGCCTCAATCTTGGGGACAGAGCATCGATCGCCCTCTCCCCCGTCCCAGTGGTGTGTCTTGTAGTACTCGTCGCAAGTCATGACTCTGAATGCGTAGATGAGGGATGTCTGCGTGACTGCGAATGTCATTGCGAGGATGAAAGAGGTGAAGAATACGCGGGGGACTGGGGGGAACCATGGTTTCTTGGGCGAGTCGGGGGAGGGAGGGAGGAGGGCGGTTGCCTCGGTCGGTGGTTTTTGAGGGCGAGAGGTGGACATGGCGGAGATGTAGGAGGGCGGTGGAGAGGAGGCCATCAGGGCATTTATACAATACAATCACACGTAGGAAGAGAAGATCACATCGTGAATTGAGTGCACTCATTAGACTTGCACCATCTCGCGCAAATCCGAAGAGATAGCGCTGGCGGACATTGCCGACTTGGTTTGGTTGCCGATCTCTATAACCCATGGAGGGCTGCATTGGCTGGACGAGAGTGAAGTATGGAAGTATATAAGTATATATGCTATACTGACATGAATAACACAATCCCAAAATGCCATTAAAGCTCAAACCAGATATACACCCTACACCACTACGACAAAGCTTGTATTCTAAAAAGGTGGTGATAGCCGAGACCTTGCCGAGGGTGGCATGCGCATAAACAGGCAGGACATGAATGCTACCATTGCAGTACACTAGACGGGTCAGCGGATCAGCACATCTACTGTCATGTGTAATAGCGAAAGAAAGGAGAGACCTACGCCGTTGATCAAAAACACGACGGTCGGGTACCCTGCATCACTCAATACTGCAAAGACAGAACCGAACACCGATATCGTCGATACTTGCGCTACAGAGGTATCAGTTCTCTTTCACTGAAAAGCGAGCAGGAGGGAAGAGGCGTACTGAGCTTCTCTACCAGCTCTATAGCACTCAACGGATCTGTCCTCACCTCAGGCTCCACCAGCTCCATGATCACGCCCTTACACGCCGACCCAGTCCCGCTCCGATCTCACAAGGGTGACGAAGTACATGTTGCTCGCAATCTAGAACCCCCCCGGAGAGCCTAGGAGATTGAGGAGCTGCGCCATTTGAATGATGGCGTCATCCCTGCCACCGCCAGTGCTGAGTGCGTACGTTTCGAAGAGGATACGCAGGGCGGGGGGTGTACGCACTGCATGTGGTAGTGATTATGCCCATCCAAGCAGCTTGTGATGCACTCTCCGCCTCGATCTTTGAAAGATCACCTGTCACCACCACCATCCCCATCTACATTGCCTCCCCACTCGTACGTCTGGTGATACTCGTCACAAGTCATAACCCTCTAGCATATATAAGGGTAGTCTGGGGGAGTCGGAATGTCATGGTCACGAGGAAGGAGGCGAAGAATACGCAGCAGATTGGAGAGTACCATGATTTGTCCATGTTGTGAGAGAAGCTGGAAGGAGATGGAAGAAAGGGGATGGAGGAAAGGGGATGGAAGAAAGGGGATGGAAGAAAGGGGATGGAAGAAAGGGGCGAAGGATAGGGGAGGTCTCTCTTGAGATGGGCGTACAATAGTGGAACCGGGACATGAATACGCAATAGCAGAAGAAGAAGGAGTGTATGCCATAACCTTATATGGGGCGCCGAGAAGTGTGGGCGCGATGGAGGAAGGCCAGTGATGAGACACTTCACAAACGGGGCAGTCACTACGGTTCGTTCTTTGCTCTTCTACGTGATTGGAATACCCGTACTATGCTAAAAGGCACTCTGGAAAGATGACACGAGTCTGGAAGGTGGGGCTATTAGACGAGGTGGGGAACGGAGCGGGCGGGTGGTAGGTGGATTTCTAGGATAAGATTCGAACGAGGTTGGTTCGCGTCATTTGGGGAGAGTATTGCAAGTGAAGCGTATCGCGGTCTCTTTATCGTTGATGCCATGCTCTATCACACACAAATCAATGTACAATATAGTCACAACAGCACAAAGATTTGAATGTAATACATTGTAAGGCATTATTGTGGTTCAGACGCAGATAGAAGATCAAACATACTCGTATACAACGTCACTGATGACAATAGGCGCCCATCGACTAAAATCCCCGCCTCGTGCTATGTATTCTGTATGACTGTGTCCATCCACGTGTTCCCACATACATTCCCTTGAGCTTTTGATCCTTCTTACCCGCTCCTGCCGAGACTCCAAAAACGACGAGTCAATCGCCCGGGTCTGAGAAGAGATCACCAAAGTCCCACATCGCGCATGTCCGCAGCCTACTACTGCCAGAAGGCGAGGTCGTGTTTTTGTTGTATACCCCTCAAATACTGTCTTGGTATCATAATGGCCTGGAAGAATGTGAAGCCCTTTGATTTCAACCTTATCTCTGGAACGATGCTTCAACAATCACTCTCTTGCATCGTTGCGCACGGGGGCAGAGTCTAGCTCCGTTGTAGCTGATTCACAAACAGGGGATGTCACAAACAGGAGGCAATCGCTACTGTATGACATGCATTCGTATCGTTTCCCACGACACTAGTCATACACATCTAGATCTCAAAGCTCTCCACGCGATTTGATATTTGCTCTATGGCAGTGTCCTTTTGGACCAATGCTCGTTGAAGCTCTCCTCCCAGGCTTGAGCATTGATCTTTCGTTCGTACAGCTCATGAGGCGTCGTACCCGGCAGGCTCTGGACCATCCCATAATCCCTATGCTTGCTCTTTGCGTACTCTTCCATCTCCTCCTTAAGCGGTCCACTTCCCAGCTGGCTTTCATTCAGAGTCGCACAAAACTCTGTGGTGTCTCTCACTTCATCCGCCCACGAGCTTTTGATCATCTCTCTCAATTGGTCGACTCTGTTGGAGGCGTCAAGGACGAAATCGATAGTGTTTACGAGTTCGGTGTTGTCTTTGGACGAAGCTGCATCTCGGTGGAAGCCAAGGCGCTCTGCCGCTGCAGTACGTTGGGCAGCGGTCTCTGCCTTGCGGTAGCGAAGGGCTGCGAGCTCCACACCCCGTTCTACAAGGCGATGGTGAATATCGTTGGTGAGATGTTGGAAATCGACTCACCAGTTCCCAAGTTGGAGGTCTGTGTAGGGAACCCGGGAGGGGCTTGATCAATGGGAGTAGTGACTGTGACGTTTGCCAAAGATTCAAGCATCGCATCAGAAAAGTCCGTCGCAATGACTGACATGCGGGTCTGGTAACGGTCGTCGTCATTTGAATCACGCTGCTGAGG
This sequence comes from Cryptococcus sp. DSM 104548, assembly GCA_036426225.1. NCBI lineage: Eukaryota > Fungi > Basidiomycota > Tremellomycetes > Tremellales > Cryptococcaceae > Cryptococcus > Cryptococcus maquisensis. The sequence continues at coordinate 1,082,464 of CP144038.1, forward strand.
TATATCAGGCGACTTACCGGGAGGAAGCCCGAGTCGGTGATATGATCATCTTCATCTTCTCCATCAATCTCGTCATCGGGAATGTTGAGTTGCTCTTGGATGTTCTTGCGAGTGATACTCCAAGCACTGGTGGTTCCTTGTTCAGAGGAGCCAGACATTTTCTACTGGATTGGCTGTAAACGGATGAATACAGAGTAAAATTGATGGTGAGATACGGAACTCGCACGCAGCGGTATATATATATATTTCAACCGTTCGCGGCGGGAGAGAGGAGTGTCTTCCCCTCAAAGGAGTACTGGAGTCGATGGGTCGTGCGAAGAAGAGCTGGAAGTGACTATCTTTGTCTCTGTCAGGGGAAACTAATAGCGGGGGCGTCGCTTGTCTTCTAAAGAAAGGATCAAGCGTGTAAAAGATGCTGAGTCACCTAAAGAAAGGAAAGAGGAAATCCGCGGAGGAGGAGTTGTCGATTGACAGGTCACAATGCCTCAGCTCGCGAATCTTGGCGAGCGGCTTGTCAGAGGCGTTTCAAGAAGACTATGGATTGACTCCCTTCATCAAGACGTGATAGTGATGAGCATGAAATGACGAGTAATACGAGATGTGTGTCTTTGACTGAAGTGCTTGTTTCAACATTTCGCTTGTTGGTCGTGGTTTCCCATCTACAACTCATTTATCAATGTCCGACACTAGTTCGGATCAATTCAGAGCTGTGGGCGAATAGCTGCACCACTCTTGAGGATTTGATGCAGATGCAATGGTTCTAAAGACGAGAAAAATCATCATTGGTTATGGCAACATCTTATAGATTTGTAAATTTACGTGTAAAACATTCAACTCTCCGTAGTTTAGTGTGGTTTAGAGCGTCAGACTGTAATTGGTTAACAACTCATATCTGAAAGTCGTGCGTTCGACTCGCACCGGGGAGATCTTTTTTGCCCTTTCTTTTTTGTTGTTTTCCTCCTGAAACCTGGACTCTTCTTCATCCAATGTGCGTGGCACGGATACACAAAAGCAGTGTTTACATAGCAGATATTCGGATGCCATTGGTGGCATCAGAGGTGGACAGAGTGGGAGGTTTAAATGGTAGATTATTACCCAACCGAGCCTTGCGATCAATCCATTCATCCCACTCTTCTTCATCAAGCTCGTCCGAAGAAGAATCCGAATCCGAGTCCCACATATCTGGGCTGTATTTGGTGGCCTATTGGCAGATTAGCTTCTTGGACCGGCATTTTACATAGAGGACCTTGTTTGCCTCATTGATGGAACTCTCTACGCGGATGACGACAGCTCCATCCCGGTCTCTTCGTCCAACTAGTGCTTGAGCTCATCTTGCAAAGCTTGCAGATTCTCAAACGACTTGACACCTGCGGCATGACCTTGAGGATCGAACAGTTTGAGGTCTTTGTCAATCCAGAATTCCTGTTCAAACTTGCCATTACTGCGCTTTGCGTTCGTCCTGAGCATCACCATCACCAAAAATTTGGGTGGCGAGCATTGGGGCCATGCGACGTGTAAGGCCGCTCGTGTGTGTACGGAAAGCTAGGAGGAGGTTGGAACTGAGGTCGAAAGCGGTTTTGACGGTTTCGTTCTCCTCTTCTGTGAGGCAAGTCCAGATAGGAGCGTCGGACAAGGCTGACGAGGATAGTTTGCGTTTGTTAAATGACATGTTTGCGTTTGCGCAAAGTAAATTTGGGTATGGGTTCTGAAGCTGCCATGACCAAAGGCTTTGAGGGGATGTATGAATGCAGCGCTGGGATTACGATGATGGAATAGGCAAAAGCACCCAGCACGGTGCATTGCGACGTCTTCTGCGGCGCGTGATGACGTTTGAGAAAATAAGAGAATGATCATATCCAGCCTGAATGGAAGACCACTCGTATCCTTCCATTGTCTACGGATGCCTCATCACTCATCATCGCCGTGATCACCGTGATATCAGTGCTCCTTCAAAAAGAGCAAAAAATGGAGGAGCTAAGAATTGAACTCAGTACCTCGTCAAGTCAGAACCTGGAAAACAGATGCTAATGACGCGCTCTGCCAAATGAGCTACACCCCCAATTTGTGTATTCCATTTCTTGCGCCACACCGCTTCGCAGTGACGATTGCATGCAATACCATATACATACCCGACTGTATGCACAGGCTCAGAAGAAAGCGGTTGCGGAGGACCTTTGAAAGAAAAGACGATTCAACTGTTGTTTACGAGCGGCACCGTCCGCCGATGAGCGGAATCAAAAAGACGCGTCGAGGGATACAGTCGCGTCAAAGACATGAACAAAGAACTTCCTATCCTCCCATCTCTGCGATTCCCCATCCTGTCGGCTACACCACCACCAAAGCTACCACCATGGCCGACCTGGACAACCTGTTCAACTCTCCCCCCCACTCGCCGCCACCTCCTCCTCGTGCCAGGTCGACCACGCCCGACACGCCTGTGCGCGATAGGTCTGTCGGCGAAGCCCTCTTCTTTTCACCCGGGGCTAGTCAGTTTGGCTCTCCCTCTGCCTCTCAACAACGACAACCAGTGCAGCAGAATCGGGAGAGGGAAGAGCGGAGGAGGATAGAAATGAGGAGGGAAGAAGGAGGGGGCATTGTGAGGGTGCGGCATGCGGTGAATGTGGTTGATCCGGTGGACCCGCTACCGAGGGATAGTGGTAATTACTCGGCAGCGGCGTTTGGAGCTGGAGCTGGAGGGGGGTCGGGAGAGGGGATGTATGGGGCGATTACAGACCCGTTAGCTGCTGGTACGGGAGGGGACGATGATGGAGATGGAGAAACGGGGGAAAAGAGGAGACGGCCTATGGCCAAGGTTGACGCTGATAGGTGAGTCCTTCCTTGGATGGGCTGGCAGGAATGCTGATGGCGGGCAAAGGCTATTGTCGGACAGCACTGGAATACCGGCTCTGATGAGGTCTGCCAAAAAGTTCAAGACGCACGGCAAAGGACGCGAGGTCAGCGACTCTTGCTCAATCATGTGCGGCGCTGACAGTACAAGATAGAAGGATGATCTGCGGGCTCTCCTGCACATGTACCAGATGTGGGCGCACGGCATGTTTCCCAAAGGCTCGTTTGCGCAGACGATGGACAGGACTGAAAAGGTGTGCCGGACGAGAAGGATGGAGGTGGATCTATTTTCCTTGGCGTGTGATGAGGCAAAGCTGATGAGACTAGTCTGCGATAGGAGGGCTGAGCGATGCATTCCACGGACGACGGTCGCCTCCCCCTTCTCCCCCCGCCCCTGCCCGTTCTCCCGTGGCAGACCGGTCCGACGCCTCGCCCAGCCGACAGTCGGGCGCGCCAGAATCATCAGCGCGAGGAGCCTTGTTTGCGGCGGCGCCGGCAGAGAGTGCGGGTGACGAATGGGAGGGGGTGGACATGGATGAGCTGATGGAGATGCAAGCGCAGGAGGCGTACGCGGCGCAGGCGGAGAAAGACGAGTTTGGGGGGTTGTATGATTAGACTTTTGTGGATGAGTTGTAATAATTCAAGGTTCGAGACAGAGGGGGGCTCGACGTCATCGGGGGGTTCCGCTGCGTCGTGTATAAATCGATCGTCGTACTCAGCGATGGTACGTATGCAGCCGTAATCCCGCACTGCAGCATGAGCGTCTTCTCGCCCAGCTTCTCCTTCCGCCCCCCACACAACGCAGCCCCCACACAGCCCACCCCGTCCCCCAGCACCACACACAGCCCAGTCTTCGGCGTCGACCACCCAGACTGCATCCCCGAGGAAGAGGACAGCCACCAGGTAAGCTGCCTCTCCTCATGCGTTGCAGCCAAGATCCGGCCGGGCCATGCACCCACAGCCTGCCCCGGGCTTCCCTTTGTGCATCTCTCGTCTGCTGCGGACGGCGACCGCTGCCCGACAAAGCGACTCTCCCCTCCGACATTCCGCGTCTCCCCATGACTTGCGACTACCTTGCCAAGTGTGCTGCGCTGACATGAATCCTTATAATCCCCTTGTCGATACCGTCATCGCTTCTATCCACTCCACGCCTCGCCGCCTACTCCCCCTCCTCGACGACTGCAACCGCTCATCACCTGTTACACCGCCCTCCCATACCACCCTCCCGCTCCATCACCATGCTTTTCGACATTCACGAGCACCAGACCCATTCCGCCACCCCTTCTCGCGGTTCATCCCTCCCTCCAAGCCGACGAGACGACAAGGATCATCTCCGCCAAGCCCGTTCGCAATCCGTGCGCAACATGGCCCTGAACGACAAGGACGCTGGGCTCTTGACCCCTTCGCCCGCTATCGACATTCACAGCAAAGGATCATCCCTCTCGCCCTCGCGCCCCAAGCGTGGGGCCCTCAGTCCACTGCAGACGCTCTCTCCGTTGGAGCCGCTCAAGTCGTCGCCCCCCGTGCGCGTGACGGACACTGTCGGCGCCGGCTCCAGGCGCGCCTCCTTGACAAGGAGCTTGAGTAGGAGGGAGAGTATGGTTGAGAACGCTGCGGCATGGAGGAGGGGAGAAGACGTGGGAGGTGATGGGAGGGGCTTGTTCTCCAGGTTGACGTTGGTCAAAGCGCCCTCTGCTGAAAAGAAGGACGAGAGGAGGTCAGCTCTACTCTTCTTACGCTGTGGTGTCTGGCTGACTCGTTGCTAGACACGTACGATCCAAATCCGGCTCCTCCCTCATGCCCTTCAACTCTTTCGCCTCCTACTCTGACGCCCCTGCCACCTCCGCCTCTGGTCCCCGTCGGTCCTTTGCCGCCTCCTCTTTCGGCGCTTCCCCCTCCACCCGCCCGTCGGCTCTCCCCGTCCCCGAAGCCGTCAACAAGGGCTCCGCCCACCGCGTAGAGTCCCGTTCCAGCCACCGCAACGTCCAGAAAGACAAGATGTTTTCTCCCGAACAGGTAGTAGAGCTCGCGAGGTCTATCAACTCGCCCAAGGCTGCTGCGTCGCCCCTCCACCGAGCCAAGTCTGCGCGCTCGCTCAGGTCTTTTGAGAACTCGCCGGAGAAGGAGCAAGCCGAGCTCGAGCCGGTCGAGTATGTGCAGATGGAGGAGGACGTTCTCTTGCCCTTTGTTGACCGCGCGTCCGAGGTCGCCGACTTGATCGCACACCCCTCCAACGTCAAGCTCTTTGCCCTCCTCCGCGCCGCCTTCCCCAAAGAGCCAGCTCGCCCCAACTGGCAGACCCTCAACCCTGAAGAGTGGCGCTGGGACGAGTTCCTTCTCCATCTCACGCAAGTCAACAGGGACGACGTCGACGACTATGACTGGGTCTACAAGGACCGCCAGGCAGTGAGAAAGCATAGCGTGGCGCTCTGGGAGAAGCTTGGGACTTGTCTCGGGTGCGACGAGGAGCTTCTCAACGCTGGTTCTGAAGATGGTTCGCCCAATACGTGGGCTGGGCTCGGTCTGGACGAGGACGGGGAGCAAGATGGGAATGACGGGCATGTGTGGATCGAAGGTCTCGCCGCGCAAGATCAGACGGAACGCGCCCACGCCGAACGTCAACTCCGAGATGCTTTTGGCGGCGTTGTGGAAGATGAAGGCGAGGCGGCTGCTGCCGGCATGACTGCCCTCCTCGGACCTATCGGCGAGGACAAGGGCGGAGAGTTGACGCCGGCGCAGAGAGCCGCGCAGAAGGACAAGATTGATCCCATGGGTGGCGGCTTGGGCTTGGGGGGCTTGGGCGAGATTCCAGAGTCGCCCGTAGAGTATACACGCCACCGCAAGAGCTCATCGCTGCACAGCACCTCGCCGACTATGAGCACATCTGCGAGACAGGGCAGACCATCGTTTGTGGGACTTCAGATCTGTACGGCGCCTTCCAACGGCCGTTCCTTCTCCCGCTCTCCTTCACTCACGACCACCTCTCTCTCCACTTCGGCCCACAACACTTGCCCGCCCTCCCCTTCGCTTTCGACCACCTCCCACCTCTACACATACGACCGCGACCCCGGTAATCCTCTTTTCCCATCATCCTTCTCAAACTTGTCGCTCCAGCCGAATCTAGGCAGGAGGGCGAGTAGCAGTTTGAATGGCGGTGCGGGGGGGATGGGTGGCAAGGGAGGAGCGGTGCCGATGAGGGAGGATGTGGTGGGAGAGTTGAGGAAGAAGGGGCTGGGAGGGAGAAAGTATAGTCAGGCGGGGTTGAGCGAGAGTGAGTTGCTTTGTCGATTAGTTGTGGGGGATACTGACAGGGTGCAGGCGCCATTACGTTTGCGAGCGAGAGTGAACTCAGCGCCCATTAGGCTGCATTCCGTGTCCCTCGCATCTCCCACCTCGTGTCGTCGTCCATCTTGCCCGATCATCTCGGCTATCTCTCCGCATCGTACCCCACTGCCCTCATTGAATCAAAAGCAGAAAATTGTGCCATCATCTCTTTCTCAATCGTCATCTCTCAAAAATCAAAATAAACAATTCAACTCTTTGTATCGATAGCTTCTCTTTCATCTTGTCTTGTGCTTGGTGTCGTCTGGTGGAGTGGAAGGTGGTGAAGGCGATCTTGCTTCTCTATCTGTTGATATCTTTTCTTGCAGTTTTATTTACACGCTTCATGTCGTTATTTCTCGTTCTGATGATGCTCGTTGTGCAGAGTACCATGTAAAATGTCACGTTTGTATAGGGATTTGGGACCGAAACATCCTGGCAAGCGTTCAAGCACGCGTTGATGGACGGACGCGTGACGTCATTGTGGGTTTGACTTTGCTTTTTCGACATCTCTTTGCATCTCTTCGTATCAAGCTTCATCTTTTTGACCGCTGCAAGCTATACACTTCTTCAATCACGCTTATACGCCCCCATTGCCTCTACATGGTCCTCGACATCATCGCAGCCACCACCCTCTGCCCCGCCATCATCGCGACAAAACTGTCAATCGAAGGCGGCTCGAGAAGAAACTGGAGAGATGGCAACAAGAGTCTCAATCTCGAAATCTTTGTCAAATTTCAGGGGAGCGGACCATATAAGAGAAAGTTTGAGGGAGCAAGGGTAGTGATGATGAATGGAAAGGTACGTATCCTCTCATTTTCCGGACTATACTGATGCATCTGTAGCTTTATATCGAACACGCGAATTCGCATTTTGACCCGGAAACGATACAGCCCCTCCTCGGTCGATTCCAACCCTCACACGAACATCAACAAGCATGGGACGAAGCTGGGCACAAAGGAGATCTGTTCACAACCCCCACCTCCCCTTCCCCCTCCCCCGACGACCCTCCATCCCGCGTATATGTCGACCACCGCACATACGAGCTCAAGTACGGCCCTCCTTCCGAATCAGAGAACCACTTCTCCGGCCCTTGGTCGACGACCGACGTCCAAAAGTGGCTGTTGTTTGAAGGCTGGGAAGGATGGGTGGTCGTGCAAGAGGACGTGGAGACAGATCTGTGGGCGATATATTTTGATAGGAATGATGATGGGTTGACTGGCGAGGGAAAGGTGGGGGATGTAAAGTCGAGGGGAGAGGGGAGAAGGATGTTGTATGTGAGGCTAGTAAGGGGGGAGGCGACGAGGTCGTTGGAGAAGCATCGGCAAGATGAGGATGAGGGGAGAAAGAGGGAAGAGGAGATGGACGATGATAAGAGTTGTCTGTAGACTTGTATAGACTCGAACGACCAAGATAAAACTAATGCCGTACATCACGCCGATGTAGTTGGTCAAGAACCATATGCCGGCAGTTCGACTCGTTGTCTGCTGCGAGATCGAGCTTGGAGGCCCTGATCAACATACCATGGCTCATAGTCAAGCTGCATCCGCGCTATCATGTCTGTACATCTCCTCTCTCATTCTACCTGCCTCTCCGATGGCATGAGCCTGATATCTACCTATCCAATTTGGCTTCAAAAGTAACAATCACCATACGTGGTTCACTGCTGGCCACCTTGGTTGTCCTCTGCCGCAGTGGGGGTACTATCCTGGGCAGTCGCAGAAGCGATCTGCTCCCTCTCAGACTGGGTGAAGATGTTGGGGTCCTCATCGAGGATTTCGTCTCTGATAGAGGTGTTGCTCTGAGTAGCGTTGGACTGTTGGTACTGAGATCCGGGCATGGCTGTTTGAGTAGTTCAATCTCCTTTGCGGTTCGTGATGATTGTTCAGAAAGCTGATGAGGGGGAGGAAGACGAATTGAGGAGAGGCTTCTTATACCTTTTCGAATCCATTCATAACATAGCACCGAGGCTCGCTGCCAGGCCAGCTGGGGGGCGCCAACACCAAATGGCCACCCGCCGGGCACACTGACCAATTCTCAGCTGTAGATCGTGAAAGGTCTTGTCATTCCATCACCGAGCCATCACCTAGCCCGGTTTCACCTCGCCCAGATCCTTTGTCCTATTGACACTTATCATCCTGCACAGGCCAGCGGGCTCCCCAGTTGAGATCTACAGTACCTCGGTTAGACGATAGCGGGACTGGCTGGCATCAATGGAGGATGATGCGACTGCTCGGTCATTCGCCAGATCAGTGCACGGCGGTTGAGCCATGTGGGAAGCAGCGGACCCGACAAACATTCAGCTTTTGTCGGCAATATTACATCCCCGTCATATCTTTGGACTTTGGAAGATCTGATTTCGTCTGCCTTTGTCTCGTCACCGAGGGGTACGGCGATAGCAGAAGTGTCAGCAGTGTATCCAGAATACAGACATGACCGCCGCCAATCAAGGAGGTCGTATGTCATATCTTTTTCCGAGCAAACAAGGCAAACTTATAATGCATAATGGCGTTCGACGACACCATCCTACTTTACCTATCGATAGCTATCTGCTCGTTGACCAACACGTCAGTCACTACACCCATATCCGAAGTATCCCAGCCATTCTGCTCTAGATAGTGTCTGAACGCCATATCTTCATCTTCCAGTTGATCCCTCCGGCTGGGTACCAACGTCATCACCACAATAGCACCCACAAGGCACATACCGGAGCCGATGAGGAAGATTGCTTGCTGGCCTTTGATTGTGGTAGAGAACCGAGCCTGAATGAGGGGGAAGACTTGGGTACCCACGGCAGCGCCGGCCTTACCGATAGCCGCAGAGAGGCCGAGGAATTGCCCGCTATCTCGAGTCATCAGTCTCGCGGAGCTATCATATGGGTGATCTTACCGGGCAGAAGTGGGGAAGGACTCGGATGAGACCAGAAAGTTGCAGTTACCTGGACCAACTGAGAGAAAGCACTGGAAGAGGCCGAAAAGGACGACAAAGGCGGCGAAGGCGCCCGTACCGTTGTTTCGAAGAGGCTCCATAGCACCTATGCTCGTCAACATCAGTTTTGACAGAAAGAGGTTTCATTTTGGCAAGCTTTGCGTACCTCCAATGATGAATCCAAAGATGGCTACCATCATGAGGCCGAAAGCGTAGGTCTGCCGGGGTCCGAGACGGTCGATCAACAAAGCTGTGATAATGTCAGCGTTGTCGAGGTAAGGACTACCTGACACGTACCCCCAAAGATGGCGCCAGGAAGAGCAAATGCGTTGACGAGAGCTCCCCACCCGTTAGACTCGATAAGTGTTTGATTATCACTGAAGCCGGCCGCGATAGTTGGAGCGAGTAGGTTGAATGGGTATACAACGGCGTCGTAAAGGAACCACACCGAAGAGCAGCTAATGTTGATATGAGCATGGGAGCGATAGTGTAGAGCAAACGCACCCTAGGAGAGGCTTCCAATAACGTTTGATTGCCAGCTTGTACGGGAATTTGGGATTCTTGATAGCATGCTTTGAATAAAGAGAGGAGTCAACCATGCGCATTCGAAAAAGGAAGATGGCCAATGGCATCTATAACACATTAGGAACTCAAGAGCCCTATCTGAATAAGCCAGAGTACTCACGATAATACCGATTCCGAAACAGATACGCCATACTCCAACATGCGCTGAACCTCCATAGGCGGCAAGGACAATCAGAAAGACGATAGCGGATCCTACAAAGCCGGAGATTATGGCGACGTTGGTACTGGTAACGACAAGAACACCTCTCCTCTTTCGCAGACTGTCATGAACGTCAGGGATAAGAGACTTGCTAAGCGACAAGTTGAGAAGCTTACGCTGGGGTTTCATCTGCAGCCTCGACGGCACTTGTGGTACACACGGCATATTCACCGCCAGCTCCGAGACCAGCTACACCTCGTCCAACCACTATCATCCATAGCATCCCAGTCTCTGTTGATGCATGGGCAGCGGTAGCGAGTGTCACACCAAGAACCAAAAAGAAAGTACAGCCAACGATGCCCCAACGACGACCAAGGCGGTCTGCGCACAGGCCGAAGAGAATCATCTAAGCTGATGTCAGCATTCGCCATACGACAGCGATGATGTCACAACAACCAACTCACTCCAAAAATGTCACCGATGAGTATGGAATTACTCAGGCGGGTCTTCATAGTCGTGTCTAAGGCTGAGGGATATAGTTTAGCCATGACCGTGTTGGTGTATCCTGCATTAGAGTCAGGGGTGTGAAGGCAATGTAGTCAGGAATGGCGCGCTTACCGGTGATCTGGATATTGTAACCATCAGAGAAAAGGGCGACGCCGGAGACAAGGACGGATATTGTCTGCTGCCACGTCCTTCTCTGGGGAGTCTCTAGCCCTTCTAGTGCCGAAGTGTAGATGATATCTTGGTTGGGATCAAGGTCTTCGAGCACCTTCTTCTCATTCGATGTGGCGAACGACATGTCACAAACGGGTGGGCCGAAAGACAGTCCAGTTCAAGAGAGATTGTAAGCCGGCAGATATCACTTATAGCTTGCCATGGAAAAGAAGGTAGGGAGCTTTTCGGACTTCGGGTGATAGTGAAAGAATGTATTTGATCGGCACATCGGCTTCATGTGCCATTGCACACCCTGAGCAGCTGAAATTGTGGCTGTCAAGATCAGATAAACGTGTCAACTAACGTCCTGCATGATTTGGGACAACATCGTAGACGAGTCTATAGATAACTGAAAACTCGAGATAATAACGACGTCGTGCAGTGAAGGGGCCTCGTTCTCTGGTTCAGTATTTTATCGAAAGCTGCGATGGAGTTACGATATGTAGCTGAATGCTTGCTAGCCATGGTACTAGGATAATGGAGAGAGGAGGTGTCCGATAGGTAGAAGTTGAATATCACAAGATGTTGAAGAACGTGCTCCGACAGTGCGGTCGCGCGTTAAAGCACGTTGTTCTTTTGATTGAGTTTGTGGTTCCTCATCGGCAAGCTTCTTCTTTCAGATTGGCTATTCCAGAGACATTGGATTTGTCTCTGAGCCGAAATGGAGTAGCATCATGCATCGTCCGAAGCGGCCAGCCGGATACCACGTCGCGTCGGTCAACCTCAACGAACAAGAAGATGAAGGTATCGCAATTTACTTTGCACGTTTATTCTCTTCTTTTCCGGTAAACGCTCAAGCAATATGGAGTTTTACCTACGATTGGCGAGTCTTGTAACTAGCTCAGCTGTGAAATGGTACGCATTTGTCTTTGTGAGGGTCGTGAGTGCAGTGACTTCTTACAATTTCGTTCATTACTGCACATTCATGTTTGTTTAGCTGATACATACATGCCGACTAGCTCCCCATAGGATCACGATACCTTCCTGTGATTCTGAGCCTCTCTATCGCCTATACTGTTTCGACCTGTCTCCTCGCGGGCTTACTCCATCGACACCGTCCCCCCACGGCATACAATCCTCGGTCTCCACCACACTTGATTGCAGTCGCAACGACATTGCTAGGAGGGGTGTACTCACCTCGTCATAGGCGACTTTCCACAGTTGGCATCCTACTATCACTGGCACCTTTGCTGCTCAGTTACGACTTTGTGTATCGAGCCTATTATCTCCATCCGTCGACCGATCTGTCGTTCGCTCGAATGGGGTGGGTGGATGCGTCAAGCGCTGATATTCTCATCCGCTCCCCATTTAACAGCCCGATAGCAGTGTCGTACTGGCCTAACGGCACATCTGCTATATCTCACGTCAATCTCGACTCTCCTTCAAGGCATACAGACTTTACCCTATCCGCGCATCTCTCCCACCTGTATCCCGACACCGCCTACCTCTACAACACTACCGTCGGCCTGGAGGGATCTTTTGTCACTCGGCGCAAGGCAGAAAACATGACAAGGTTCTCTCTGTTGAGCACGAGCTGTCAAAAGCCCAACTGGCCGTACAATCCTTTCCAACACCCTCTTTCAATTCACGGCTTGGCGCATGTCGAGAAAGTGGCGGCTGCGATGATTCGGAGACCAGAGGCGATGCTCTTCCTGGGAGATTTCATTTGTAGGTTGCTGTTCCAAGACGCTGTACCAATCTGATTCAATTCTAGATTCGGACTTGCCGCTCGCTGTTGCCGAGTATACCACGTCCACTTATCGTCTCCTCTTTCGCCAGATCTACGCCAGCCCCTCGTGGTCCCCATTCCTTCGCTCCATTCCGTGGCTCCACATGTTCGACGACCACGAGATTATCAACGACTACGCCCCCTCTTCCCCCTCCCTATCGAACATGTTTGACAGCGCTATTGAGCCTTTCATCCACTACCAGCAGTCCGTCAATCCTCCTCCTGCTGTCGCCTCGCAACCGACATACTTCTCCTTCGATCTCGGAGCCGTGTCGTTCTTTGTGCTCGACTGTCGCTCGTGGCGCTCTCCTCAGCCATACCGACCAGGAGACAACTCAACAGCGGGGTACGGCGAGAGGACGATGTTGGGGGAGACGCAGTTGGCGGAAGTTGGCAAGTGGGTGAAGCGAGGAAATGAGAGGAATATGCTGTTGGTTCTCGTCTCTGGAGTACCCATGACAAGGAATTGGGCTTTAGGGAAAGACGAGATGGATAGCTGGGGTGTGAGTACTTCATCTCTAGTCTAGAAACAATGTTCTAACGATGATATAGGGGTATCTAGAAGAGCGCGAGAAGATACTGGAGATGCTATGGGGTTCTGGTGGTGCTGTCGTCATCTCTGGAGATAGACATGAACATGGTGCGTGCTCGCTTTGGTGGAACAAAAGAACAAGATCTTGATCCGCATGCTAGCTACTACCTTGTTACCCCCACCAGCATCTTCGAGATACCCTTTCTCGTCATCCGTCATCGAGTTCTCCACCTCCCCTTTGTCCTTCTTCCACCAGCCTTGGAGCCGCGAGTACATTTCTCATCCGCCTACAGATATACAGCTTTATCATCAATGGGAGGGAGATAGTCGTTTTGGAGTATTCGAGTTTGACACAACGGGGAATGTAAAGAAGGTAATATTCAAGCTGGTCGTTGATGGAGAGTATGAGTGGGCGTATGAGTGGGTAAAGGACAGAGAGGTCGAAGTTGGTTATTGATCGTGTTCATACTGCTGGTGTCTAGCGTGGGCCGATCGTCCACAACTTTTTTGGCCGCGTTTCGTACTTTTATCTTTTCCTTCCATACACCAGGCTCCTCTTCTTCCTGCCCACGCAAGACCGACTCTTATGCATTGTTCAGCAGAGAGCGCAGCGTGGACGTTCTGGACGTCCCTCCATGCAGAGCTCTGATTGTTTTGCCGATTTCTTCAGGAATCACCAGGAGGCAAGGAAAGAAATGTTTGGTACGACGTTCTCTTACAGCCTCTGAGTGTCTGACTTGAATTCGACAGATGGAACAGACATTGGTCGCCTACTAAACATGGATAATGCTCACCTTGATTCAGTGCTTGTCAAAAGGCGAGGTATACTTGTGCTTAGGTATTAATGAGCAGGGCTGTTGTGACGAGAAGAGCTCAAAATCAGAGTCGAATACTGTAAATGTTAAGCGATCTCTTGAAGGAGTCCAAGTCTTTGTCAGGCATTTTGGCAAGTATTTATCTTTCAGGAGGCCAGTACTAGCGCTCATTCCGCCTTCTTGTTGACTCGAACCTATGAGATTGAGGGAAGGAGTCAACGTCAAGTGTACGTGCGTATGGCTGACGACTGCTAGTATCTGCGTTTGCAAAATGCTGCGCCTCTTTGTCCATATGCAACGACTTGTCTACCACACGCCATTATCGCTTTCCTCTTTGACGAGCCTCTTCTCGTAGCCTTCCCTATGCAATACATCGACCACGGCGTCCGTATCATACGATCATGACCGAAGTCGTTTTCCAGCTTCCAGTCTTCAATCTGTTCGAGCTATGTACGCACAGAGGGCGACATCACAGAGAAGAAGTATCACGCAGTGTTTAGAGTGAGCCCATATGCATTTTCAAAGACACAATAACCAATGGCGGCTACTTGCCCTGCGTCAAAGATGACTTCTTGGGGTATACAGAGAAAAGAATAAAGTACGAAACACGGCCAAAAAAGTTGTGGACGATCGGGCCACGCTAGGTGTCTAGCATCGTTGCTTTGCATGAATGTGATTCAATGCCTTTACCGCCAACAACAAAAAAAGTCTCCCCGGTGCGAGTCGAACGCACGACTTTCAGATATGAGTTGTTAACCAATTACAGTCTGACGCTCTAAACCACACTAAACTACGGAGAGGAGTACAAACTCCGCTCCTTGGTTTAGGTTACAGGATATGGTATTCAATCGCACTCGTCTAAACAGCCGTCCTACATATTTCTATGAATGTACAGTCTATGTATTGAGTTCTAGACGACTACCAATGAAGGAGACGCTGCTGATATGCAGTATGGACTCAGCAGCACCAAGCCGTCGTTGTTGGGTCGGCTTGAGTGCTCCACATCCGCATTGGCTGACGTTAGATATAGCCACTTATGCTCCCTTTAAGTCATGGCGTCGGACAATAAGAGGTAGTATGGACAAGTATGAGCAAAGCACAAGATGGATTCGATGTGGGAGAGGTGTGATTGGGAGCACGACAACACATTTGGCAATGATGATACGTCGTCCTGGAGGGTCATCAACGCGGTGTGAGGCTTGACGGCAGTCTATGCTTTGTGAGTATGATTCTCATCATGGATGCCCTCAAACAGTTAATGCAAAGGCTCGATCCAGTGCTGGCTGATACGATGAATTCGGCAACTCGGATCATCCATCTCGCATCATACATTGCTTTGTCGGGTGACATGTAGAATGACTCCTCTCAACGATGCCATTTTCATGCTTCTTCAAAAATCGGTGATGGTGATACTTCAGCAGCACGGTCGTATGTGTACTCACGAGAAAAGACAAGATAGCATAGGGCCGGGAGTGCCGTTCATGTATCTCTTGAACGTTTGTAACCAGCGATGTCCGTAACCCCGGGCCGCATCAATTAATCCCGGAACGAAGAGCGGATGGAAGTGTGTATTTCGTAGAGGTTTATCTAGTGGAACTCTCTATACTCTTTGACGGCTACGGACCAAGGACCAAGATGTGTTCTTGAATGCAGATACAAGGCCTGAGCAGCAATACCGCTTCCAGCGTCGACAAGGTTCGGCGCGCAAGAGAAGAGTACGTGCTACGACCGGTTATGGCAGCCGTCAAGAACGGAGCGTGGGTCGATCGGCTCCGGAGTTCTCGTGAGGCTGTTCTGACTTGGGTCCGGAAGCATTGCAGGCATGTATCTCTTGTGCGAATGGCCCCCTCCTCCCACCTGACCGGGACTCACAGCATGGTACATACATCAGACATACATACTTGCAAAGAACGAACCCTGAGTTGTCGCGGAAGCCGGCAGAGCCAATACGATCTCCTGTCAGAGACTCTAGACGGGTCTCTCTGCATCCAGAGACAGAGGTCGGCGAGATATGGCTGGGAATGTTGCGCTGTGGCGTTCATCGGACGGTCATCGGACAAGGGGGCTGGGCGGCGAGGACCGTAGGGGCGTGGTGTGCCTGAAGAAGGGGCGGACCCTGAGGGACTCTGGGCCCTGTGGCCTGTGGACGGCGAGGGAGGGTAGGAATGGGTGGTGGCCAATGGCAGCGGGGGGCATGCATGGGAGCGAGATAGCACCCCCATCTAATCCTAACCCCTAACCCCTAACCCCCAGCAACACCGGCGAGGCCAGCAACGCCCTCACGACAAGCGTCCTCTCGGCGATCGGCGAGTCGGTGGCATCTGATCCCTGCGAACTACCGCGTCCTCGCAACATCTCGCATCTCTGCCTCTTCTGCTCTCTATCTCCATCCTCACCACATCCCACTGCGTCGACCTCCAGATATCCCACCACCACCCCCGCCCGTCTCCCCCTCCCCCCGCCCCGCCCTGTGGCACCACCACAGCTCCACCAGCTGCGCCCATCCTCCTCGCCCTCTCCGACTGCGACGTTGGTCATCCCTTTCCCTGTACCCAGCGACTATCCCTACATACCATCCCTCTTGTTCAATCCTATTTGACTCCTCGGCCCGCCAAACCGCGATAGCTGAAAGGATTCGAGAACCATAACCTTTCGTCGGTCGCCCAAAGTCGCCCACACTGTCTTTGACCGCGTATCAAAGGTTGCACCCCTCTTCTCAGTCACTTTTTTCACTGCAGCTTGGGTGTGTACGGGGCCTCATAATAGAAACCTGTCCTTCTCCACTAGGTGCGTCACTGCAGCCGTTTATCTTTTCTTTCCATTTCAGTGCGACCCACTCTTCTTCTTCCCCCCTTGTTCCGCGAAAAAACTCTCCAAACCTTGACTGCCCGTACTGATTCGGATCCAAATCATGTTCCCGTAGATTGCAAACCGCCATGTCTGTCCCCGCACCTCAAGGTTTTGAGAACACCGATGGGGCGTATCCCACCTTTGACGCCCATCGGCCTCAGCCTCGGCCACAACAACAACATGCCCCCCAGTCCCAGCAGCACCATCAGCCCTCGTCTCAGCCTGTGGCCGGGCCTAGCAACTACAACGGGCAGTTCGCCATCCCCTCGTACAATCCCAACCCATCTCAGCCCCGCCACGCCGTCCCCTTGCACTTGCAACAATCGCCGTACACCCTTCCGCAGGGCTCTATGGTGCCAAACTACCATCAAGGGGTGAATCAAGGCGGGAATCAAGGCGTGAATGCTGCTTATAAGGGAGGAGGTGGAGGGGCTTATCCGGGTTCGAACTATCATTTCGGGGCGGTGCCGGCGGTGCCACCGCCTCTTCCCGCATCACTGGGCGAGGACAAGTCGGGTGACGGAGAATCAGACGTGAGTCGTTGGCGATACGAGCCTGAAATGGGAGCTGATGGTGGTGCAGACTGCGACCGTCAAGCATCGTCGACGTACTACCCCGGAACAGCTCAAAGTGCTCGAATTCTGGTTCGAAATCAATCCAAAGCCCGATAATCAGTTGAGAGAGCAGTTGGCGGCACAATTAGGTATGACCAAGAGGAATGTCCAGGTCTGGTTCCAAAATCGGTACGTTTGATGTTTTACAGTCTGGGACAGAGCTCATGTCGGCAACAGACGAGCCAAGGTCAAGGGTATCGCAAAGAAAGAGGCCGAGGGAAAAAGTGGCTCTTCCGGCGACCTTTCTTCCAGCCGGACCCCCCACGACAGCTCTTCCCTCGCCGACTCCCACTATCCCTCCTTCCTCCAACCCAACACTCTCCACTCCCTCCCCATGGGCCGTAGAGCCTCACTCGCCAACGGAGAGGCAGCCAAGATTGAAATGTTTGTCGCCAAGAGGGCGGCCGCGCAGAAACAGGAAGAGGTTCTGAGTAACGTCAAATCGGGGTCGATACCGGCACCAGCGCTGGGAGCGACGGGTGGGACAGAAATGGGGCAGGCAAATGCAGCGAGGAGGGGGAGCATTCCATACCCTTCACCGGTCGCCTCTTTCGCCCCACCTCCTCCCCCTCCTCAACAACTTCCATCACCAATGAGCCCGAAGTTTTCCCCCGCCGCTAGGGCAGGGCCGTCAGCGCTCCACATTGCCGCCATGCGCAACAACACCCGTCGGGCGAGTATGCCGGGCGCCTCGCAGCTCATCTCTAGTGGGCCATTTACGCCGCCGAGGGTGGTGGGTGCGCAGTTGCCGGGCTCGGTGGTGGGAAGTAGAGCGAGAGAGTTGAGCCCGATAAGAGATCATGAGGTGTATGGCGAGTCGGAGTCTTGGGGTTTCTTGCCCCCTCCTGCCGAATTTGACGGACCGACGTTCCTCAACGACTCGCCCCTCCCCAACCCGACATTCTCGTTTGGTTCTGCCCCGAGCAACCCCCCTCCACCTCCGCTCCAACACCATTCTTCCTCCCAATCATCGTCCAACCCGCATCTTTCTTCTCGACATTCTTCAGAGAGTCACGATGAGGCACAGAGGCAGCAACAGATGTTTATGATGATGCAGCAAAGAGGCAGGATGGGTAGCATGGCGTCGATAGGGACGATGGGGACGGAGAATGGGACGACGGATGGAGAGGATTCAAGTGGGGAGTGGTTGGTGGATGCGTTGCCTCATGGGTTTGAGCCGGATGTAAGGAGAGCTTCTGCGTGAGTCCTTCCTCCTAACCACCATGTGTTGAATGCTCATGTACGAATAGTCCGGCGGATTTGCTGCACCAAATCGGTATCATGGGTCTGACTCCCAACGTTGCCGGCTTGAACGGCATGTCCGGCCCCGTCCGCCCCTCTCCTCTCAACACTCATTTCACCCCCGACTCCTACCACCCCTACACCCCGCACTCTGCCTCCTCTACCTCCACTTACCCCATGTCTCACCCTGGCTCCGACTCTCTCTCTAGCGAGAGTCCCACTCAAGCCCACTTTGGCAAAGACGTGCACTCGCAAGGCCATCTTTTCCCGCATGCGCAGCCTCACGGCCATCATCAATACGGCCAGCATCAATCGTTTGATGGGTTTGAACGGTGGGATGCGACGGGCGGGGTCATGGGTCCGGGGGGAGTGAGTGGGACGTTGAGCCAGCCTCGGCACGGGGAGATGCCTTCACATTCAGCGACTGATTACCATGTCAACCTGCTACCGCAAGGGCAAGAGAGTCACAACGGGAGCGAAAGCGAGGAGGGAAAGGACGACTTGTTCTATTTGACGGACTTTTCCGGAGGGTCGCATGATGCTGTGAATGTGCTGGTATAGAATCTGTAGACGAGGCGGTGCTTTTTTTTTTGTGGACTTTTTGGGGAGTATCAGTGTGCTCTCTCTTTCATTGTGTGCTCAGAATGGGGTGTTCCGTGAGTTTCATAATACATACACGCATTGGTCGGATCATTAAAATCTTGTGTCAATTGGGTTCTTGACGAGGTAGTTACAATCACTCTGTAGATGTCATTGCAGTGTACGAGTATGAATACAAAGTTCCTCGATGCTTCTTATGACTTGTGACTTATCGAGGGGACGGGGGCTTCTTGAACCAAATAATACGAACGGGATCAATTCTGGCCTCTATCGCTCGGTGTCCATTCTATTTGTATCTCGTTTCTGTATCTGCTTGACGTTTGCCCACAATGGCGTCCAACTCTCTCCACTCCTCCACAGACCTCTTTCGCCGCCTCACATGGCAGGCCACTGTCCCCATCTCCATCCGCCTCGCCCCCAACCCCACCGCCGCAAACGCCCCCGCCGCCATCACCGACACCTACTTCATTCACGCCTCACGCCATACCTACTTGCCGCTCCTCATCCCGGAAATCAAACAAAACTTTGTAGAGCTGGTTTTGGATGGTGACGAGGCCACAAATTGTGACGAACGGGGGTGGTGGTTTGAAGAAGAAGAGGAGGAAGGTGAGGGGTCGAGGACCTTTGCGGGCCAGGGAGCCTGTCGGTGGTGCGTCTTGTCACTCGATAACCAAGTCTCGCATTGTTGCTCACGAAATACGTAGGCACTGGCCAATAGATCTCATCGCCACATACTCGTACATGTCCCGTCCTCACTCTCTGCCCCCCGTCCCTCAATCATCACTGCCACCCGCGTCTCCGCCGATACTTCGCCTTGTTCTGCATCTTTCAAAGCCTCCGGCCGACAAGCTGCTCATGTCAAACGATCTTGCAACCTGTAAATCGCAGTGGCTCAACCAGGTCAAGGAGGCAGACTTTGTCAGGTGGAGAAACACTACGCGAGTGACGAATTTGAGGAAAGTGGATCTCGAGGCGGGGTGGGATGGGATTGTCTCTGGTAGGTGTCTACTTGCTTCTCTCAAAGAAGGTTGCTAACGATCCGGCAGGTGACTTTGAGTCTTACTCCAAGATGGCGTCCAAAATCATCCCTCTTCCCATTCCCGCACCCTCAAACCAACAACAGCCGTCTCGACCCCCCTCTACCGATCCCTCGGGTCGATCTGTTGCGACAGAGTCAACATATGCAACTCGCTCGGTCCCCATCAAGCTCTACCTTCCCGACAACGCGCCTGCTATCCAAGACGTGTTATCACCTATGGACGAGAGCGGTACGTGTTCGATTCTTGTTTTTGGCTACAAAGCTGATTCCTCAATAGGCAAACCCAACACCCTCATCTCCGTTCTCCACAAGCTCATTCCGCTCCTTTTCCCCGTACCTCCCTCGTCATTCAAAGACCCGTATCCCCTTGCGTTTCCGATAGCTCAAGGCATAGTGTTACCGGCGGAAGCGGACATTGCGTGGGTCGCGAGCTGCGTGTGTGGTGCAGACGGGTGGGTAAGGCTGGGGATATGTCTGAGGGCGGAGTGAAGTCAGACAATGGAGGTCATGACGAGGAATTAGTGTATGAACGGACGCTGTATATGCCGAACACTCGGGTAGAAGAAACATGTATGTGATATAGCCTTTGGGCGTTGACAATTTGAGTGATGTGATGATGAGTTGTATCACGAATCTTCAAGATTACATCCCTGAGATACTAGCAAAATTGTGCAAGTTGGCACTGTAGACGACAGACAATGATGATGATGGTAGGGTAGCAATTAGGCAGCTCGCCCAGCTGCCAGATCCTGATCGCACGTTAGTACGAGGTCGTAGCGGAGAATGAAATTGCAAGAAGTTCGAGCTCACCTTATAGACTTTCAGAGCCTCGAGCTCTCCAATGACCCTGTCTTTCCTCTCCCCGTCATCCATGATCCCTGCCTTCGTAAAGTCTTCCAGGCTCGGCATCCCATCCTCTCCCAATACACCCATACAACCAACGTCTTCGCTCTCCTTCCCGTCGTTCCTTGCACTTTCTATCTTCAAGCCTTCTTCGTTGGCAAGATGGAGTAGACAGATGAAACAGAATGAGGTGGAAATATCGGACATCTTCTGAGCGGGGTAGGTTGTTCGAAGGGAGGTGATGATGTTGTTGAACGTCTGGACGGGCTCGGCTTTGTCTTTGTCGGATTCGGCGTTGACAGCAGCGACACTAGCATCATCGTCGGCAGAGGGGATGCTGTCGGGGATGAGAGACTTGAGGCCCGACCAGATGTCGTCCTTCAACCTTTTCACGTCCACCCTCTTTGCCTTCTTTGCGAAATGCACTGTCTCTGGCCTAGCCCTCCTGAGCTCTATCCCTTGCGTGCCCGCCAATAAATCCTCTTCACCTCCATCCGCGCCAACACCAGCAATGGGTAGACCGTTTTCGTCATACACAACAAGGGGCTCATCGCCAAAGTCCATCATGGCGGGCATGTCGGGACCAACGTCGTAGCCGTCGTCGTCATCTTGGAAGAATTGGGATTCGAAGGGAGCAGGGGCAGAGCCAAATCCTGTATCATATGGTCAGCATGGGGAAAAGACATGATTTGGATGTCATTGGCAGGGAATGATGAGAAAAGGCATGAAAGCCTCAGGCAAAGGAGAGAGACGAATATGAGAAAAGCAAGGGCGAGAAGTGGTGGAAAGAGACAAATTGATGACCGAATGGATGTAAAGAAATAACGCACCGTCGTTCTCGTTATCGCCCTCAGCTCGCTCAGCAGCAGCGTTCGCCCAGAAGTTTTCATCGATGTCGCCGTTCTCGTTCACTGTAATTCCATCAGCGCGATTCAGTAATAGAATCTTGGGACGTACTCGGTGCTTGTACTCCTCCACCAGCCTTTCGCACCCTCAAAAAGAATTTTGGTTTCAAAAAGAGCCGCAACAGCTGATGACTGCTGAAGTGCATATCATCCGGCAACAAGTACTCTTCTCTTCTCTTCTTTGCGGCGTTCTTCCCCTTCGATCGGGTACTGGACAAAGGGAGGTTCAAAGAGGCCTTGGTGCCGGGGGCGAAGAGAGTCTTGGTAGAGTTGGCATCGGTGGCAGGAGAGGAGAAGTCGATTGTGAAGGGGGCTTTGGCCGCGCGTGTGGGCTTGGCATGGGTCGACGGTACTGTTGGATCTGGAAAGACATTTTAGCAACGTTTGAGGATGGTGAATTGCAATAACTTACCTTTCCTTGAGACCTTACGCAACTTCCAATGCTGCGCCCCAGCCCAGCTCTTTCCCCCGAAGCCTTGATCGAAATAGTCAAACATCCCATCTTCATCCCCTTCTCGAAGACCAACGACGAGCTCGTCGCGCCCCTGATGTCGATGGGGATCAAAGGGTCCGAGATGGTCACCTTGACCTGCAAGCACGAGAGAGGCAGTCTGAGGGTTGGCGACTGTGATGTATCGCTCTGCAGCATCCGCATCGCCCATCATCGAAGCGTCATCGTCGAGCCCCGCTTCGCCTACACCGGCGTTGTAGTCGTCAAAGCCGAAGAAATCGTGCTCCTCCTCTCCTCCGACATCCATAGGCGCCATGGGGACATCATCGCCTTCGTAAGCGGCATTCAGCTCGAATTGGAAGGGGGGCTCGTCGTCTTGGAAAGTGTCTTTGAGGCCGAGAATGGCGGTAAAGTCGATGGCGGAGTCGGGATCGGAAGAAAAATGGAAAGAGGAGAGGGTACTCGATATCTTGAGATCCTCAAGGGCATCGGTTGTGGGGATGAAATCTGAGATCGTGTTAGGTTGACCTGTCATGGATGAAGAGAACGAACCGAGAAGCTTGTCGAGGTTAATTTCATCGTCTCTCGTTTCAGCCTCTTCCTCCTCGTCTTCTTCGTCCCCCGCATCTCCTGCGTCAAAGACTACTCTCATTTTGTCGTCGACCCCGAGATGGTTCATGAGAAGACCCATAGCACCTCCCTCATCGAAATCGGCGGAGGTCTTTTTGAATAGAGGGTCAACAGTGAATTCGACGTCGAGTTTCTTGACTTGAAGTTGCGCAAAAGATTTGGCAAGCGTAGCTTCGGAGCGAGCAGTCTGTGGCAGCATGAGGGCCAATCTGATGCCAATTCAAGAGAAACGTACCTTGCGAGTAGCTTTGGGTCCGCCGCCTTCCTCTTCTCCCTCTTCTGCCTCTTCACCGTCTTCATTTTGAGCATCGTCTGCAAGTCTCTGTCAGCCGAGTTCGTGAACGGAAGCCATGAACGTACCATTGCCACCAGCGAGACCACTCAGTAGCTTGCCCGTCTCCGTAGCCACACTGTCCACTCGCGACGTCCAGATCTTCACACACCCGTCCAGAGTTGAAGAAGCCTTCTGGAAGTTGATACTCTGGTCCTCGGGACCGTTTCGCAGGAGGGTGAGATCTGCAAAGTAGTCTATGAGAGCAAAGTTCCACGTGTTGTTAGCGGTAATTTTCTGGTTTCTGGTCAGCTGAGGTCACGATCGCGGAAGCACGACGCACATTGTCGGTAGCCAGCTTCATCCACTCTTCAAAATTCGTGTTCATCGCCTCCATGCTGATGACTGGCACGCTGGGCTCCACAGCAGAAAGCCTCTTCCCTTGCCTCTGATTGATTCCTTGCTGTTGGAGCGCGAGTCCGGATACGACTCTCTTGGGAGGGATGGCGGCATCTTCGAGGTGAGGGGGAAAATGGGCGGACTTGCGGCGCTTGGCTTTCTCTGCAGCGTCGTCATTGATAGAGCTGGTGGATCGTTGTAGGGAATTGTCGTGGGAATTGACGGAGATCCTTGCCCGCTTGCCAGCTTGCTTCGACATTGCGTGGGCGACAAGTACTCGAGATGAAGTCAAGATCTTGTTTGTTCTGGAGACGCGCCTGTTGGTTTGTTATGTAACTCGTTTCGGCGCAAGCCGCCAGCTGCTTATCGCGCTTATCGCACCCTTGCTTATGTCTAAGTTCGATCTGGCTGACCCGGTATGACTTGATGCACTGGTATAGTCGCATTCCAAAACTCCCCGCTTCAACAACCATCCGGAATCACAGCAAACTCGTACAGTGTGACGGGAGCCTTGCCCGGACTTGATCACCAATGGTATATATGGGCCAGGCTGGTAGATCCGAATGGGTCAGATGTTCATATACAAGCTGATCAAGGTTATCTCATATATATATCATACATTATACAGTATCTTTTCATTGATCAATACAAATGTAAACTTGGATGTCGCTTTTCTCGTCTCTTTTCTGTCATTCAACTGGATTGTCGAATCAGCCGCCGTTCGGCCTATGCCGCCATTGCTCGCTGACAAAAGACATAATGTAGGTTCATGAAGGATGATGTTCCCTACTAGTGCTCCTCAGCATGGAGCGAGGATAGAAGTGAGAGGGTATACGACGCGAGCGGGATGAAGTCCGCCGTGGTAAGGGGAAGACTAATTGGCATGCCCGCGAGTCAAGTCAAAAAAGAACGACAGTCAAACCATGGTGGTTGACAAGAACATCGGAATGCTGCAGGTAAATATCTCTCATGAACATGAGTCTGCCTTTGAAAGAAGGGAATACGGGATGCTATCGGAAGGTTCTGCTCAGCTATGTCGATCTGGCGTTGGAACGGACAAGGTGCTATGCAGAATGAACCCATGCCGGTATTATGACAAGATGACCAGAAAAGTATCCCAAAAGAAACCAGAACATACCCAAAGTATTCTACACTATACCACTTACATATATCGAAACAAGACCTCGGGCGTGACACGTCTCGCCGAGAAACCGCCCTCAGAGCGACGTTTCCCCCCCTATGGCACAACCGCCCCCTAAACTCAGGCCCTGCCGTCCTGCTTGACAGATGCCTTATCTTCGACTTCTTCGCCATCCCAGCTGTTCCTAGAACTTTCCCCGCCCATCGTAAGCCACTCCAGTCCTGATATCCCGTCCTCGAGCTGGGCAGCTCCCATCTCATTCTCCGTCTTGGCAGACGAGATACTCTCCATTCTCAGATGCGTCCCTAGTACCATCTGCAGGCCCGCTGATTGACTATCTTGAGGAGGGGATGGGAGGGGAGAGGCAGCCGGTTCCGCGAGGAAGGTGGTATTACGGAATTGCGGCTGGGAGAAGCTTCTCTGGCGTTGGTGCGTCATGCCGTTGAATACGCCGAGACTCGGACGAGGTTGGAAATCTGCGCTAGGAGGGCCGAGCAGCTCGGATGCCGGGGTACTGGAGGGTGAACTGGAATTTAGGAAGCGCCATGGGGAGGGAGAATGTTCGGTTTGATTGCGGTGTAAGGTGGGACGGTGGGCGCTAGGGATGGGCATGGGGTGTGCGGTAGAAGAGAGGAGCTGTTGGACCTTGATGAATTCTGGCAAGAGCACCTATCGCACCATTAGTATTTGACTTTGACGAGTTTGTAAGCCCGAGAGATCGAAGAACGTACCTCTTTCGAGCCCGTCAGCTCGACTTGTCCCCCCCTCCCAGCTTGTCCCGCCGTAAAGTCTCCGATCCTGCCCCAGCCCGTTGCATCTTCCCACCCCGAAAACTCGACCCCGCCCTCGGCTACCTGAAACTTGACAGCAGCACTCTCAGGGTTGACCCCCGGGTTTGACGTAGCCTGCAGCCCTTGGACCGTGGCGGGAGAGAGGACGATGTCTATGCGAAAGAGGGTGTTGTGGAGGATGTACAAGTGAAGCGTTGGGTAAGGAAGGGAGAAGGAAAGGGCGGCCCCGAGGTCGGGGTGGGTTTGGCCGGTATCGGGTGTGAGGAAGCGAGTCCACTTGGCGATAGAGAGCACCGTAACGGGCAATACTACCAAGCTCGCTATTGACTGTCAGGGTTAGGGGAGAGGTAGAACAAAATAGTACTTACTAGAGCTATCCCGAGTGAGCCTCTTGACGGCATCTCGTTCTGCCTGCATCTGCTTCGACCTTGTTCCTTCTCCCGGACCCGCAGAAAGAGGCGACGAAAGGAAAAGACTGAGCCGCTCGTCGGCGGACAGCTGGCGGACGTTGGGGATGGAGGTGGCGAGTTTGGGAACGGTGGCGGCATCTCTTTCCTTTGCTCGAGACTTTGAGCGTCTGTGCGATGGTCAGCTTTCAGACATACGAGAAGAGAGTAACCACGCACCTGTTTTGAAACCATATCTGCAACGTCTTTGGACGAATATCAGGCCCTAGCTGTTTCGCAAGAGCCTCTCTCGTCGGTCCATCGGGGTTTCTAGACTCCTATCAACTCAAGCCGTGGAAAGTGAAAGGGAAAAGAGATGCTCACTTGTTTTCTTTGTAAGATTTGATAAGAATTTCCAATTGCTCTTTGGTTGGCTTGAACCTGGGCGGCTTCTGCTCCATCCTCACTCCCATGCTTATCGCGCCACCCATGCCGAATCCCATTCCCATGCCCATACCCATACCTGCTGCCCCAGCGCCAGCGTGATAATGCACTCCTTCTTCACCTTGGGCGAGACTGGGGGAAGGGTGGAAGATCCGCTTTGTCTCGCCAAAGGCCGGTGCAGATGGCTGGCGAAAGAGACGGCCGGTCCTAGCGTTCTCCAACTGCCCCAGTCCTTGTTGGACTTGCATTTGGGTGTGAGGAAGCTGCTGATGAGGCGATGGATATGTGTAGATGTGAGGCAAAGAGTAAGGGTAGTAGGAGTGTACCGGAATGACGGGGGAGGCAGTAGATGGCGGCGTAATGGTAGAAGCACGGCGTCGGGTACTCATAGTGGGCAGAGAGCTTGCCGAGTAGCCTCTGACTGGCCCGTGGGGACGAGAGGCGACGGGGAGAGAGGACGTGGAACCGAACGACTCATTGGTGGGCACGGCAGTGTTGAAAGTGCCAAACATGGGTGTGAGGCCGGATTCCATGTCGAAGGGTTAGCGGGGTTAGCGGGGTTAGCGGGGTTAGCGGGGTTAGCGGGG